>JBBELK010000303.1:0-600000 GCA_037783545.1 Henricia sp. BOLD:AAB3569 | reverse complement strand
GTCATTCTAGATGAAAATCTATCGTGGAATAATCAGTTTAAACATGCAAAGAAAAAGGTACTTAGGGGACTCCATGTGATAAAAAAGGCTAAAAGTGTCATTCCTACACAAACATGTCATTAACTGTATAATGCAGTTGTCGGACCTCACTTTGACTATTGTGATGTTGTTTGGGGTAACTGTGGCAACACACTCAAGAATAAATTACAAAAACTCCAAAACAGAGGTGCCCGACTTGTACAAAACGCCACATGGAGTACCCCAAGCAATGTCATTTATTAAACTGGACTACTCTAGAGAGCCGAAGAAACCGCCATGAAGCAATTTTAATGTACAACATAATGAATCAATGTGCTCCTAAATATCTTACCGAGAAATTTAATTGCATGAACGTTGGATATAGTCTCAGAAGAAGTAATCTCGCAGTATTTGTACCAAAGCCTAGAACTGAATCTTTAAAGAGAAGTTTTCACTACAGAGGTGCAATAACATCCAGTCCGCAGCAAATGTTAAATGTTTTAAGGCTAAACTGCAAACTGACTTATAATCATTACGTGTATTTTACCTGCAATATTGGTTTTTATTTTGTTAAATATATGTATATATTCCCTATATATTATTTTTATCAATGTACCCTCAACTTATCATTTATAATTTATACCATATTTATTTATTTTGTGATTATTTTATCTTATTTTGTTTTGTCTTTTGTCTTACTTTGTGTACTTATGATAATGTGTTTTTAATGACCTTATATTATTTTTCGCTTTTAGCCTGTTACTTTACTATATTTTACAGTTGATATTTTATCCTTTTTTATGTATACTCTCTTAATATATCCATTTATTTTAATTCAATTTGAGCCGGATCAAAATCTAGCACTATGGGCATCTGCTCCCTTGATTCTCGGTGGACGTTTTCCCAACTGGGGAGGATTGAGGATGTGGATGCTCATGGTGCAGATTGCTTTTTCATTGCTTTTTACTTTATATTTTATCTCATATTTTAACGTTAACATGGCCTCTTGAAAATCAACACTGTATTGTTGAACGTGTCACCGTGCATAAACAAGTAATAATAATAATAATAATAATAAAAATTACCTAAGGAGGAGAAACCTTGACAACGCCGAAGATGTTTAATTTTCTCAAAGTACATGGGAATTGTCCAAAGGAGACGTTCACCTCTGCTTGTACTTTTGCATATCGGAGCTTGAATCTCTATACACAGCACGATATGTGACAAAGCGACTCTCTCCCCGTCACGTCCCTATACCTCAATACAATATTTACGTTTGTTAACACACCAAACCCCCAACTGAAAGAAATTACTTTAAAATTCCTTAGATGTTTAAGGCACAATGGGGTACAAATACAGGGTGTAAAATGAAAATTGTATTATATTTGGAAAATTGGCTTACACATATCGTAGACATCAATTTTATGTTTTCATTAACGTCGCCATCGTGTTGGGAATTTCATGCCTGACTGAACAGGGGCAAATTTTGTAAACAAAAATAATAATAACTTGCGCCGAAAAATGAAGATGCAAAACAGGATCAAGGAGCATGAGAGGTCAATTTGACATGTCCTTTCTTTGCTATTAGCTTTTAGGAAAGTTTAGCCAGCCCATTGTTCATAGTGGTTCTTAACCAATCCTTCAGCACTATTTGAATTCGAACTTTTAATATATTTTAAGTTTTCTTTACGATTTGATAAGAATTTAATTAAGTTACATGATCGTCATAATTTCCAGGAAACCGCAACAGAGAATTACTTCCAGGTCGCAAACAATCGTAAAGAATCGTAATCGATCGTAATGGCATCGCATACAATCGTAAAAGATCGCAAAAAGTCTAAACAAATCGGGATGCATCGTATAACGTCGCAATCTGATCGAAAACATACGCAAGGTGTCGTATCAGTGTCGCAAGGATTCACAATCACGGATTTTACAATCATCGTATGATGGTTTCATCAGGGTCGTAGGCCTAAGTAAGGATGGGACATTTAACCGGAAAAAATAAGAAAAACCGGTTTTGCCGAACGTTTAAACGAAACCTATTTGTAAAGAATTTACAATAGTTTTCAGAGGGTTATTTGTAACGATTTCATTAAAATGAAATAAAGGAAAGAATTCCGTTTACTGGTCGCCACTTATTCTCCTTATAATCACTTAATAGCCACCAAAACGTGCGAATATTTAAGGAAAGTGATTTTGGGAGTGAAAAACATAAACAATTTCCTTAAATGTAACCTGTAAACGGAATTAATACCAAAATTAATTTAATATGGGGGCCGTAGTAAATGTTTGACCAGATAAAGGTTCAACGATTATTTGGGGGCCTATAGGGGTATTGTGTACATTGCACATGCATCTAGAAACACCAGCAACATTGTTTAGTGTCGGCCTGAAGGAAGGACTGTTGTTGTTGTTGTTAATTTTATGGCATCTTCGGTAACTAAGGTTCTTTATGCCATCAACTATACGGTTTTAGCTTTCTCTATACTTTATTATCAACTTGAGATGACGAAGGAGTTGCAGTTATAGAAGTGGAAGGAAAAACCCCAGAGAAATCCCCAGGGAAACCCACGCGGTCAAGTAGGGACTGCAAACCCAATCCATGCACATACACGTCCCGCATTCGAACCCGGGACGCCAGAGGTGAAAGGCGAAATACCTTCTACATGAACCTTGTATGCATACAATAGAGTCATTCATGCATGAAGGCATCTTGCAAACATTCCTACGCACAATACAAACAGCTGTATACAAAGCTACCTCGATCATTCAAACAGAGACCAAGACACTATGAGCAGTTGCTCATATGGAAATTGGGCACAAACCATTAAAACTACATAGCCACCAATCCAGAGGGCGCGCTGCACGCACTGCACCACAGACCAAATACGGGAAGTCAGACATTGGGAAGTCTAGGCAAGACGCCGAAAATGCCATATAAAACGGCGCCTTTTTTTTGCAGAGTTGCCGATGTCTGAAATAGTATGATATTTTGTCGTTAAAATAAATGCTTCAATAATTCGTTCGGACAAAAAAACAAAACACGGACTGTATATCTTTAATGGTGCAGTTAAAACCTGATTATAAACTTGGCGTTTATTTTAAACAGCTACTATACCCCTTGAAGAAAAATCCAGCTTTGGAACTTTTTTCGATAGTCCACATGTCCCTCTGTTTGAAGCGATAATATCGTTCCAAACACTCAAGATGATTAATCTGGAATTAGCAGTAGTATGCTGCTATGCTGATGACCATACCATCGGCACGACGGTTTATTCTCTGTCAGAACAATGGCTGACGAACATCGAGTACATGTAGTTAGGTCTACTACCACCGATATTTTGTTAGCTGCCTTAGCAGTCTGCTTGGTCGTAACTCCGGCGTGGGGCGGCCAATCCAATCCCGTTCGGTCACACGGGTCAGTATGTGGGATGATCGGTCGACCAACCCAGGGCCAGATTAGAGGCAATAGCACAGCATCCTGCAAGCGCGATAGCAAACCCAACTGTGAGCGAAAAGCCGACAGGTTGGCAAACATCATGAATTTCCTGGCTTCACAAAGTCGCTATGGAGCTGCCAAGAACTGCTTCAAGGATTGTGTTCAGAAAGATAAAGGTGAGCTTAAAGCATCTAACATCTTACAAGCATGATAGACAAATAAGAGAATAAAGATGTTCTGGTTGATCTTAAACTACGTTTGAAAGAGTGATGTTCAGATCACAATTTAAAATTCCCCCATTTTTCGCATGGGTGTTGAGATTTTTATATCATATCATTTGTAATTTTTCTCCTTACCATTTTGAAATTTTGCGTTCTCAATCCGTATGTTTTCCAAAAAACGCCGATGTTTATCTGGTTCCATAGGGCCTCAAGCAGTGTAATAATTACACCAAACCTTTTGCTTCACGTCCAAAGTGGAGATTGCAAATTTCCTGTTTTCTTCCCATTAATAGCATTTTGGGGAGGTATTTTATGATTCTCATGAAGGTTAAAACGAAATCCATTTTCTGAAAAAATCTTAACACGCTCCTTAAAGACCAGCTAGGGACCTGGATGACGATAACGATGTGTATTGGAAGACATTGATGTGGGGCCAGGTAGAGGGGGGGGGGGGGGGGGGGAGTTAGGGGGGGAGTTAGGGGGAGGGGAGTTGGGGGGGGGGGAGTTAGGGGGGGGGAAGTGGTTGGTGGGGTGGTAATGACAGGTCACTTTGAACCTTACCTAAATCCAACCTCCACCCCACCCTTAAATCATAATCGCACCAGATATGACCACACACCCACCCCAAATCCCAGTCTCCTCTATACCACCTCTACCAGCCTCCTCCACCCCCGAATCCCAATTCCAATCGCACCAGATATCACTATGAGCAACTAACAATGGAAATTGGGCACACACCATTGTTAAAGGAACACACCTGCCTACTGTTTACATGGTTTAAAGATGTAGCAGCATTGACAATACTTTTTTGATGGTCGTTGTGAAAAAATATCATCAAAATATCCCGTAATTTACTAAAGTGCAAAATTACCAAAAACGGTCAATAGACGGGTTATACGCTTTACCAGCCGTTCCAACTACGCGCGAGCCTCCCGACTTTGTCACAAACGATTCGCTCTTCTCCTACTCAAGATATCTCCAATTTTCTGCTCACGATCTCACTGGACAACCCGGACAACCGAATAGGAATTTCCGTTTGGACTCATGCTATTTGCCGTGCTGTGCGGGGCAAATATCCTACACTCCACGGTAGCCTGCCGTAGCACGCGCTCGCTCCCCTTCTCTGGACTCTCGAAACAAACATTTATGTTCGAATTTTCATACCTGTATAATGTTTCATACCTGTATAAATAGTCTCTCTTTTGTCAATATCTTATAAATATTGGGGGTAAATCAGAGTTGAATTTGGTGCAGTTCTGCAGTAGAAAACATTAATGCGGCTGAACACAACTAACTCGGAATACCATATGACTTTTGGGAACCAGAATCTGGTTCCATAAAGTCACGTGACCTTGAATTTTTGAAAAATGCTCAAAAATCACCCAACCACTACAAATCCCAATCCAAACTCCACCAAATATGACCACCCATGCACCCAATCCGAATCTCACCGGATTTGGACAAGCACCTACTACCGGATTTTAATCCGAATCCGAATGCCTGTAGGATTGTGACTGGGATTCGGGGGGAGGGGGCGTGTCAATAGACGGTGTAAGTCTCGCATTGGGCCACACTTCCGGAGACCATCGGGGAAAGGCAATGGGTATTGGGAAGTGCGTTAAAGGCACACTGTTTTAAGAGGATGCTGTTCAACCGTCACTATTTGTAACCAGGAATTGAAACGCGTTGAATGCATACAATTGCTCGGCGTACATATCCAGAACGACCTTGAAGGGCCATGATTAAGGATTTTTATTAATAAAATCTATGCTATAAAAAAATGTTCTCCCAAGGCGACATCCGTCTGTGATAACTCAGTTACAGTCGTAAAAATTATATTTTAAAGCTTGTTTGGGGGTTCAGCTTTTATGCTAATGTGAATATGCATGTTCATGAGCAAGGTTTTGATGCTACAAGAGGCAAACACAGGAAAATCACATTCAGCTATGCACACAATATTCCACTTTTTTTCTCAAACTTGCTGAAACTTGTAATCCATGGATGTTTGAGTTTGTTTTACATGTTGCCTGTTGTGAGCCATGACAAAACTGGGGGTGGAAACTGCAGCAATTTGCCACAACTCCAACTTGAAGTTTTTACTTTAGTTTTTCCTTGTGTCTTCCTGAAGTGATGCACCCCAAACAGCGCACTCTTTCTGTGATTTACTGCAATGAAATCTTCAAAGTTGAAGAAGGCTACCTTTTATTGATTTTACATTTATAAAAATTTGTAATGGCTTGCTAAACAAGTACATGTAATCCATCATATGAAGCAAATACTAGGCATACAGTTGTTTTGCATGTCATGCCCTTTAAGCGGATTACCCACATTGATGAGGTTCTCAAATGCAAACAGAAAACTACACATGTTGCTGTTGCTACGAAATTTTGCCCAGTATGCGGCACCTGTATGGTCAGCAGGTATTACCGTTGAGCACGCGTCAAAGTTAGAATCGATCCAGAATTATCCTAAGGCATAGGGGATCGGTACCAATCCTATGAACATGCACTTGTAATGTTGAATATGGATAGTCTTGCGGCACGAGGTAAACACTTATGTACTGTATTTGCAAAGAATATGCGAGTCTTTCTACAGTAAAGGGGCATTTTGGCAACACAGACCACATTTTCGAGGAAAATACATTTGTCTGGTCTCAAAATGAAAGAAATAAGTTTAGGTTGTTCTATAAAGGATAACTTAGGCCTTGTGACAACATGCCTCTCTAAAAACCCTGTGTTCAAATTTCCAATATACGCTCGTAACCGGGACGGACACTATAGTTGTGTTACATTTTAGGCCGTCCAGGGTTTTTAGAAAGGCATGTTGTCACACTATATTCGTAACTATTCGTAAGTTATCTCTTCAGAACAACTGAAACTTATTTATTTTATTTTGAGACCAGACAAAGGTATTTCCTCGAAAATGTGGTCTGTGTTGCCAAAATCCCCCTTTACTGTGGAAAGACTCATGTACCAGTCACCACATTATCGGCACCTGTTCCCTAGCTGTGCTTCTGTTCGTACGACTAGATATTCACTTAGGCCTGCCGTGCCGCAAATCTGATATCGCACAAACAGGTTGAGAGACAGTGCAATACCATTACACTTATTAATGAAATCCAGTTACCTTTTCAATTCACCTGCTGGTTTTTATCTTTATGTTAAAGAAGTTTATTTTTTTATTGAAACATTCATTTTTTTTTTTTTTTTCATTCCATCTACAGTGTTAATTGTGACTAGTTACCAATTGTGGCATGACTTGGGGAAGGAAGTTGCTTCTGTAGTTGTTGTGGGTCAAGGGTTGGTTTAATAATCAAAATTGATACCGACACTTTTTGTCTATGAATTAGAACACATCATTGGTAATCTCGAATATCCGAAATGTTCCCAGATTTACACATAACTTACAGAATATCAACATGATGACGGTAGTAAACTTCCCCTGAAATGGTTTTGTTTGAAGTGCTATAGTCTTTGAGAAATGAGCAAAACAATTATTGTTCGTCACACTTCTCCCCAAAAGCCATCTTGCCTCAAAACCACTTTGCCCTTACACCACTTGGCTTCAAAAACACTTCTTGCACAGGCCGTGGTTCAGGGTGAAGTGGTTCGGGGCGAAACGGTTTTTGGGCGAAGTGACCGTAAAGACAAAGTACGGAGCTGATTTTTGCTCAGGTTGGTTTTAATCATTCATATCTTCTATCACATAGTGAGATAAAACCATTTGTAATGGTTTACCAATCATGCGTTCTGCTTAGTTTAAATGTATTGTAACATGGACACAAATTGAGAATTACCTATTTTATTGTTATAAATTATTCACCAGTTAAGTACACCGTAGTTTTTGATGTGACACTTGCTAAGGAGCTAGCGAGCATGCGCGAGTGCTTTGCGAGTGCATGCGTGATCCTGCTGCGAGCGCGCGAGTGGGCAGTTGCAATTGAGACTTCGAGCTAGCTGAGCGGAGCTAACGTGCAACCGTGGGTCCGTAGGGTGGCGACCCGAGGCAGACCCGACGCCTCCTAGGGAGGACGCCCGCTGTATGAGCGTTTGTGTCCTGAGGCGCCAGTGTCGCGAGTATTTAGGCGCCGGGCCGTGGCAGTTGCAGTTAAGTCTTCGAACTGAGCGGAGCGTGCAACCCCATGCGACGTGCACGGGTAAGCGACGCCCTTACACGTGAGGCGGCCCGAGGCAGACCCGACGCCCATATAGGAGGACGCCCGCTACGTGAACGGTTGTATCCTGAGGCGCCGGGCCGTGCGAGATCAGCGTAGAGGCGCTAGAGTAGCGTAGCAAGGCAGCAGCGAGTGAGGCGATAGGAGTAGCGCAGCCAAACAGCGAGGTGCCGGTGGTAGCGCGGCTGAACGCTCGATCAAATGTGACCCTCTTTGAGACGTAGGAATCAGTGAAGTTCGAGGTCGTTAATAAATCATCACTAATCAAAGGAAAATCATAACGCATGTCATTGTATCAGTCACTATTAATGTAGACTCTTTTCCTGATTGAATCCTGTGGTTGGCTCTACACACGCGGCGGTATATTTCTGGCCAAACGGACTGGCGCTTAGTGAGGCCCTAGACGCTCGTTTTTCGAGACCTTACTTATTTGACCAACTCAGTACACTCTCAGAACGCTGGTTAAAATATCACTGGTTAAAAATAAGTTGGTTAAAAACCTCCCAATGTTGGTTAAATTCTATGAGTTGGGTAATTTTTTCTTTAACCAGGGGTTGGTTAAGAAATATTCTGCTTTTTGGTTGGGTAAACTGCGGGTTGTGTAAAATATAAGATCAGAGGGCTGTATTTTAACCAACTATGGTTATAATGTCGACCCCCCGCAAAAGCGAAGTTGGTTAAAACAAATCGCCCAACCATGTCACGTGGTGTCCAGCGAAAGCTGCCATTGGTGAATGGCAGCATTCGCCAGTGCAGCATTTTTTTCACGCGTCGCGTCGTTGTCGATGTGTGGATGTAAAAACGTTGTGTGTGCGTACAGGCACACAGTAAAACACACACAAAATGGCGAAAGTTCACGGTCAGATTAGCGGTGTTTCTGAGCAGAAATGACGGTTATTTGAAGGTAAGCCTAGTCTCGTTTAATCGTCTGGTATTTCGGTAGACTGTGTGGATACATTAGTGGTTGCTATAGCAGAAAGATTTGGCAGACCTTTTCGAAGGTTTAAGCCGACATGAACGTGCTATTTTTTTTTAAAACCATACACGCACGGCATGCACGGCTACTCGGCGAGGCTTTGTATACACGCATGGTACACGTAGGCCGTGTGTATGCTAGTGATAGTGGAGTATACATGTGATCGCTATACGAACGGTCTTCGTTTCTCCCACTCCTCCCTAGTCCCCCACCCGTACCCCCGGGCTGTCCCACCTAAGACTAAGAGGTGGGGGTTGTCACTAAGTTTCGTGTAATAAATTCCCCGCCCCTGAGGAAAATTTGGATGACAAAATCCTCGCCCATATGGGGACAAAACGTGCACGTTTTTTTTCTCTGGGGCGCTGTAAATTTTATTTCTATATGCGTACGTCGTTGACGAATCGCCAGCTGAGAGGTGGGGCACCGCAGGGGGAGGATGGGGGGAAACAATTGATAGGTACATGATTTAGAAAGAATTCCGATTACCACTAGTCGGCACTGATTGTCCTTATAGTGATTTAATAACCACTAAAATGTGTTAAACGTTTAAAGAAAAGTCTTTTTGGTATTTTTTTAGTAAAAAAGGGTAAGAATTTAGTACTCGGACATCACTAATTTTGCCTTACAATTATTTATTAAATAGCAATAAGTGCAAATATAGGGGAAAAATATGAAAAATTTACTCGAAAAAATTTAGAATTTTAGTTGTCCCATAGGCTTTAATGCATGAGGGCTTATGTGATGTCCGACTTGTAAATTCTTTCCGATAGATGTCATGCATACTAAATTAGTCTTTGTTTCATTTTGTTTATCCATACAGCAATTTAATAACAACACGGTAATGAGAAGCCAAGGCGACAACCACTCATAACAGTTGATTCGACAACTGCTACTCCCTGATGCTATTGTCTTCATGATAAAGCCGCGGTGAGGATCGATCGAGGTGGATCATTCTGATGGAAAAACTAACATTCAAGAAGACATAGTGTGCTGGACATAATAACTAAATCATCTGATCTGCCGTTTGACATTTTGTTTGTGAGCTACAGCTGCCTTGGAGTAATCTGGTGTGAGAGGTTTGAATACGGGAAACCTTTTATTTAGTGGACAGTAATGATTGTATGCTAACTGCATTTTGTTCACTTTTTGATCCAGAACAAACATTCCATACTTTGCAAGCTAATCGCAACTAAATATAAATTGTGTTATTGTTATTTCGCAACCCGAAGTTAACTTTTCTTTGTCTGTGTAAACCACAAAAGAAACAAAAAGCAGTCAAGCATTATCAAACTCAATGTTAACACATTGTGATGTGTTTGAAAGAATCCAAATACTTTCATTCAGAAAATTTCAGGATATATTTGACCTACTGCTGCTGATTATGTACATCAAAATACGGTACATGATATATTCAAAATAATAAAATGTCAAATTATCAAGGTCATTGTGTAGTATTTGCCTTTATTTAGTGTCTTAAAGAACTGATAACATAATAAATTAACCAACTGTTGGTAAAATATTGCCCAATTTCTGTGAACAGCATTTAAGTAAATTGCCCAACCATTCTGGTATAACCAACTGCATGGTTAACATTTGCCCAACTCACCATTAACCAACAGGTTGGTTAAAATTTAATTAACCAGTCATTGGTTAAAAATGTTAACCAACCACGTATTAAAATTTAACCAACCTGGGTTGGTTAAGGTTTTAACCAACTGTTGGGATGTTCACCTGGTAATACATGGTTGGTTAAAATTTTAACCAAGTTGGTTAAAATTTTTAACCAACGTTCTGAGAGTGTAGGGGCAAGGAACCGGGTGGTAGAAAACCACTACTACTACCCAGATTTCCGCCACAGTCTTTTAATTCTGCCGCAATTAAAAGAGCGAGTCCAGATTACGTTTTTGAGCCCCCATTTTTCCCATGGGTGTTGAGATGTTGATACCATATCGTTTGTCATATTGTTCTCAATACCATTCTGAAATTTCGTGCACTTCAATCCGTATATTTTCAAGGATATCGTGGCGTAAAGAAAATCTCATGTTTTGTAAATTAATTTATGGGTTTTATAAAACAGTGCAGTGATTACACCAACCTTTTTGCTTCCACATCCAAATTGGAGATTGCAAAAGTCATGTTTATGGATATTATTTTAAATGATTTTTAAGTAACAACGAAATCCATTTTCTGGAAATCTGAACAGGTGAATTTGTAGGGTATACTTCCAAAATGGTCCAATCCAAAATGGTATTTTGCTTATTCAGACACGGAAATGGAAACAACGAAAGCGACGGTTGCCGTAACAACAAAACCATCCGAGGTTGCAATGGGTAAGGAACTCGTCATAAACCTAAATTGCACGAAAATGCTAGTTAAGTGGCCCCTGAAATGGTATTACTGTATTTTGGCGAGAAATGCAAGGCCAGCATAGTGCAGAGGCAATGGCTCTACACTAAAAAATCACCATGGCAACACGTCACACTTCGGCTGTCTATACAAGGTAAATGAACTTGTGGCACGCCATCGGTTAAACTTACGAAAGGACGCCCTCAATTGACGGAATTGAAAACAATTGTCTCAAAGTTTATCTCTATGGCTGTTTTCGCAAATTACTAATAAGGTCAGTATATGTAGAAATGTGTATTGGGAGTGCGCACCCTAGTTTTCTATTTAACTCTTTGGTGATTATAGACCTTGTACACCACGAAACATGCTTATGTAGTCAAAACCACGATGACGTCATCAATTATATAAAAGACATTCAGTTAAATGTTTAAAAAAATAAAAAAGCCCTACGATGTGTTCAAAGAACAGACGTACCTCTAGTTGCAGTTTGGAAACGTGCCAGCTTTCAAAGTTGACATTAATTGTAAGTTAAATAACGCCTATTTCGTTATTTTGACGAAATTTCATAACGGGTACATGTTTCAACATGTTAAGAGTGAGGGACTGTAAATATCGAGAATAGATTGTTTTCATACTTTCATATTTGACGGACCTTTGCCCCAAACTAACAAATTTAGTACCGGTAACATTTTTTTTTTTAAATTACTTTGTTGCCATGGCAACAGCTAAATTACGATTTTAGGCTAGTTTTGCAATTTTTTCACTTTTTGAAGAGTGAAATTTGCATATTTTCAAAACTGCTTCACCTTTAAACAAGATATAGAACATTATTTTCTTTAACATTTATATATAGGTGGGTCCTTGGAGGCTGCACTGGATGTATAAAAATAACAAATGTGGTAAAAGTTTTGAAAAAATACCTTTGTTGCTATGGCAACAGCCAAATTTAGATTTTTGCAATTTTTTCCACTTTTTTAAGAGTGAAATTTGCATATATTTTCAAAACTGCGTCACCATTAAACAAGATATAGAAAATAATTTTCTTTAAAAGTTATTGATAGGTACATGAGTCTTTTGAGACTACACTGCATGTATAAAAATAGTCACAAGGTATTTGGGTGGGTTATACCATTTATTTCAAACAGGGGTGTTTTTTTACTTTTTCAAAGTATGAAACTATACCATTTTTTGACAGCTCATAACCCATATGGTAGTGCTCCAATTTGAATATCGGCGGAACAAAAAGAGTATCGGTTGTGTTTAACCGGAGTCGAATGGTAAACAAATTATTCACGGCATACTAAAGAAAGCATCAATTAACGTCACCCCGTAACTGTGTGTTCGACAGTTCAAGAAAAGTAAAGAACTTGCCGTGAAAAGGATGAATGGAGTTGTGTCCTTTTTGTTATGTAATAAAAAAATGCAGACGAGTACTTTAATTCAGGAAATGTTAAACACTTTCTTATTCGTTCGAGTCTGGGAGAATTTAAAAGCCTGTATTTATGTTTACTACCATTGCCACTCTAGGTTTACGTGAATAAAAACGCAAATGAGCCTACAATCCTGGACAAAATAGTAGGGACACTTGAAGTGTGTACCCCCGCTCCCCCGTTCAATGTTGACGCCGACTGGTGCAGATTTCGGTGGCGCGCAGTACCCCAGCGACCCAACATGGCGCGGGGGTTGCACGGGGTTAGCCAGAGTGTCCCAAGCTATTTTGTCCAGGATTGTCTGATAATAGGGGAAAAATCAAAATCCGGTGCTTTTCTGCTTTATGTAACAAAAATGTACATAATTATGACGTATACACATTGCAAACTTATGGTTCGTTGGAGAGAAAACATTTCCGCGTTGAGAATTTGAGAAATGTTCCCAGATTTACACATAACTTATAGAATATAAACATGATGACGGTAGTAAACTTTCCCTGAAATGGTTTTGTTTGAAGTGCTATAGTCTTTGAGAAATGAGCAAAACAATTATTTTTCTTCCCACTTCTCTCCAAAAGCCACCTTGCCTCAAAACCACTTCGCCCTTACACCACTTGGCTTCAAAAACACTTCGTGCACAGGCCGTGGTTCAGGGTGAAGTGGTTCGCGGCGAAATGGTTTTGGGGCGAAGTGACCGTAAAGACAAAGTATACGGAGCTGATTTTTGCTCAGGTTGGTTTTAATCAAAAGCATTTATATCTTCAATCACACAGGGAGATAAAACCATTTGTAATGGTTGACCAATCATAGGTTCTGCTTAGTTTAAATGTATTTTACTTACCATAATTTAATTGAATATTGTTATCTGCCGCAATTACAAGAGCGAGTCCAGATTACGTTTTTGAGCCCCCATTTTTCCCATGGGTGTTGAGATTTTGATACCATATAGTTTGCAATATTTTTCTTCAATCCGTATATTTTCAAGGATATCGTGGCGTAAAGAAAATCTCATGTTTTGTAATTTAATTTATCGGTTTTATAAAACAGTGCAGTGAATACACCAACCTTTTTGCTTCCACATCCAAATTGGAGATTGCAAATGTCATGTTTATGGATGGTATTTTATATGATTTTTAGGTTACAACGAAATCCATTTTCTGGAAATCTGAACAGGTGAATTTGTAGGGTACTTGCAAAATGGTCCAATCCAAAATGGTATTTTGCTCTTGCAGACACGGAAATGGAAACAACGGAAGCGACGGTTGCCGCAACAACAAAACCATCTGAGGTTGCAACGGGTAAGGAGGATTGTCATAAACCTAAATTGCACGAAAACGATAGTTAAGTGGCCCCTGAAATGGTATTACTGTATTTTGGCGAGAAACGCAAGGCTAGCATAGTGCGTAAGCAATGGCTCTACACTAAAAACCGTGACTGTGTGGTTTTTTTTGCAATGGTGAGCAAGTTCGGGCGGGCGACTATAGTTAACAGGACTAACCTACCCCCGGAGCTTGGTTCCTCAAGTCAGACTAGCTAGTCAAACCACGCAGCGTTCGGGTAACATCTAGGAGCAAGTTCGGGCGGGCGACTATAGTTATAGACTAAACCATAGGATGTAGATGCCACCCGAACGCTGCGTGGTTTGACTAGCTAGTCTGACTAGAGGAACCAAGCCCCGGGGATAGGTTAGTATGGTTAACTATAGTCGCCCGCCCGAGCTTGCTCCGTATCATAGAGTTGTATGCTCCGTATCGACAATGGTCTAGTTAACTATATTCGCCCGCCCGAACTTGCTCGGTACTTTTTCCGACGGCCGTGATGTTTAGGAACCACCAGGGCAACACGTCACACTTCGGCTGTCTATACGGGTGCACCCAAGTAAATAGGCAGAGATCATGGACTCAAATTATTCTATATTAGAGAGAATTGCGAGCTGAACAAGTGTGGTCTTGTGGGGAAATTGGCCACCATCGTGATGTGGGGTATTTTTTCCTCCAACTACAAACATTTTGGAGAATGTAGCTCGTGAAAGTTGCCCTATTTTCCCCAGTAGCGAATGTGACTTTTTTTCCAAAATGGCACTGGTCTGTTTGGCAATTTTCACTCTTGCAGGGGTAGTTTTGTTTTATGTGGAAATTAGGGAATAAAAGTGACGGATTACCTCCATAAAATTGAACAGAATTAAAAAGATGAGATTTCAATAAGTATTTTGGTTGTTGTCTCCAGACGCTGAGAGAGCCGTTGTGAGTATTTTTAAATGATTTTTGAAAATTAGGCATTTATCATTGGTTCCTATGGGGCCCTATTTACTTGTGTGCAACCATACAAGGTAAATTAACTTGTGGTCACGCTATCGGTTAAACTCACGGAAGGCCAAGGACACCCTCAATTGACGGAATTGAAAATAATTGTCTCAAGGTTTATCTCTATAACTGTTTGCGCAAATTACTAATAAGGTCAGTATATGTGGAAATGTGTATTGGGAGTGCGCACTCTAGTTTTCTATATAACTCTTTGGTGATTATAGACCTTGTACACCACGAAACATGCTTATTTATTCAAAACTACGATGACGTCATCAATTATATAAAATACATTCAGTTAAATGTTTTGAAAAATAAAAACGCCCTACGATGTGTTCAAAGAACAGACGTACCTCTAGTTGCAGTTTGGAAACGTGCCAGCTTTCAAAGTTGACATTAATTGTAAGTTAAATAACGCCTATTTCGTTATTTTGACGAAATTTCATAACGGGTACATGTTTCCACATGTTAAATCAACAGGTTATTTTATATGTAACATGTACCAGCGAGCATCACTTATAAACAGACCGATTTGCCAGGTAATCTGGTGCTTCACTCTTTCATTGTCGAGTGCCATAGACTCGAAGGCGAGATTCTATGATTTATGCAAATATATAAGGCGGGACTAGACTCTATGATTTATGCAACTATAAAGCGGACCTCACACTCAATCGTAGAAAATTCGTTGCAAAAATCGCAGTGGGAGGCCCGCTTAACACGCAACTGGTCTTTTTAGACAAGTTACTAATGGATTTCATTTCCTGTGCAGTAGGCCTATATAATTAAAAACAATTAACATGCGTTTTTCATCCGTTTGCGTGTGAATCGCTCCACAGATTGATACAGACGGCTTAAAGGGAACAGCGGCTTTGGACCAATACAAGATTATAAAAGTCTTTCAGAAATAAACTAAATAGATCCTGAAAAGAAACCATCAAATTTGGCCGTTTTTGAGCATTTGTCAAATAAACCAAGGTCATGTGATTTTCTGGTACCAGATTTCGGATCCAGAAAATCACGTGGTCTCCGAGTTAGTTTTATTTCCAGCTGTAGAAACCAGCGCGAAGTGCGAGTTGCTTTTGTCATTCGCGGTTGGTTTCTCTTCTTGATGGAAAATAATGTCCTACGAATACTATTTACATACTGTATTTTCCAATTTGTAGACAAATCTGCCAGCAGGTTTCATTAGAAGGGTTTCTGGGTAATGATATGGACGAGAGAATCCTCTCAGATTTTCGCAGATTTGCGGCGATACAAATAATATCTGAAGAAAAAGCACCATGCATTGCGGACGTTCAAGAAACCACTGCGTTCGAGTACCTTCCGCGATTCAGTCCTGACCTTGGAGGATCATGCAAGGTGTGATTAGTCACGGAAAACGAGGTTTAAACACGTGTCGGCCCGTATCGAACGCCACCTTTATTTACTATTATATACAGCGATGGCCGGCTGGTAAAGCGTATAGCCCAAAATATGGGCCTCTTTGTATTTGTTTACTTATATACGTGACAGTTTAATTATTTTTTGTCACAACGACCATCGAAACAGTATTGTCAGTGATGCTAAACCACTAAATAATATAAACGGTAGGCCGGTGTGTACCTTTAATTCGTCCTAATTGCGTGCGGTGATCGGAATTGTTTTTGTATTATTGTGGCGGTTACGACCTCAAGAGCGCCCTCTCTAAGACACTCGGGTCGCACAACTTCCGACGAGTCGACCAAAGTTCGATGACCCGGAATCGACTCCACCTGATTAGGCGGCAGTGTTCCGGTCAGAACTTTGGCTAAACTCGGACCTAAGAAATTGCTACGAGCAGCCTCAAGGCCCATGGAAATGGATTCGTTTTGGAGGAAATATACCGCCTGTTGTAGCTGATATCTTCCCCGGGGCAGGGGGAGGGACTCGGTACTGCAAATAATTCAAGAGTGGACACGTGTGTTCAGTGATTGAGAGTGATTGGTTTATTAACAATGACCTGGGACTTGTAATTAAATATACAAGTAGGAAACCTGGACGCCTTTAATTCCTCTCCCGTACTTGGGAGTTACACACTAGTGTCTTTATACACTGACGGCAGTACATCAGTTATGGCAGGGTACACACCGCGCAATACACTCGCGATTACCCGGCGAATGTTTACCCGAGCACGCTCAACTCGCGCTATATGTTCACCGTGTGCCGTGCTGTAGTCCGCTGACCACAGCCAAACGTACGCTAGCCGTATTGCCAAACCATGAGGCAAGGCAACGCAAATCACCCGAAATGCCCGCGCTAGCGACTCTGAATTCACTCACCGAATTCACCGACACAATCCGCAATGTGTGGACACCCGACTTCTGTACTCTCGCCCTAAATTAAGGCCTAAACTTACTGCTCTATCTTCAGCAGAAACACTCGAAATCTCGTGAAATAACTGAGGTCTTCAAAACCCAACCTGCAACTTCGAAAGCCAACTCGCAACTGACTATACATGGTGCGCACAAGCGCCCCAAATGCTGGGCTCTAGTCCCGCCAGCAACAATAAACAAAGCTCGGATTGGCCGAACTAACGTCATACGTTGACGATCATGCACTGCGTGCATGGGACTCTCCATACACCGTCAGTAATCCTAAGATCATTAATAAACATTATGCCTAAAGGGCGTGACTACGGCAAGGATGGCATCATGTCTGGAAATTATGAATGGGAGTAGACTGGCTGTCAGTCCATTCCGCTACATAGGACCCAGCTTGCCCATAGCGTCCGCACTATGAAAAGGCAAAACCGAAACCACACAGCGAAAGGACTGACACAAGTCTACACCCAAGAACACTAAAATTTGCTCATTAAATATTCGGGAATTTTTACACAAAATCTAACGGGACTATATCTTTTATACAGAGTATAAGGGGTGACTTACTTAACACACACTACTTAGTTTTATTATTACAAAACCTATACAACAGTCTCTTATGCTCGAAAAACTGTTTTTCTCTTTTAAATAGACGGAGCACTTGCCGTTTCTTATACAACATAAACTATTTTATTTACACTACAAAGGCAAGTTTCAATACTTAGAAAAATGCTTTCAATTTGTCTTTCTTTACACAAAGATCAAGGTGATAATTATACAAAATAATCAAGGCATTTATTCACGATTAAAATTGTGGTCCCAGGTCTAATTTTAAATGTTTGGAAATGTAACTTTGTTAAAAACTAAACTGGCTTTAAAATAACGCGTCTCCCGTCAAGTCGTCTCGTCCACGTCAGGGGAGTCCTGGACTGGCTTCTCCTCGGGTGGTGTTCTCCTCTGGTCACTCGATCCTCTGTTCCAAGTCACGAATCGTCTGACAGGGGTCTGACGAACCTTCTGTAATAGGATGCAAGTCCTAAGAAACTCCTTACATCCCGTACAGAGTTCGGTACTGGCCACTCTGCCACTGCCCTCACTTTCTTGGGGTCAGTGGCTACCCCTTCTGCGGACACTATGTGCCCGAAATAGGTCACTGACTTCCGGAACAAGTGGCACTTACTGGGCTTGAGCTTAAGCCCAGCCTGTCTCAATCTGTCCAACACTACTCTTAGTCTTCCTATCATCTCCGGCACACTCTTGCCGAAGATGATGACGTCATCTAAATAGATGAGCAGGATTTCCCACTGCAATCCTGCCATCACCTTCTCTATTAGTCGCTCGAATGTAGCGGGAGCGTTGCACAGGCCGAATGGCATGCATTTCCACCTGTACAACCCGCTCCGCACCACAAACGTGGACTTCTGACTCGCCTCTTTATCTAAGGCGACTTGCCAATATCCGGATGCCAGGTCAAGGGTTGTAAACCACTTGGCCCCAGCAAGTGCATCAAACGTCTCGTCGATGCGAGGCACCGGATTGGCGTCTTTGATGGTTACAGCGTTTAACCTTCTGTAATTTATACAGAAACGGTTTGTCCCATCTTTCTTTGGCACCAATACCACGTTGGCAGCCCAGGGACTGTCTGAGGGCTCTATAACCCCTCTTTCTTCAAGATCTCTGACCTGCCGCTCTATCTCTTGCCTGTTCACATAAGGTTGTCGCCTGGGCCTCTCCCTTATGGGCATCGTCTCACCAGTCTTAATCTGGTGTCTCACCACATCTGTGTGGCCTATGTCCTGGTCCCCACTGGAGAAAACATCTTGGTTTTTAACCAAGCATTTCCTCGCTTCTTCGTGGTATTTGACCTCTACATTCTCTCGACAACGGTCATATAAATCCTGCAAATAGTCGGGCAACTCTGGCCCTGACCCTTAAGGTTTGACCGGGTTCTCTTGAATCACCTCAGGGTCCACCGTGGAAATATGACCAACGGTAACGCCCTTCCTTGCTATTCTCTTCTCTTTTCCGGGGTTAAAAACCCGCAAGGGAACCAATGGTTCCCCTGCTTCTACCAGCGATCTGGCCAGTACTAAGCCTCTCTGGGCTAAGTCACCCCCACCCTCTACTGGTTCGATAACTCCTGGACCAATTAATTATTTTCCCTTTAGGACTATCTTTCCTGGTACTATCGCTTCGTGGCCAGGTGGAATTGTGACAGACTTGGATACAACCACCCGTGCCACGATAGGCTCACCAGCTGGGATTATACAACGGATTCTCTCTCCGTTCACCCTCCATTCTTTGGTTTGGAAGTCCAAGTAGCCGCCTGTGGCCACCAGGAAGTCCATACCCAACAGGCCTTGGCAATCCATTTCTGTAAAGATTGCCTTCACTGGGTGCGTCGTTCTTCCGACCTGCACCTCTACCCAGGCAGTTCCCAGCAAGTTTAATGGACTGCCATCAACTTGCCTGACCTGATTGTCTACCTTCTCTAATACCGGTATTTTTTCCTTGGATAATTCGTAGTAGACTTTACTACTAACCAAGGTATCCGTTGACCCGGTGTCAATCAAAAATCGACACCTTGTCCCTCGTACTAACCCGTTTACGTATAACCCACAGCGGGGGCTACCGTTCACTTTAGGTGGGGCAGCTACTGGCTGTTCATCTCCTGCTCTCTTTCTCTTCCTTCCTCTCCTGTCTTCCCATGAACGATTTCTTTTTGGCCCCTTCCCTTCTCCAGCCTGCCCGCGGGCCCCACGGGAGACTGGTACCCGTTTGCCTGGTTGGAAAACATCCTGGGTTTCTTGCACTCTCTGGCAAATTGGCCCTGCTCCTGGCAGTTAAAGCATCTAAAGCCACTTTGCTTCCTCTCTCTGGTCTTTGGCTCGACCTCTGGAGCTACACCTGTTATCTTAACCGGGGCACCCTTGTGGTCTTCCCCTTTGGCCAGCTTGGCCAATAGGCCCACAACATTGCCCATCTCTGTCTCCAGTTTCGAAAATCTCTCCTCCAATCCGGAGTCAAGTGCTCTCGCCATCTTGGCGGGCTTTCCGTCGAGCATTCTCTGCTGCTCCACTTTTTCGAAACTCTCTGTCTCTAATGCAGCCCTAACTGCCTCGTCCAGACTATTTGGACGAGCTCGGTTTATGCCCTCTCGCACAGACCGACTCTCTACTGCATCCAAAAGTGGTTCTTAGCCAACCGTTCACGCGACTCTTCCGGTATGTCCGGATACGCCTTGACCGTTAGCTCTTGTATGGCTTGACCCAGCTCTTGCAGGGTCTCATTCGGCCCTTGCCGACGGTGCATCAACTCTACCAGGTAACTCTCGCTCTGGCGACCTGGTCCAAATCTCTTTTCGAGTAGCTTTACCAACCAACTATACGTGGGTTGCCCTACAGCGGAACTGTCCCCAACCAATCTTAGGGCACTTCCTTGCAAGCTTGCAAGCAAATAGTTTACCGCTTGCTCGTCGTTCCACCCATTCACTACTCTACACGACTCGAAGTGCCGGAAATACTCTTTCCACGACACGCGGCCACTGTACCGATCGGGGATAATATTGGGTCGACGCTCTGATCGCCCAACATCTCTAACCCCGCCTCTATTACTCTTTTATTTCTCTTTAGAGGCATGCAATGGCTCTTTTGTCTGGGTAGTTCCTGCTATACGATTGCTACTAGCCAACTTTGGGCGGGTGGCAAAGCTTACCAGCTCTCTGTGCAGCTTCTTACTGCTCTCCTCTTTTGGGGCCGGACTTGTACTTTCCAAGCCAGTCCCACTAGAACTTGGCAGAAAACCCCCCAGTTCCTCTATAGCACTCACGCTGGGCGTCTCTACCCGGGTGTGCTCTGAACCACTCTGGATGGGGGCACTTTCCCCCAATCTTTCCCTCTTACGAGCCCTCGGGGCTGGGGTCGGTGTCCACCTTGGGGTCATCACTTGGCCCGCCTCGCCTTGAGACTCGTACCCTGAGCTCTGCACCGGCAAACGGGACTCGATCCCCGAGTCCACCTGGACTTTCTCTTGGCCAGCCTAGGCACCGTGGTGTTCAAGCTTGCCCCCTTCTAACTCAGCTGCGAAATCTGCATGCCACTGTAGCAGCTCGTTTATCTCCATATCTAGCCTCTGTACCTGCTCCATACTGGGAGCGTACTCCACTCTCTGAACTCTCGTGAAGTTCCTCTCTAAACTTCACGTGTCCCTGGACACTGTATCACTCTATTTATCTGAGGATGTTGTACCAATTCTCAGCTACAACAATCCCACTTCTAACACCATTTGTGGCGGTTACGACCTCAAGAGCGCCCTCTCTAAGACACTCGGGTCGCACAACTTCCGACGAGTCGACCAAAGTTCGATGACCCGGAATCGACTCTACCTGATTAGGCGGCAGTGTTCCGGTCAGAACTCTGGCTAAACTCGGATCTAAGTAATTGCTACGAGCAGCCTCAAGGCCCATCAGGGAAATGGATTCGTTTTGGAGGAAATATACCGCCTGTTGTAGCTGATATCTTCCCCGGGGTAGGGGAAGGGACTCGGTACTGCAAATAATTCAAGAGTGGACACGTGTGTTCAGTGATTGAGAGTGATTGGTTTATTAACAATGACCTGGGACTTGTAATTTAATATACAAGTAGGAAACCTGGGCGCCTTTAATTCCTCTCCCGTACTTGGGAGTTACACAGTGTCTTTATACACTGACGGCAGTACAGCAGTTATGGCAGGGTACACACCGCGCAATACACTCGCGATTACCCGGCGAATGTTTACCCGAGCACGCTCAACTCGCGCTATATGTTCACCGTGTGCCGTGCTGTAGTCCGCTGACCACAGCCAAACGTACGCTAGCCGTATTGCCAAACCACGAGGCAAGGCAACGCAAATCACCCGAAATGCCCGCGCTAGCGACTCTGAATTCACTCACCGAATTCACCGACACAATCCGCAATGTGTGGACACCCGACTTCTGTACTCTCGCCCTAAATCGAGGCCTAAACTTACTGCTCTATCTTCAGCAGAAACACTCGAAATCTCGTGATATAACTGAGGTCTTCATCAGAACTCAACTTGCAACTTCGAAAGCTAACTCGCAACTGACTATACATGGCGCGCACAGCGCCCCAAATGCTGGGCTCTAGTCCCGCCCAGCAACAATAAACAAAGCTCGGATTGGCCGAACTAACGTCATACGTTAACGATCATGCACTTTCCATACACCGTGCAGTAATCCTAAGATAATTAATAAACATTATGCCTAAAGGGCGTGACTACGGTAAGGATTGCATCATGCCTGGAAATTATGAATGGGAGTAGACTGGCTGTCAGTCCATTCCGCTACATTATTGAAAAAGGGAATTCGTTTTTTGTTATTCATTTTAGCACTTTGTTTTTACATTTCGTTTCTAATAATTTCAATCGTTACGGTAACAAAATCTGTCCAGATTTTATTGTCTATCTGCATTTAAAACCTTATTTTATCCACCATTGGATCTCAACAGACATAATAATAAAATACCCGGAACACGGCCTTCAAGTAGTACTCTCTATATTTAAATTCCTAAGTTTTTTTGTTTAATACTCTTCCAATTGCCCACATGATATGTTGGTAATCTACCAATATATTTCTGCCAAATACTTCCTTTCTTGATTGTTGTTCTTCAGAATGCGAGACGGTGGTGACGGGGACTGAAGTGAAGTTCCATCCCTCCGCCGTCAATGTCAAGAGAATCGCTTTAAGCATCCAGGGCCAAAAAGAGGCCCATATTATCTTAAGCCACCAACCTCCAAAAGAGACCATCGTCGTCCGCATCAATCCCTACGGCGTGAAAAGGCTAACCTTTTCCTATATTGACTACTACCGCCACAGCTCCGCGTTTGGCGCACCTTGTCCCTATCTACTCAGCCCGGATGAGTTTCGCGGCTTCTGGCTGACATACGACGTTGCTACCCGGGAGATAACCATGGGACAGGAAGGAGATCTGCAGCCATTCTTTCAGTATACCATGAAAGACATCTGGGCAGATGTCAAATACATAGGTTTTAAAACCGAAATATCTGCAAAATTTAGTGTTACTTTTCGTTATCTGTGTTCAATTTAATTGTACATTTTTTTTCGGAAGCCAATTTACGCTTTGCATTAAAAATGTTGTGGAGCACCGCCCGTTCAATGTTATGCCCATTTAATGTTATATGGTGACTTTGTATTAGCCCATGTTAATATCCCAACATTTGTAAATAAATGTTCCTGCATTCCCATTTTGTTTTGTATTTTGGAAAACAAAATTAGTCCGGTCAAGTAGATTACTAATTAGCTAAACTAAACCACCTCAGTACAGCCTACACCTCCAGACGCTAATCATGCAAAACACGAGAATTACACCATGTCTTAAACTTCTCGGATAACATTGTTCTTTCATTCTTCATTCTCATAAAGGCACAGACTCGTCAGCAATGCGTGTGTGCCAAATTCGCGACTCGTCAGCAATGCGCGCGCGCCAAATTCGTGCCACGAAATACGCAGCTCCATGCCTTTGCTATGAAGCTGCGTATATTTCGTGGCACGAATTTGGCGCGCGCGCATTGCTGACTAGCTTGTGCCTTTAACGCTCGTCGCAGACTGTTCAAACCGTAACGCAACTCGAATAATCGAATAACTGGGCAAAAAGCACAGCTTTTTTTGCATTTTTATGCATTTTTAATCCGGAGTCAACATTTGGGCATCGTCTTTCCAAATCAGTTGTTGGCGCATGCGGTGACATAAATTACGGAAAGATAATTTAGGGTGTGCTTTTCATTCGTGAATTTCAGCAAACATGGAGCATTGTATAATCGCATCAAGTGCAGTCGCTTCTAAAACGTCTATAAAGAACAACAGCGGAATTTTCAGGCATTTGGTTACTTAGAGCGCAATTTTGAGGCAACCGCGTAGTCCGGTCGTGAGATGAAGATTACGACGTGGCCAACTGACCGGGGCTCGGTCGTAAAATTTTCGGAGCTGCATCATTGGTGAACACGCTCGTGAGTCGGCCCTTGCAGTGGGCGATTTACGTTAATTTCGGCTAAATTCGGCAGGGTTCTGTATAAAGCATTTTTGCTCAATATTTATTATTAGTTTTATAATCTGATATAATGGAGGAAATGACGTCATGTCACACATTTAATTTTCTATTGTATGTCAGAGTTCCTATTTGCATAGGTATGCAGAGGTGTTGAGGTAGTTTAAGGAAGGCGGGAAGGTCACTTGACTGTTTTCGACTACACGCATCGGACAGCCCTATTTTTTCTTCCGCGGAAATGTCTGAATGAAATGTTAAGTTCACTTGATATCCCGAAAGAAGATTCGCTAGGGCTGTTCAACGTACAGCAACAGCAACTTTGATGGGGCTAGTTGATCCGGCAACTGGATAAAGCCATGGTCAACTACTGAATTTTTGCCGTTTTCACGGAACAACACATCGGTACTACCCATGTACCGCGTAAGCTGCGTGGGACAAGAGAAGCGAGCGGAGAAGTGCTAGGCTACATGCACACTGAGTTAAGTACGCAGAACAAAGAAACAGATTAGATAAAAGAAATTTTGTGCTGATTCAATTACGGTAAAATGGAACTAAATATCCAGTATAAAATTTGTTTTACGTCTTGGACGAATATGTTGAATTTCTTAATAAATCGACAATACACATTGCAGAGAAGAATTAAGCTGATACATGTATATATAATAGGGGATCTCAACATTCCAGATATTCAGCTTTTAAACATGGTTAATGGTGCACTACATGTTTTGGTCACAATTAGTTCGCGATTATGGCGACAAAGAAAGGGCCGAGATAAGCTGTAGTGGTAAGAATTTGGAAAATGACCATGAAAGTTATTCTTTAAAATAACTAATCAAACTTGCCGGTGGGTGCAGAGTTGATGGAGGAACACTAATTGGCAGTGTGAAACATTTTCTTAGAAAACACTTAGAAAAGTTTCAATCAGTCTCATATGTTTTGTACACGAGGTTTTTCCGTTGATGTTTCAAAAAATCATGATACTGGTTACTATGCCACTAATTTTGAGCAGTTTTAGTCCTTTATCGTTTTATATGTATAACGCAAAGACGAAGCCGGTTGTAGTGATATTTGTTTGGCGTATGGCCCCTGGAGGGAATACATAAACGCTGAGAAATCAACTCCGGCTTTAAACAAGATGGCGGCGCCCAGTAGTCCAGTTACGCACGCAGTTCTGCTAAAACGTTGAAGGTAAACTATAAAGGTATGACAATGGTTTACTTGCATTTTTTGTCTCCATGAAAGCGACTCTTTAAAGATACGGTTGGCATGATTGGATTTCAAGCACATTATAATTTATATTGAAACAAATATTATTGTTGCCCTCGATCAAGTTGTTGGGAAGCATAAATCCCAGTAAGGCATAGTCAGATAGCACAGCCACAATTATTATCAAAGTGGGATTTTAATAGGCCTATAATACTTGACTCCAGGTTGTTTCCTGATTATGATTCGCATATTTCTAAATGGATTTACCCCGAAAGAAATGTTAGGTTATTCAAATTTGACCCAGTTCAGTTCTTTTGAGTATGAATTTGGCTGGTCGAGCCCATCATTGTCCAGATTTAAAACATACATTGAATTCCATAGTAACAATTTAGCAATATATAATTAAGTACTTTGTTTGTATGTACAACGGCACTGACTGTCATCTTAATCCTACATACTATTTTAATATTTCCACAGGTTTTCGTACCATCCATTCCAATGTGTAACATGGAGGATGAAGAGTCAAAACATGAGGTTTCACCAGGACTGGAATCATATGTTGAAGAGTTGCAGGAAACTAACACCAGCATAGAGAAGGGGTATCCCTTGCCATTGAAACATATCACTGGCCTTCGTGTAAAGGTGTTTTATCGATACTGAAATGTTCTGACAATTGACAAACACCAACGCTTGACGTTATAGCTGCTAAATAGTTTATTGTGAGAAGGTAGAAGTAGTATGTTTAGGTGGAGAGGAAGATTCGCATGTTTCTGTATTCTATTGATATGTTGCCAATGAAATGTTAATCTTCCAATTCATTCTATTTCCAAACTTTCCTGTTCTAGACAAGGTATTTGTATTCACACATGATTCAGAGTTGTTTAATACTGCAGGATTTGATCTGCAGCACGGCAATGACGCCTTATCATACGTACATAGCATGTAGTTCTTTATATACATGTAATTAGCATATTTCCATTCCAGTATGGATCTATAGGGGTTGCAAATTCAGTGTAACCCCAAATGCCCACATGACATGTATTGGACAAGAATGGTCCGTATGACAGCTCTCGCATGTTCACATGACATGTTCGAGTTTGAAAGTGAGAAAACTGCATGTTCTTTCATATGGTCACATGCGACATGCATAAACAATTTGTGTTGGTTCAGTTAATTAAGCTTGTGGTGAACTGAACAGAAAATCTACTTGGGACTAATATCACAACAGAAGTCGGTCCTTTTCTGTAGATTGAAAGTGAACCACATACAGGTACATGCTGTACATGTACAGCAATTATTTGCCATATAAGGGCATATTTCTTCATTTCACAAGATTCAGAGCTCTTAAACCACACCAATGTCTCATATGTTGCAAGTCATTGAGGCGTAACAGTAAACTTAATGCATAGTCTCACTTTACTGCTCTATAGCCCAACCCACATGGTGTTCTTTCACCTGCTCGCATGACAGATGTTTTGAAATTGATTACAACCCACATGTTCTTATTCGGTTCATATGACATGCATTGACTAAGTGATTCATTGTGTTCTTGACATGTTCACACGACGGGCGGTTTGAATTCGATATTACAAATTCGCATGTTCTCTCATTTGGTTCACTGGACAAGCAATGAATGAGTATACATGTATTATGTATGGTTTTCTTAACATATATACGCAAGGCACATGTTCTATCATACGAATTATGTAACATGTATTAATACTTTGAAATTTGGATATAGAACATGTATTGTAATATACATGATGTGCTTCAACATTGTTCAATGAGATTGCGTTCTCTCACAATGTTCACATGGCAGAATGTTGAAATTGATTACAAACCTGCTTGTCCTCTATCTCATGGGGTTCACATGACATATCCAGATTAAAATAATGATTCTTGATATGCTTTTTTCACAGTGTCACTGTCACGTAACAAACGTGAGTTTAAATTGATTAATTAACCCGTATGTTACCTCATACGATTCACATGATAAACATTGAATGAGATTCGCTTGATGTTCTCACATGTTCTCATGGCAGATAATTTCAGTTCTGATAGTTAAAATCCGCATGGTGTTCTGTCAGGTGGTTAAAAGATGAATGTTTTGAATTCGTGCACTTAAAATCCACATGGTGTTCGAATTCTACCAGGTGATTACAAGATGAATGATTTGAATTCTGATAGTTACAAATCCGCATGGTGTTCTATCAAGTGGTTAAAAGATTAAGATTTTGAATTTTGATAGTTATAAATCCGCATGGTGTTCTATCAAGTAGTACAAGATGAATGTTTTGAATTCGTGCACTTAAAATCCACATGGTGTTCGAATTCTACCAGGTGATTTAAAGATGACAATTTTGAATTTTGATAGTTATAAATCCGCATGGTGTTCTATCAAGTGGTACAAGATGAATGTTTTGAATTCGTGCACTTAAAATCCACATGGTGTTCGAATTCTACCAGGTGATTACAAGATGAATGATTTGAATTCTGATAGTTACAAATCCGCATGGTGTTCTATCAAGTGGTTAAAAGATGAATGATTTGAATTTTGATAGTTATAAATCCGCGTGGTGTTCTATCAGGCGGTTACGAGATCTATGTATTGAATTATGATAGTTATAAATCCGCGTGGTGTTATATCAGGCGGTTACAAGTTTAATGTTTTGAAATCATATACTTACATATCCGCATGGTCGCAAGATGGATGTTTTAAATTATTACACTAATAAATCCGAGTGGTATTCTATGCAGGCGGTAACAAGATGAATCTTTTGTATTTTCTGATAGTTATCAATTCGCATGATATGGTCACGTGACATTCGTTATAATTACGTGAGTGATCCGTATGGTGTTGTCTCACATGGTCGCAGGAATACGCGTAAGTTTGAGGGTCGTATTTTGTGTGCTCTTGCATATAATTGTTTGCGATAAAATATTTGGCTCAGATTTCAAATTATCATCGCGAATAGCTTAAAGGATTACAATTACAAAACTGTTGAAAGTTATAAACCCAAGTCGCATGGTCGACAACATGAGTGATGGGTTCTCCAAGATGACAGATATTTGAGTTGGAGCTGGATAGTTACAAAGACGCATGGTATATACGCTGTTTTGCCCTTATGTCAGGTATTAGAGAGCGACGAGCCCGAAGTCCTATTACATGATCGCATGACAGATATAATATATAGGACTATATTCACCATGTTCACATATAAATTCGGCTTGACACCCATTGGTGTTGTCTTGCATGTATATGCTCGCATGGCAGATATCTTGGAAAGTTGTAATTCTGCATACTATCAGTAAAACTGTGCATTTAAACGATTAGCATAGATCCTCAATATAGCGGGGATAGTTTCACAGAAAACGAATGTGTGAAGGTACGGTTTTACTTGAAATATTGTTATATATTGACATTCATGGAATGATCCAGAGAAAGTATGGTTTTTTCTACCCCTTGCATTATGTATTATTTTAAATATACATATATTTCAAACGGCGAGCGAAGAGGTATTGATAGAGTCTTGTGTCCATAACGACGCACAAATATGATCAAGTAATTACTGTCAATTTACTGGAACTTGCAGTATAGAATTTTACACCAACAAAGGAAACGTTTTAGTGGTACCTCGTACGGTATGCATAATGTCCAAGGGACATCACAACTGCTTAACCATTATTTAAGTTAACACTTGCCATTAATTTCAGATACAAATATTAATTATTCAGCAATAAAATCAATGGTTCTACGGACTCATGTTCCCGTTCTTTGACCTTGAGGTGGGGAGCATTGTGTATTGAGCGTTGCTTGTCGTCGGAGTACGGTGCTCCCCAAACAGTGTGTATATTTTGTTGTTTCTCTCCACAGGTTGCGCAGGGTTGGAAATGGGAAGGGGGGACAAAATAGAAAATATTTTATTGCCGTTTGAGCGGGGCGAATTAGGAAATAATTTAATTTTCTATTGTATGTCAGAGTTCCTATTTGCATAGGTATGCAGAGGTGTTGAGGTAGTTTAAGGAAGGCGGGAAGGTCACTTGACTGTTTTCGACTACACGCATCGGACAGCCCTATTTTTTCTTAAGATGAGGGTCCGTCTGCCGATTGACGGTGTATTTACGAATCTAACGGCCTTGAGCTTTGCAGTTTTTGTTTTCTTGCTGCAGCTGGCACCCCTTGCCAACGCAAGAGTGGGAACAACAGACGTATAGGTTGACAATAAAGAAAGGCGCCCAAACAGGTATCATAACCTGTGAAAAGGTAAGTCTACGTACAAGGCTAGCAGCATTTAGCATTGCGTCCTGGACGCGCGCGTCCGTTGCTTGTCGTCGGAGTACGGTGCTCCCCAAACAGTGTGTATATTTTGTTGTTTCTTTCCACAGGTTGCGCAGGGTTGGAAATGGGAAGGGGGGACAAAATAGAAAATATTTTATTGCCGTTTGAGCGGGGCGAATTAGGAAATAATGTTCCTTTTCTTCGGCTGCTACAAGCTTGTGATCAAGTTAAAAGAGCGTAACCAGGGGTCGATTTCACTAAACTTTTCGTAAGTTAAGGTCTATAATAAGGCTTGCGATGGATCGTAGGGCTGCGATGGATCTCGGCTACATTGAGTGCTGGGATGAATTTCACCAAACCTATCGTAAGCGTGATGCGTTCGATTATCGATTAGGGATATTTGCATATTTACTCTAAGGCTATTTGCTGTGCTGAATTATGTTTTTAACACGAGTTCAACAATTCCCCGTGTCCGTTCTGCGTAGTGCAAGCGCGCGCGTTAAATTTGGCGCGCAGCTTTCGGGACGCGTACTTTGTGCATGCAGTCACCAAGCGCGTAGGCGGTTTTTGTTTTTCGCGTTTTTAAGTCGCGCGTAGGACGCGTGTAGAACACGGTAGGATCATTCAAATTTGTATTCCACATGTACACACGTACGTACACGCACATGACGCTGTGGCCGACGTAGTCTTGGCCCAAGACTACTCTAGTCGATATTGGTTTGTGTACGCGTTGGCCATTCCCAGTAGTGCGCCCTCTTGCAGCACTAACTGGCCAACCCTTTGCTCACCAGAGTAGTATTGGGAATTTCTCCCGGAAGTTCAGCATTGGGGGCGGTACCGTTTTATGTAAATAGCTGCAGAGGGTTTTATGATGGCACACAAGGGACATGGCATACCACAGATATCTTTGCAAATATTTGCAATGTCGCAATTATCTTCATAAACAAATGTATTTTAAGCTGTCATACGCCTTTGCAAACATGTTTGTGAATATATTCGCAAACATTTGCCAAGAAACTTATGCCTCCGAAAATATTAGCAACGATAAAACGGTCATGTTCGATGATTCTTGTAAGCCGCCTTATATTTTTCAAACCATTCGAAGCGCGTGCACGCGGTGTATTTGGGTCACGCTCTGCGGTCGACGCGCTGTATTTGGGTCGCTCGCTGCATTCCCACGCTCTGCTGTATTTGGGTCACTCGCTGATTGGTTCCCTAGGAAAGCCTAGGCAAAAACAAAGAAAAAGTTAAAACTTCCGGGAGAAATTCCCAAGACTACTCTAGTGAGCAAAGACTGGTCCGTTAGTGCTGCAAGAGGGCGCACTATATGGCCAACGCGTACACGAACCAATATCGACTAGAGTAGTCTTGGGCCAAGACTATGGCCGACGTAGAGAATGTATGGCCAACAACTGCAGCGTAGCTTCCGTGTTTTTGCATGCAGCAAAAACATCGACACTGAACAGGGGCCAATTTCATGGCGCTGCTCAGCACAAAAATTTGCTTAGCACAGGATTTATTTCCTTTATAAAATGGATTGCAAGCCAAATTCATACGCCAACTTGTGTTCTTCGCAAGAGTACGGGAGAATACCTTTCAAAACACATCACGATTTTGGCTGGCAATCCATTTTTGAAAAATAAAGCAAACAAATCATGTGCTAAGCAAATTTTTGTGCTGAGCAGCGCCATTAAATTGGGCCCTGTTTTGAAGCGACACTTTGTCACCTAGCTGCTAAAATCGTACGTACAAAATGTTAAAATGTTGGGCCTATCTTGTTTATATCGCGTATATTTTTCTTTAAAATATACATGTAACCCAAAGACTGCATGGATTCCGCTTAATCTTTCACAGTTTACTTCCCTTCTGACATAATATCTGACAATTTACACTAAACAATTGTTGACTGGTGTGGTGTGGGATATGGAGTTTTAACACCCGAGGGAGCTCATAGCACCCGAGGCAAAGCTATGATGATGATATGAGCTTCCGAGTGTGTTAAAACCCACAACCCACACCACACCAGTCAGCAATTGTTTTGTTATATCCCGTCTTGGTCTCAGAATATCGTTTCTATTATTTTAAATTCCACAAAAATTGCACAAATTTTAAATTGCACCTTCGCTATCACGTGTGTAGCATTGCGAAAGTGGCGCGCGTACAATATATATATATACAATATATTGTATATATATATATATATAGAATATATATATACAATATGTAAATCAATGTGTGAGTGTCTCTAGTCGGCGTAACACGCAGTTTATTTTACAAACGGGACAGAGCCTCACGCGTGCTGTGGACGCGCAAAACGTGCACGCAGATCACTTTATGGTAGGGCGATATGGGCGATATGAACTAAAATTTGCGTACGGCAGCGAGTGATATGAGTTTTTATCGCATGGACATGTGATCGTTCTGGACCAATGAAACTGCAGTATTCCAAGACAGGGTGTAACAAAAATATTTGTAAAAACAAAATTATGGCAAATCTATTTCAAAATAGAGAAGGTCAGTTTTACCTGATGAATATATGTTGTTCATCTTTGTAAATTCTTTCGCTTCAAGAGAGCATCGTTGTTCACGTTGGTCTTTTTAGGTACCATGGTGATGAAAGTGCAAACCAATTAGAATACCTCGTTTATTAATGATCTGACGTTGATGAACATTATTTAAACGAGATACATGTAGAATAATATGTGGAACAATAGCGTAATCACTGGTAACCAAGAGAAAGTGTTAGATAGTAAAATCCTTAGGCCTCAAGGAATTACTACTTTGGGATAAATCACGAACACAGGTAAAATAATTTCCTTCAATGAATTGGCTGAAAGATGCAATATTTTGCCCATTAATGCTGGTCGTGACGTATTGTTACTGAATTAAAAAGGGAGACTATGGATAAATATGTTAAGGAAGATAGAGAGGGATCTTGCTGTATTTACTTTAATGATAAATCAGATTCTGTCATTGGAATATTGGGCATGACTGTTAAATCTATTTATAAGAAACTCATTGATGAGCGTGATCCAATTCCGTCCCTTACGTGAGGGACGGAAATCAAGAGGCAAATAGCTTTCCTTAGTCAATACAATAAAAGGAAGCTGAAGTGAACCTATATATGTATTTGCTAATAATATTAATTCACACAATCAATATATCAGATATTATAATTTACTTTACAATTTTAGTCAGGGGAAATCAATATAATCCATTGCATTACATATTACACACAATCGCTCCCTACCTCTTTATGCCCAAATCCCACTTAACCCTTCCCCTATCCCCACCCACACGCTATTTTTTTTTTTGCAGACGACCGAGTCACGAGAAGGACGGACATGTCCGTCCCTCACATTTTAAAAGTGAAATAACTAGGACCCAAAAGGCTTGAGTGGTGTATACTGTTTATTTCTGGATAGGTAATATAGTTGGCCAATAGATACGGTACTTTAATAAAAACGAAAAAGAATCGAGTAGCTAGGGAAAATAAATTAGTTGTATTTGGTACGTAAGGGACGGACAAAATGGCATATTTTTTTTTCACGACCTCCTTCATATAAGTGACAATGAACTTGAGTATCATTATACATGACCGTGGTTTATATTCTCTTTAGGTGAAAATATGTTACCTATGTAGGGGAGAATTGCAAACTTTTCATATTGAAAACTGCCATTTAATTTTATGTTCATTTTGTCCGTCCCTCACGTAGTGATTTATATTTTTTCCTTATAGGGCGCTTACACAGAGTCATTTGGAAAATAAGGTGTATAAAGTTGTCTTTTACGGAATTAATAATTATAATATTGTACATGTGTATAAAAATAACTTGAAAAAATTCGTGTTACTAGAAAAACAACGACTTGACACGATGTCTTTTTTGGCAAGATATACTGTAAGAGGAAAGGACGTAATTTTTTTCTTTTAAGTATTATAGACACGTGATTGTATCAGTTCACTAAACTTGTATGTCCTTTTTGTTTGTTATTTCTTGGTTACTTTTTGTTAAATAATTTAGTGTAATATGTCATCTTTTGACAAAAGTAGTATTGTACACATGGTCTTTGATTTAAAGGCAGTATAAATGATTGGTATCTCGAAAATCAGAAATGTTCACAGATTTACGCCTAACTTACACAATATAAACATGATGACCGTAGAAAACTTCCCCTGAAATGGATTTGTCTGAAGTGCTATAGTCTTTGAGAAATGAGTAAAACAATTAGTTTTCGTCTCATGAGACGAAAAATTCAATTCGCCCCAAAACCATTTCGCCCAAGTGCCATTTCGCCCCCAAACCACTTCGCCCGAGTGCCATTTTGCCCCAAATCACATCGCCAAACACACCATCGCCCCAATGCCACTTCGCTCCAAAACCACTTCGTGCACAGGCCGTGGTTCAGGGCGAAATGGTTCAGGGCGAAGTGGTTCTTGGGCGAAATGACTGCAAACCCTTTTTTTACTGTTTTCTCAAAAGTTAGACAAAGTACGGAGCTGGTTTTTGCTCAGGTTGGTTTTAATCATGCATATCTTCAATCACACAGGGGGATAAAACTATTTGTAACAGTTTAGCAATCACGTATATACCGTCGTTAATTTTGCTTAAAGAATGTGACTATAACTTTGTTATATTTCCCTTTTACTTGTAAATATATTTTCATTGTATTGTTTTAGAGAATAAATTGAGCTGTAGAGCTCCGCTTTTATGGGAAAAAATATTTTTTAAAAATTGCAGCAAAGAATAGAGAAGTTGATCATGCTTTTCCCCCTTAAAGTGACTTACATGTAACCCGTCACTATATGAACAACTAACAATGGAAATTTGGCACACACCATTGTTAATAACAATAGTTTGTGCCCAATTTCCATTGTTAGTTGCTCATAGTGCGTGAGTGTAGATGTGATAGAAAAACCTTATTTAAGAGTGGGAAAAATTAGATTTTCTTATAAACAACTTTTAGAATGTTTTTAGCCAATCTTTTATTTTATTTATTTACCAACCAAATCGAACAGCGATCGAGTCGCCAAATTACAGGACGGCATCAATAAATGCTATGAAAAACAGCTATGAAATAAATAAATATATTAAATAAAACATTAATTAAATTCAATATATACAAAGTCTGCTTAAAAAAGAAGAAGAAAAAAGGCAAATTAAATAAATGAAAACTATAGTACAAGGGGGACTATATACAAGAAACACGGCAACAATTTAAACACAAAGCAAATCAGATTGCGTTAGCTGCAAAGGCGCGGTAATTCTGGTTCCGGAAAGTTCCAAGGATTGCGACACCGAACACATCACATTTTCCATGGAGTCCGTTGTAGGTGGAAGAAATTCTGGGAAAAAAAGCCACGTTTTGTGACCTCAACGCGACTCAGCTCCGTGGGACATGTAAGACGTGTTCGTTGGCATGCCTTGTCCGTCGTGTGGGTCCATGTAAACTGAATGGATTAGCATCAGTAATATTGAAAAGGTTGTGGAAGTGTTTGTAAAGAAATAAACAGTCATTAACAGATCTTCTAACGGAAAGAGGAGAGAGTTAATCAATGTTACATAAACTACTGTTAAACAGCTAGAACGCCCCCTTCCACATTTTTTTTGTTTTTCTGTTTATCATGGAGGTGTATGTGTCTACAACACCATCACAACTTGTTTTTCACAAAAAATCGACAGGCTTTTGCTTAAAACGTAAAGCAGTTCCGACCCTCTTCACCCGAAATTCTGAAACGCTCGAGGTCACTTGGCTTGTTTATCAACAGGATTTTGACGTCATCCTGAGAAACATACAAAACGGTCTGTGCAGTATTGAATGGAAAATACACGAAGTGAATGTTTATCATGCCTGTTTTGTCCTTGTAATTCAAAATACAAACGTGAAAAACACTTCATGTAATATGACAACAATCTACCATTACCTGTTTTGTGAAAAAACGATGAAATTGTGGCTCACAATGAAGCTCTTTTGAAGTAAATACTGGTGCATTGCGACGGGTGGTTTTGTCACGGAACGAACGGCATTCACAGCGGTCTGTGTACGGTCCCCTGCGGGCGTAGTTCCCACGTGTTTGAACATCGGCCGTACAAGTTATAGAATGAGCGACTCATTTTTCTCTCTCTTGGTAATAGAAAAGAAAATCTTTCTGCTCTTTTCATAGTGTCTGGTAAAACACAACCACGCAGCTACTGGGCATATCTCTGGCTTTTTGGACCAACAAAATTATTCAAAAAACACCATCTAACAGAGACGGGTTTCCAAGTTTTTTTGCGTGTAAACGTATGAAGCTAACAATCGTGTTGACTTCTCTTTCTCAGGATTGCGTCACGGGGTCACGCACATATCATGAATACCTAATGAGCGTTTCAGAAATCGCGAAAATCTCATTTTCGAAAAGCGACTTTTGCTTGCAATTTATCCACTTAAAACCGACAATTAAAAAATAATAAAAATCCACGTCGGCAAGAGGGATGTTTGGACTATCGAAAAAAGCCTAAATGCTGGATTTTCGTCAAGGGGGATTCTTCCTCTGTAAGATTCTTATACATGAAATAAAGGAACGTACATATAATAATAAAGGAACGTACATATTAAAGGTCTAATGCATGATCGACTACTCAATTGTTTTTTTCGTTTTCCTTGGTAGAAGACGGGTACTCTGTAGCTGGATTGGACTATTGTATATGTATGGGTGATGTAAATAAAAAAGAACAAGCTTTATTTTATTGCATATAAGGGTAAGAGTTGAGAAATCAGTTTTTTGTTTCTATAAAATGACTCATCAAGCATCGGTGAGCCCAGATTTGATGAAAAAACCAACATGTTTGAGTGGGAAAATTGAAGATTTTGTAAGGAAACACTAAGAAAATGTTCAGCCCGTCTCATATGTTTTGCACACAAGGTCTGAAGCCATGATCAACTTCCCAATTCTTTCCCATATAAGATATTGATACAGCCGATAGTGCTTTAAGATACGATTGTATTAAAACCAATAATATATGTAGATTTTGTTTTAATTTGTGTGATTTAGGGTTTAATTGTATTTTCATAAGTATACATAGCACAGTGGCGCACCCGGCCGGATGGGGAGCGCCTCGGGGGCTTGTATGACACCACCCGAGGTTTTCCTTTTTTTTCTGAAATAAGAAACGGGCAACCAACATTTGACAGACGTCGCCGTCATGTCAATACACAAGGCTATGGATAAGAGCATTGATGACGTCATCGCAGGCTCATGGATTTTGCACTAAGCATCGTGGGACAAGTTGTGTCAGCCAATCCCCTCCAACGAAAAATCCTGGGTACGCCACTGCATTAGCATACACGTTCGCTACTAATTCTTCCTATTATAACATAATGGTCAGAAACTTGAAATTAGTTGAAAACACATGATTTTAGCAGCTTTGAAACTGCTTGGAGTTTTTTTATGTCATGCTCCGTATAATTAGTGCATGCACGTAGTCTCAACTGGCGCACGTGTATGGTATTTTATTTCCTTTTCATAAACACTTTAAATAAATCAAAAAGTAAGAATGTTCTGCACAGTAGAGTTATAAAACATATGTAAATGGTCTTATCAGCATTAAAATAAATACATTTGCGTAGCACAAAAATAAGCGCTTTTGTAGTTGTATTTTGCTTTGGCATATATACATGTACGTTCTCAAATGTTTGGTGGTCATCTATTTCCGTATTGTAACGGCACCCCCTTACATACTTCCAGATAGCTAAAAGTATCGGCATTTTTAAAAATGAAAATGATGTTAATAAACCCGACACTTTCAGTAGAACTATAATTTTTTTCCTATCAAAAACGTGGCTCCAAACGGAATCTTTATTATAACCAAGTCTATTTACAGGAAATTGCAATGTTTGGGTAAAATCAAAATCTCTACACGTTTTACATCCCGCCCTGGCCGTAATACTCTGAAAACTAGCGTACACACCTTCTCCAATCGACGAATTCGCCTCCACGGACAATGCGGTCGTGTCAAAATGGGGAAACGCTATCGTGCGAGCTTGGTCATGTGTCCGCGTGTTGGTCACTTTTAGGGGAAAGAGGGCGCTATAATCACAATGAACGATGAAGTACGGCGATCTGTTCTTGACACGGGCCCAAACGGCAGAAACGAACGAACACGCATACGCCCGAACTTCACCGTTCATGCGTTCATTGTGATTATAGCGCCCTCTTTCTCCTAAAAGTGACAAACACGCGGACACGTGACCAAGCTCGCACGATAGCGTTTTGCCATTTTGACACGACCGCGTTGTCCGTGGAGGTGAATTCGTCGATTGGAGAAAAATAAAGGTGTGTACGCCAGTCTTGAGAGTCTAGAACGTGTAGAGATTTTGATTTGACTTAAACAAAGCAATTTCCTGTAAAAAGACTTGGTTAAAGACAGTACGTATGACATAACCACACCATCAGACTGTGCGACCCAATTTTAGTGCAGATGAAATGCTCATAAAATCGTGCATAATCTACTGAACCTGAACTTGTTGACCCAACAGATGACTTGGGCGGTCAGGTTGGCGTACGTGTTCTTTGCTCGCCTTTCACCTCTGGGGTCCCGGGTTCGAATCCGGGGCGTGTATGACCGTGTTTACACTTGATCCCGAGCTCGGGATCGAACACCGAGCTCGGGATCAGCCCCGGATCACAAATAGGTGTAAACGCTCTCGGAACCAAACTGGCCCCGGATCAGACCCCGAGATTTTGGTCTCGCGATGGCGGAGGGTTCGATCCCGAGCTCGGGATCAGTTTGCGGTTAGCTGGGCAATAAATCTTCATCACACAGCCCCACATCCTGTTGCGGGCTAAAGCGCGCGAAAATTCCAGGAGAGCCCGCGCTCTTATTATGTACACGTGTACACGTAGTACATGTATACACGCACACAGGTACCACTGGTTCCATGCATTGTATGCAGGCATATATGCCATGACAAAATGCATGATACCCCGACGCGATCGACATGTGATGCAACACTGAGAATCTCGCTGGCGTCCGTTACGAAAACACAACGTACTACAAACGTAATTGGTATCCTGCATTCAGCAATCTTATTTGCGTGTCCGATACAAACTTCACACGTTGAGAAAAAGTGTTTCTGTATTTCCTCTACTTTCTGCATTTTCTCTACTTTCTGCAACTATCTAGCGACACTTTGTCATTATCATAGGCCTACAGCTTAGTTTTTAGTTGTTATATCAAGGATTTCGGAGTGTCATTCAACGATTTCCGATATAGCATAAGTTGACATTATATATTTCGTCGTGAAGAGAAGTTGACGAAGACGAAGTGGCCGAGTCGAGTTGTCTTCGTGTGAAAAGATGGCAAACGAAGTTCGCGGGCGCTCGTGGAGCAACGACGAACTGGCGAAGTTTTTGGACATTTGGGCCAGCGCAGAAATAATGGCTAAACTGGACGGAACATCTCGGAATTCTGCTGCATTAGCTTGACCTTTGACTGCAACTTCTGGCCCCGCGCTCGGGATCAACAACAGATATAAACGCGGCACTCGAGGCCATTGCGGTTAACCTCAACACATTCTTATCAGGGGGTCAATCTTGATCCCGAGCTCGGGACCAGTGTAAACACGGTCTATGTGGATTGGGTTTGCAGTCCCTACTTGACCGCGTAGGTTTTCCCCTGGGGGTTTTCCTCCCACTTCTAAAACTGCAACTCCTTCTTCGTCATCTCAAGTTGATAATATACACTCGGCAAAAGAAGTTCTTGGACACTTGTAAAAGTTCAAATAATTTTTAAAAATAATTCATAAAAAGCACATTATTGTATATCAATATGACCACACAATAGTTCTCTACCAGCATGATATGGAATTAACGCGTGAGCAATCATGCATGGCTGGTTACACGCATTAAACAATAGCAAGTACAGTAACAGAAAATTGCAAGAAATGGAGCATTCAAATGCTAATAATCATGTCCATCCTGCAGGCATACATTCCACAATTGCAACAGGTGTTTATGATTGGAATTAAATGCTTACACTGAGATGCATCATGAGATGCATCATTTGGACATACACTTTCAAGATGAAGCTTTCCAACCAAGAGCGGGCAAGAGCAATAGGAATGTTGCAATCTGGACAGTCATTTAGACAAGTGGCTCGTTTTTTTCAAGTTGCACCATCAACAATTTCAAATTTGAACCAGCGCTATTTGGCTACTGATGATGTTAGCGACCGCCCTAGGACTGGTCGACCTAGGGTCACCACCCCTGCAGAAGACAGGAGGATTAGGATGCTTGCAATGAGAAGGCGATTTGTCACTGCACCAACTATCGGATTATGCCACATAAACTGTTTCACAATTGAATAACTGAATGCTCCATTTCTTGCAATTTTCTGTTACTGTACTTGCTATTGTTTAATGCGTGTAACCAGCCGCATGCATGATTGCTCACGCGTTAACTCCATATCATGCTGGTAGAGAACTATTGTGTGGTCATATTGATATACAATAATGTGCTTTTTATGAATTATTTTTAAAAATTATTTGAACTTTTACAAGTGTCCAAGAACTTCTTTTGCCGAGTGTAGTATAGTTAAAGCTAAAACCGTATAGTTGATGGCATTAACATGATTAAGGGCCTTAGTTGCCGAAGATGCCATAAAATATACAACAACAAAAACAACAACAGATGACTTCTTAACATTAATGCATCACTTAATCGTTTAATAAAATCAATAAGCAATTGCAAAAGGAATAATACTTTGAGAGTAAAAATTGTACCTCTGACCGCTGTGAGCTCACGAATCAAAATGGCCGCAGAGACGCGCGCGCACGCTCAGTACATGTACTTCTAAAACTTATTACTCCGCAATTTACAGAAACGTTAAATGTCTACTAATTTACGTTTTTTATAAAGTACCAATAAATGTGGATAGGAATTTGGAATAATGTTTACAGAACAATGTGCATCAAATGTTCTTTCATATGATACCAAACACTTAATTTGGTGGCGTTTGTTTACCCTTTTTACGACCACGAGCAGCTCCTCCACCTTGACCGGCGACACCAGCTACCCGAGGCCCGGCGCATCCACCGGCACCCCGTCCACGGCGGGCCGTTGTAGTAGAAGCACCCGGACCTGGGTGCAGGTCAACTCGACCGTTTTACCAATTCGACCATTTTACCAACTCGACCGTTGTGCACTGTGTATGCACAGCGGTGTTGGTGAATGGTCGAGTTGACCCAACGTGGAAGTCGAGTTGGTCACGATGAACAAATCTAGACAGAATCTTTAGGTCTGGGAACCAGACAAGAGTCACGCGTGGCCTACTGCGCCCTCTAACGTCTGTGACTGGTTTGGTGTTGCAAGGGTACACTGCAGCCTTTAGTCAAGGCTGCCTTGGCGAGTTATATATTCGCGCGCAGTCAGTTTTCCAACGCTTGGGGAAAGACTAGCACGCACGGACTGTCCGCCCAGACAGCCTTTACCATCTCGCTTTTTAGAGCTTATGTTTTTCTTTATTTCTGTCTACCGTTTTGGTAGAGGGGTTACGTGAATAATGCATGAGGTCAGGATTCCCCATGGACCAATGAGAAGGTGAACTGGTAAACTGCATGACGTCATACGCATAGAAAATTAGGCATGCCAGTTGTACTTTGTACGACAATCTCCGAAGAAAAAAAAGCTAAATATTTCGGGTCGCAACATATTCAGGCCAAGAAAATGCTCTAGATGATCGCGATTTATTCGTGAACAGGGGAATATTCAATTCACCGAGGCCTCCCGAACCGGCCGGCCGCACTGTACACCGTGCCGGTACATGCCGCCGGCCGTCTGCCGCTAGGCCTAGGGCATAACCGGCCATGCCGCACGGTGAACGACTGTTGATTTGGACGTGGTGAATTTATGCACAGACAAAGGCTATGTCAAAAGGAAAAAAAATCCATAAAACACATTCGCCAGTTAAGACTCGTATGATGTACTAAGTCAATGAAGCATGGCATAAAAATTGTTTTCAACAAAATCTTACCATGGAAGGAAGTCTTTTCCTTCCTCCATGATCTTTATTACTGCTAAAGAAAATTTTCTTACTGCTAAATTTGCTTCCTTGTCACCAAATTTAAACTTTCTGGGGCATTTATCATGTCATATTTAGAAGACTTTATTAGTGATATTTAAATACTCTGAATAAACTTACGAAACTCTACAACTAGACATGATTGCACTTCAACAAATCTTAGAAAATCGTAATGCTAAGCGTTTATTGTATTGTTGCTATTTTTATTTTTTTATAAATACATACGAATGTCTGCGATTCTTTACGATATACTCACGATGACAGTACAAATCTACGACATCTGCGACTTGTTCAGACACACACGAATGTCTGTGATCATGATCACGCATTGTGTGATTCCCTACGATTCCTTACGATAACACTCACTAATATACGACATCTGCGACTTGTTCAGACACATACAAATGTCTGCGATCATGATCACACTTTGTGCGTCGCGATTCATTACGATACCTTACTATTTCTTACGATGACACAGTACAAATCTACTGTGACGACATATATGCGGGCCGTTATTACAAATCTTAGAAAATTGTAACGCTTAGTGCTTAAATTGTATTGTTATGATATGCATTTTCAGTATACCAATGTCTGCTATTCGTTACGATTCCTTACGATGACAGCACGAATCTACGACATCTGTGAATTGTTCAGACACATATGAATATCTGTGATCATGAGCATGCATTGTGCGATTCCTTACGATTTGTTACGATTCCTTACGATAACACAGTACAAATCTACGACATACGACTTGTTCAGACATAATCACACATTGTGCGATTCATTACGATACCTTACTATTTCTAACGATGACACAGTACAAATCTACTGTGACGACATCTGCGGGTTGTTACAAATCTTAGAAAATTGTAATTAACGCTTACGATATGCATTTTCAGTATACCAATGTCTGCGTTTCTTTACGATTTATTACGATGACAGTACAAATCTACGACATCTGCGACTTGTTCAGACACATATATGACTGTCTGTGATCATGCATGATCACGCATTGTGCGATTCATTACGATAACACAGTACAAATCTGCGACTTGTTCAGACACATACAAATGTCTGCGATCATGATCACAATCACACATTGTGCGATTCATTACGATACCTTACTATTTCTTACGATGACACAGTACAAATCTACTGTAACGACAACTGCGGGTTGTTCAGATCGATAGTCACTTTGTTACAAATCTTAGAAAATTGTAACGCTTACGTGCTTATTGTATTGTTACGATATGCATTTTCAGTATACGAATGTCTGCGATTCCTTACGATGACATCAAATCTACGACATCTGCGACTTGTTCAGAAACATACGAATGTCTGCGATCATGATTATGCTATTACGATTCGTTATAATTTAGTTACGATTCTTCCCGATGAAGAATCGGGAACAACATCTGCGACAAGCCACGACCACTCATGATACTCCGTGTCAACCTTCGAAAGGCTGTGTTTACTAATAATCTCAGCAAAATTGCAGTGATTTTGTGCTTGTACATCTTGGAATGTTTGCTTCCAAATTGAAATACAGGATATGTAGTGGACAGGCCCAAACCGATTATCCTTGCAACTTGAGAAAAACCTAGGAGAAAACTCAGATTTTGTTTAAATTGCAAGGACGACTTGACCTGCATGGTGACGACTTCGACCTAGGTGTTAATTGAAGGGGGCGAGTTGACCCGGGGACGAGTTGTCCCGTTTCGCGTACATGTACGTACTACCATGGAGGTAGGTACTACGTACGTAACGTGTGTTTTTTTTGCCACACGAAAAGCATTGTTAGCGAGTTTATAACTTGAACAATGGTTATAATCAATACAAAATTATGTGGAGTTACTCTATAGAACTTTGACTAATAATGTTTCTTGTATTTTGTTTTCCTGGTACGAATAATAACTTTCGCTTTTTTCGTGAATGCTACCTATGTTTATATGGACGATTCCAGAAGCTCGCCGCCGCCGCTGGTTGGTTACAATTTATGAATAATTCATCACCTCCGTTGCTGTTGAATTATTCAGTACAGAGGTCACAACAACGAGATGGTAAAGGCGTTCGGGGCGAACAGTCTGCAGTATGAATGTTAGTCTTTCCTCAAGCGCTAGCAAAACAGTGCACAAAACGAACCTCGCCACGGACGCCTTGACTAAAGGCTAGGTACACTGTAAAAAAGTGACTCTATATATGCACGTGATTCTACCAAGCTCATGCACCTGAAGTGTTGCGCTGAGCAATGCATACGCCTCATGGTGAGGCGAGTTTCACCTCATGTTGAGGTGACTGTCAATTCATGTTGAGGCGAGTGTCACCTCAAGTGTTTCATGTGCCTGGTGTGATAGTCAAAGCTTACATGGAAACACTTCATGTGCGAGAGATGAAATTATTTTCAGTTAAAACCTTTTGACTGTCAATCATCTTACACCTCAGGTGCAACACATGCTGCTCAGCACGCTCTGACCACCACTTCACACACCTGAAGTGACCATTCAATTTTACTTTTTAAATTTTCCGGCCCCACACGTGCATGAGACGCGAGTTAACAAATTAAACCATCACTTGATGCACATGAGGAACAGTGGTTTGATCTACTTGAGCTACTTGGGGTGCTAGTCACAAACACATCAGGTACCTCATCCATAAGCAGTTACCTGCCTCATGTGTTTATGATTGTGGGACAACAATTAATGTGCTAGTGAAATTTTTACAGTGTAGGTATTTTTTTGTTCTGTCCAGCAATGCTCAACGAAGCTTTTAAAGCCACCCCGACACTTGCCCAATTTTTGTCACTGCAATGCCGCGCAATGCGTCGTGGCAAGGCGTGCCATTTCGGTGGTACGCAGCGTAGCGTAGCGTGAAGACTTGTTCGCGTCCTGTACACGCGTAAGTTACGCACTGTCTACGCAATGCGCGACCAAAAGTGGGACGCATGCATTGATTTACATACATATTTACATACATATATACATTTATAACACGGCTTATACCTGAATAGGAAGACCGATTTGGGGTTAAAAAGGAGTGTTGGGACGACCGGTCGCGTTAGGACGACCGATCGCCGGTCGTCCTAACGACAATGGCTCCAAAAAGTATGTTAACCTGGTCAAAGAGCATTTTTATTAGGTTTGTAACCATTTCTATTAGGGCACGCACCATTTTCGTCTAGATTGCAAAAAATGTTTTTATAGAGATTTTGAGGAGAAAATTAGTGTCAATTTACGATCTTTTTACCGAGAATTTTGTGGTTTTAGTGGTCACTGGCGGCATTCAAGTGTCGTCCTATTCGGGGTTCGGCAGTTATATATATATATATACATATATACATTTATTCATATATATAGCTCAATGGACGCATGTGCCTTATCGCAGATAGTCAGTTTTTGGCACTGCGCATGCGTGCGCAAAGGACAGTGGGTAATTCTGTGGGTAAACAAAAACGTTCGATTTTGTTCGTCACGTCTCTGCGATATGTCGTGCATACATAGGCCTATGTCTGAACGTTCGACGGACCGGACGGCGATGGTCGGTCGTTTCGGGGATAGGAGTGCGTAGAGTTTTTAAACTAAGCAGTTTTTGTTCAGTTTGTTCACAATGAGCCTCCCCTCGACCGAAATTTCCGAAATTGTGGGCTCATATTCGATCGTTCGATGTGAAAACGTTGAAGGAAATTCTGTCTACGGCAGACCAGTATACTATGGGCAGACATCCCGAACTCCAGTTCAAAAGACAATCTGTAGAGGCGGCTTTTTAGGCCGTAAAGTTAGGACTGCCAACAGTCATGACAGTGCATGTCCACTGCCGGCCAACAAAGAGGAAGAGAGTCGTCGTCAAACTAGAGCACATAAACTACAATTTCTGACTCCGTTCCTACGTCAGAAACGTCATTTCTTTTCTATATCTACCTCATGTAAAGACACCAAATAAAGGAATCATGACACAAATTTCATTGGTGAACATTTGGGATGGCTGCAGGCACGGAAACTCGCCTGTTTATTCATCAAACCATTTAAGTCCAATTCTAATTATTACATTCTTACTGATTTAAATAGCATGACAACAAGTTTGCTTCACTTATCAATTTATACAGGAACATGAACAAGGCTTTCGGTATCAGTCCATACAGCACGCTGCTGGTCCTCGGAGGCCACGAAAAACCCCCTTTTTTCATTTCTTTATCTTTTTAAGGAGGAAACGTGGGTGCATCCTAGGATACCGAAAGAGGGTGCACTCCCTTTTTCCTTGCCATATACCTAATTAAATGCTTAAACACTGGAATTCATGTGTCTGAATGGGCGGGTGGGCCCGGTTTCAATGCTCACACCGAGAAGAAAGATACAATGCGAATTGCGCTCCTTATATAGGAAGGAGCATTGGTGCGTAACAGAGCATTGCGCAAGAGCTCAATTGAGCGCACCTGTCGTTATTGAACGCACCTGTCGTTCGATAACGAAAAGAAATTTCACTTTACCGCAGGCCCACTTAGGCCTAACCTCGAAGCCGAAGGATGGCAATTAGACACTTCTGCAATCATCCCTCTGATTTGTGGAGACAGCATAAGCCAATATTTCCGGAGACGTAAGTCTACATCTAGGGGTATGAATTCCGTTTTTTAATACCGGTACGAATTCGACCGGTACTGTCGTACTGGTCGCTACTGGTCCCCACGTACTGTCTGAGACTAGTAGGGCCTAGGCCTAGCCCAGGTTGGACGTCGTCTTCATTGCATTACGAGTGACGTACAGGTTACGATATCTCTAAACAGGGGGACTGAAACTTCCACCTAATTTTGAAGCTATATTACCTTTTAATGGACGTCGAATTTATGTCCATAATATATGCTTGACGTCTTCATTTACAGGAACGGAAGGTTTAAATGTCATATACATGTATACCAAATTTGATGAAAAAAATAGTGAAATCTAAGGCACAACCTAACGTTAAAGTTCAGAGAAATAAATAACAGCTGCCGTCGCGTCACGCTTCGTGAAGTTTGGATAGGCTTGCGCGTGCGGCGCCACGATTTCAGACACGCAAAGCGCCGAGGCTATGGCCTAGTTCAGTTGCGACGCGCGCGCGGTGAGAACAAAATAAGCTGAACGTAACTTGGCTGGTAGGGATTTTTTTTGCACAAATATATAGCAAATTAGCGTGACTTTTTGCCGTTTTCCTCCGGAATATGCAGTTCTGTGATGTGTAGTGGATTTCTATACCCGGCAATCCCGAAGATTAGGACACATGGAACTTTGTTAGCACATTACCAGCTTCCAGCACAAGGTAGAAATATTGATATTTTTCTTGACAAAAATTGTCCCCCTGTTTTTGGAACTTCATACCCTGGACTCCGTATCCCCATATAGTATGCGGCACGGAGTCCAACCTGGGCTAGGCCTATTGGTGTGCAGGCAGAAAAAGTTAAGTATTTTTAAGGAAATTATTGAATTGTTTTCACTCCTAAAAATATTTACACATTTTGGTGGTTAAGTCATTAGGCTAAAGGAGAATCACTAACCAGTGGCGACCAGTAGCCTAAATATAATTATTTCTATAGTCTACTATAGGCCCTAATGAAACATGGCAGAAAAAGTTGAATTGAGTAGGCTATATTCCAAGGAAATTGATGTGTTTTCACTCTTAAATTCAGTTCCCTTTAAAGAAGCGTGACCAGATTTTTCAAAAAAATATGGATTTCAGTCTAACCTATAAAAATGCACCTCTACTCTAGACCAGAGGTCTTTCGTGGCTAAAATTTGCTTTTTACCTTTCATTTGCTTAAAAATAAAATTCACAAAAATAGGTATCTACAATGGCCAAATTCCATCCAAATTTTCTTTTGTATAAATAGGCTAAGTAATAATAGTGATTATTTTAGGGATTATGACCCAGGGACTGCCGAGGTGAATATTAAACAATTTCTTTGCATAGTTTGTCATTTAATAATACACCAGAAATAATTAGATATTTGATCTATCTTGTACTCACCGCTTTCAGGAAACAGAGAAATTGAGCTAAGCACAGATGAAACTTAATGAAGTCACTTGGCCAAGGCCGGAGCATTGCCATTTCGAGAGGCAGAGTGTACACAGTGGAATATCACCCAATCAGTGAGATTGTTGGTAAGTTAAATTGTTTTTGTAGCTGTTTTGTGTTTACAATTAATCACTCATGACACTTTTTGCTCTTAATTTTGTATTTTTATCATCAAACTGGGACTTTTAACCGGTTAACAGTTTAACCGAAAAAGATCGAATAACCAGTTTTGCCGGATGTTTAAACGAAACCCAATTTTAAAGAATTTACAATAGTTTTCAGAGGGTTATTTGTAATGACTTCATGAAATTGAAATCAATTTATATGGGGTCATAGCAAAAAGGTTGACCAGATAAAGGTTCAATTATTATTTTGGGGGCATAGGGGTTTGTAAACATTGAACATGCATCTATAAACACCAGCAACAATCTTTAGTGTCGGCCGAACGGTTAACTGGTTAACTAACACTTAAAAGAATTGCAAACCGGTTTATTAATTAACCGTAAATTCCCATCCCTACTTATAACCAAATTTTTAAATCCTTAAAATAATTTTTAAATTCTCCCTTCTTTAACTTTATTACACAGGCGAGTCATGCAGTATAGTGGGGTACATGTATGTACAGCACCAAACTCGTCTCGAAGGAAATGCTTGACGCACTGACTATTATCTGGGACTAGCCAAACCACTGCTACTCTGACACCAGTACAATGGAGAAAGTTTGAAAAGTGTGAAACAGAGTTATGCCCAGTTCATAGGTGGATTCAGTTACAACTCTTGCTTTTGAAATTTAGTGCATGTCATGTGACAGTATGAACCCTTCCACTGTGGGCAGGTCACATTGTGTCTTAAACATCCAAGGAATTCAAGAGAATCTTTTCATTCTTTTGTGGAGGGCTGGAGTTTGGCATTATAACCTTTTAGAAGTATGGCGGGAAAAAAGGAGAGGGTGCAATTTTATTTAGGTATGAATTTTTGATTAAAATGTTGCAATTATAATACAGAGACAGAATTATAAATAAGATAAATAAGTGCATTCTATTCAATTTTATACCACTTCAAAGTGTGCCCTCCTATTGTGTTCACCATACTTCAAAAAGGCTAATAACAAAAGGGAAGAGTGTGTTAAAGTAGGTATGGAGGAGATTCCTATTTCATGCATATTACTGTAGCTGGAACAGTTGGGGGCAGTTGGGGCACTCACAATAAGTTAGGAACAATGTGGGGTGTGCGCAGATGTTTTATTAAGAGTATGCATTCTGCTTAAATGATTATATTTTTATAATTGTATCTGATTGACAGACGCACCTATAGAATTAGGTGAAAAACAATCATTTAAAAAAAGAAATCCAAAATTGACAACATACCAATATTCCTAACTATAGGCCAAAAAAACCACCTGTGTTTCCTATTACATCAAACAAAATACTATTCAGGGTGGGGTAGATGCATGGGAAATATCTTTTTATTTTGCTCAAAATAATTTTCAGCCAAAAATATAAGGGTGGGATGACAGTCAGTATTGTTTTTACCACTTGCACATTACAACATTGCAAATATACAAGAGTGAGCCACTTTTTCGTGCTTTGAAGGGGTAAAACAAATTAAAGGCGATGTACACAAAATGTAGGTTTTAGGTAGGCACGATAAGTTTGTATTTTTTATTGATTTTTTAGCAAAAAGATACAGGTACTGCATGATTTTCTAGGTTGGGGCTGGTAATAGGAAACGCTGCTAATTTTTTTCTTGGCCTTATTGTGAGTAGTGTAGGCCTATAGACCGTATTGAATAGCCACCATTTCGTGGGGCACCTCTTGTTACTTAAACCGTTCAACAATGGAATCACAATATGTGCAGCCATGCACGTCCTCAAGGAACAAAGAAACTGCCCCACGAAATGGCGGCTATTCTAAACGGTCTATACTAGCTACATGTACTCGACATTTTCTACAAATTTTGTTCTATTTTTTCCTTAATGCTAGAATTGTTGTTTTATAATCTGTATTTTTTCCCTTAAAGATTCTCAATTACATGTTATACAATACAAATATTTATGCTTGTATTGCGAACATGACGTTGGTGCAAAATTGAGGTCTGCTTATTATAAGCCTATAAAGTTGGGGTAAGAAAAAAAAGAAGGCCAAAACAGTTACTGTGAGATAATGTTCAGTCCACACCTTGCATCTTGTAGAAACAGTAAAAAATATGCAGGTTCAAAAATTCATGCATCTGCCAGGGTGTTGGGCATTTATTTAAAGTGTCTTAATTTAAAGAAGGTTATTGTTGGTACAAACAAGCTTTGAATGTAAAATAAAAAGTTTCATTCTATATTATATATATTTTTTAATTAAGTAACTACTACAATAAGATTTGAACAAAATGCAAGATGAATTATTAAAAAACGGAAGTCCGATTGCATTAGTTCAATGTATTACAGGAAATTAAAGTTATTCTCGTTGTGGAATTACAACAAGTACATTCGCCCGTGCATAAATGATTATGCGCTGTGTTCCTGGCTTTATAGTTTATAACTATATAGCAGTAGAATGGAAAATGAAAAGCACGTTTTCCTGTTTGCAGTCATCCCAATTGTTCCCCAAATTCCTCTGTTGTTGCCCTAGCTACGGAAAATAAAAACGGCTTCCCTTTTTGAAATTGGCCCGAAGTTTGGGAACAACCTGAAAAAGTGCCGACAACGCCTATGCGTTATGTATATGGGGGAAAAATCAGACAAAGAAAACTGGGGGAAATCAGAACGAAAAGGCCTTTTCGTCCTAGCGAAAAAGCCAAAGGTAATCAGAACAAAAACAATACATTTTTCGCAAAAAAGAGTGCGAAAAAGCCAATAACTCAATCTTTCCTCCGAGTTGATACTGCAAGAACAAGATGATCGCCAAACTTGCTATTTCGTAATTAGGCCAAAAAAAAATATAGTTCTGCTTCCGGTTTCCCGACCGACCCTATTTTTAGGCTTCAACCCTATTTTTTTTATCGGAAAAAAAAATGAAAAAAAAATAAAATGAAAAATTAGTGTATCGATACATGTATATAAACGAATAAATAAATTTCTAACGACGTGCTTCATGTATTGTAGAAGTTATTTGGTAGTCTTGTTTCCATTGTTTTACTGTTACCCTTAAGCCTTGACTACACGCAGATGCCTCCATATGATTGTGCACAAAAAAAATTGGCAAACAAAAAAAATTCCCTACCTACCCTATTTTGAAATGCCATGTAATCGGAAGCAGAATTATTTTTTTTTTGGCCTTAGTAGTAAACAAAGTAAACAAACACTGCTGACCGTCACTTAGACACAGTCATTTCACTTTATTAATCATAATGTTGTATAACATGTATACATCTTACATTTTAACGCATATGTATACTGCAGGACATTAACACGTTATGTAACAGCATATTGCTGTCACGAGAATAATTTTCTATACATGCTCAATAGAGCTTCTGCACCAGCTGCCATAACAGAGGGGGCAGGTTTTCGTATTTAAATGATGTAACAATAGAACCACAAAGCACATACTCATGCATGACACATGGTAACAATGTGACTGCCCCTGTCATGGCCGCCGTGCAAAGGCTCTATATATCCAACAATCACATAAATCAAATATGTGAAGCGAGTTTTATCCATACAGTTATACACTCCTTTCGCAGTGGTTTTGTGCGGTTTTTCCGCACCAACCACCGCCCAACTTCGCTTGAGATCCTGCGAAAAGCGTGCGTGACGTCACCCAACACCAGGCTTTAATAACACTTGCCGTGATTGGCCAGATTCTGTCACCCGACACAGTAAACATGTCACCTGACTAAGATCTCATGCGAAGTTCTAGTTGAGCAGTGGTTGGTGCGGAAAAACCGCGCAAAACCACTGCGAAAGGAGTGTAACAGATACTGCAAACAGTACTTGCAATGCAAAACAATAATACGGTACACGCAGGTATTTCAAACAATATTTCACAGAAAGGTTTTAAATGGTATACACGTACTGTATGTATGCATTTCACATGCCGTGCGACAATTATGACAAACAAATAATACTTCCCATAAGTGAAGGCCAAAGTGGCCCGTGTCAACTTCTAGGCTAATTATTGCACTTTAAATAATTATTTGTTTCTATCGTAAAACAATGAAATTGAAGATTGCAATATCACCACTACTAACCAGGCTCATGTTGTGAACTGAGAATTAAAAGTCTATTTTTGATGACCAACAAAAAAGCATATATCAATTTATCTGTCATAAAAATGACACACATCGATGTTTAACTATTTTGCAATGGTAATTAAGGTGCATGTGTAAGTAAAACTAAATGTAACTACATGTACCAATTTGCTTCAAATAGGATTTTTGTTCCTGAAATATTAACTTTGTCCTTTTGCGTGGGAAATTCTACTTGAATTGTAGGACTGTACATAGACCATCCGGTTTAAGATTAAATGAAGCCGTTTTCACAACATTCAGGTGATAAATTCATTTGTTTTACAAAATGGGTTACCAGACAAAACTGTTTGTCAAATTGTGTTTTTAGAAACGGTATCAAAATATCAGTAAATACACACCACCTATGATTTGAATGATTTAAAGCAAATGCATGTGCTAAACAGCGCCATGAAATTGGCCCCTGGTTAATTATGCAGGTTGGGAGTTGAAATCGGCCCCTGGTTAATTCTGCAGGTTAAGGGTTGAAATCCAGGACCTTTCTGTGGTGTGTGCCCTTGGACAAGGCACTTTGCATAAGTTTGCCTCTCTCCACCCAGGAGTAAATGGTCCAGTACCCGTGAGCTCTTAGCCTTTTGACAATGCCTCGTAAATTTGGGCGATTTGGCGACTTGAGTAGAGTCTACACACGCCGAATGTCTCATTCACTTTGCCTTTTTTCGAACTGCTAACGATTCTTGTTTTTCTTTATAATCGCTGCCAAAGTTGGTAGCAAAATCGGCCAGTCACCTGCAGGTCACCCTATGCAAATTACGTTGTTTGAGCTACTACAAACGAGAGAGGTAGGCTTACGCTTTTGAATTCACTGGGTAAATTAAACAGCAAAAAAATCAAATCAAATGGAAATTATATTAGTTCCGTAAAAAAACTTGGATGTAATCAACAATTTGTCAAATTTTAACGCATTTTCTAAGTAAATGCAAGTGCCGTATCTACATTGATAATGAACGAGTCCACAACGCTGCAGGCAATGTGATTGGTCGGATTGTCCTGCGGGAACTGTACGTGTCGACCTGCATCACACGCGCGCGTGCAAAACAGGTTCTTGGCGCTCATTGGCTCAGTTGACAGTTTGGTTTTAAACATTTTTACGTGTAGAGTGGGGCGTGGGTAATGTTGTGACGTTGCACGTACGGGTAAACTACTTGCATGTAATGAATAATGTAGTAGTAGCCAGTTCGAAAAAGGCTTTAAAATGGCAAGACAGAAGGCATAACGTTCGCCCAGCCTTTATATACTCCGCTCAAGGCGCTAAATTATTATCCCACATTTTACCAAACAATATAACCCCAAAGCCATAAAGTTTTGCCAAAAGGCTAGTTGAGCTCTTGGGTGCATAACAGCGGTTGGGGCTCTATACTCGCTAACGAGCTGAGGTAAAGTAACTTTGACACAATAATAGGCCATTTCTGGTCCTTTTGTTTTTGCACCTCGATTGGCTTACCGGTATATCACTCGCAATCATAGGTGAAAACTTGGGGTTGCAGGTTCGAACCTCCCCACGGCTACGGTACATGTACCTGTGCCCTTGGGCAAGGCACTCAACCACACTTGCTCCATCTTTCGGAAGGGATGTAAAGCAGTTGGTCCAGTGCGTTAGGTAATGGAAACGCACTCTAAATATCTCAGAGCATTCTTTCGTGAAGGGGGATCATCCCCGGTGTCTCTGGCCATGCATTTCTAATTCTAATTAATTCTTCATGGGTTTCCTCACGCTTGCGAGTGACAGTGCAATGAGCACTATTGAGGAATCCTTGGTATGAATACCAGAAAGAAATAATAATAATAATAATAATAATATATATAGCTGTCATGACATTATACATCATTTATTTTTTTAATTTTTTCTAACACTCTTAACAGTAAAATTTACAGATTTTATTTGACAGTAAGGTTACATATTCAATAAATTAAAGTACGGATGTTCAGCGATAAATGTACAAAATGCATGTATGTAAACCCTATTCGGTTTTGTAATTCCTCCACTCACAGTATTGGGGTGTTTCAAAATAACATGAAATACTAGTACATGTACGTGTCAAAGTTTCAAGTAACCGAAATACCATATCTCTACAAATTTTGAACCAGTGTATACCGTACCTTTTGAGTAGTGTTTCAAAATAACATGAAATACTAGTACATGTACGTGTCAAAGTTTCAAGTAACCGAAATACCATATCTCTACAAATTTTGAACCAGTGTATACCGTACCTTTTGAGTAGTGGTAATGTTAGAAGGTTTATTTCAGCAGGGTAATCAATTGTTTTAGTAAATAATGTAGATAAGGGACAAATCAGCAAATTCGGCAAAATTGGTGTTACAAATGGAACGCTTAAAGGTACACACCGGACTACCGTTTACATGATTTAGTGATGTAGCAGCATTGACAATACTTTTTTGATGGTCGTTGTATAAAAAAAATCATCAAAATATCCCGTAATTTACTAAAGAAGTGCAAAATTAACAAAAACGGTCAAAAGACGGGTTATACGCTTTACCAGCCGTTGCAACTATGCGCGAGCTTCACGACTTTGTCACACACGATACGCTCTTTTCCTACTCGGGATATCTCCAATTTTCTGATCACGATTTCACTGGACAGCCCGGACGACCGATTATGAATTTCCGTTTTCTCTGGAGAAGTTAGCATCATGTTTTTTTCTTCACGAACGTACATGTACACCAACCAACCCGCCGTGTGTGCACTCGGGATATTTGCCGTGCTGCACGGGGCGATCCACCGTACGTAGTTTGCCATACTACAATGTAGCACGCGCTCGCCGAGTCCCATTCTCCGGAATCTCGAAACAAAAATTTCTGTTCGAATTTTCATACTCATGTTCAACTTTGTTTCATACCTGTATAAATAGTCTCTCTTTTGTCAATTACTTATAAATATTGTGGAAAAATCAGAGTTGAATTTGGTGCAGTTCTACCGCAAGGAACATTCATGCAACTGGACATGCGACTGAACACAAAACTAACTCGCAAGACCATGTGACTTTTCGGAACCAGAATCTGGTTCCGAAAAGTCATGTGACCTCTGTTTTTTGAAGAATGCTCAAAAACGGCAAAATTCCGTGGTTTCTTTTCAGGATATGTTCAGTTTAATTCGGAAGGGCATTCAGAATCTGGTATAGGTCAATTTCAAGCCCAAAATAGCCCAACGAAGCCGGTGTGTACCTTTAAGTTGATGCAAAAAGCATTACACATAAGACACACATGTACAGTAAACTGTCATAACGTACACCGATATAAAGCTTTGCCGATATAAAGCTCCTTTTTCTAAGTACTGGCCATTACTGTTTTTATTGTGTATACACTGGTTATAGCGCTCGTTGGATATATAAAGCTCACATTAGTTCGGTCCCTAGAAAAGTGCTACATGTATATAGAGAGTTTACTGTACGTACTAAAACAATTCCAGAATGAACTTTGATTGCACGCAAGCTTAGTAATGTCCAACACAAGATATTTCATGAAATGCAAGTGAAACAACTGACACTTATTGCCGAGCAGCCCTTAACACGGCATGAATTTGAAATTTTGTGTTATTTTGAAACACCCCCTTTAACGAAAAACAACAAACATATTTCTACCTTCTTTTGAAACTGAAATCTGTCCTCACAGGTTAAACTTGTCCGTGGAGTTATCCATGTAATGCAGAACCACAGACCTTGGCTGGGGCCAGCTGAGGCTGACCTGGCGCAGTTGATTGACACTGAAAGAACCTGTGAAGGGCTTGGTCTTGTAGGCTTTGACGCACTTTGTGGCTGAGCTGATCATCCCACCGAGAAGAGAGCTTCCGGTCTGCAAAAACACGAGTTGTTTATTTATTTCACACTTTTTTTTGGAATTTCTACAGTAATGTACAATGCTCCTCTACAATGCATAGTTCCGACCTGTCAATCAAGCCGAACCCGCGACCAATCACAACAGAGCTAGCAGACGGCGCCCACAAAGGTCAAAGTGATGCAATCATCGATCACAATCACGCAATGTTTTTGCCCATACAGTTTGTATGTTGTATGCGCCAGTGACCGGGTGAATTTTGGTTTCAATGTCGGGCGATTCGCTATTCAAAGGTAGGAAAGCGCATTTTTATAAATATATGTCATCCCTGCATTACTAGCCCTTCGCTCAGTGTGTGCTACGGTAACTGTCGACCCTAAAACATAAATACCTTTGAGTTTTCTCCAATGAATCTGTGCTTTCCATGCCGAGTCCCGTTGCTTTGTACGTACATGTCGCCATTTTTTTCGATGGCTTGTGAGCACATAGCAACAATATCTAAGGGGCGGGGTTAACTGGGCAATCTCGGAACTATGCATTATACCACACCTACACTTTTCGTGTACATGTACATTGTCATAGGAATGCACGAAGGACTTGTAGCAAGTTCGTCATTCTTTGCCCGGTATTCGGACAAAATGGCGGCGCCCTTACTGCGAGGCATCGCTGCAACTGCCATTCTTTGTGAACTTTGTATTCACTTTTCAGGGGATAATATTTGTTGTTTTGTGCATTGAAATAATTTACGAGTTGCACTTGTTGAGCACAAGGTCTTTTGTTTCTTGGGTATAATTTACCTTTAAAAAAAATTTATCACGACAACAAAAATTAAAAAAATTGCAATATTACCACTAGACTTGGGCAATTCTACACCAGTACCGAGTGGAATAGTGATTCCAGATTTTTTAGGAATCGATTCGTTTCGATTCGATTTTCAGTGGTAACTTGCCGTTTCCAGAAATTACCTAGCAATTCGGAAGCCAAAACACTTGATTTCTGCATAGTATTAAAGGCACAGGCTCGTCAGCAATGCGCGCCCGCCAAATGTGTGCCACGCAATACGCAGCTCCATAGCAAAGGCATGGAGCATGCGTGTTTCCAGCACGAATTTGGCGGGCGCGCATTGCTGACGAGCCTGTGCCTTTAAGCTTCTGATAATTTCCACATAATTATTAGGAACGTTGGTGTGGCACAGGCCGGCATCATTTCATTGAAATTTAGTGCCGTTCGGTGCCAATAATGGCGTCATCGTCTTCCCAATCTGTAGTACCATTAATGTACATTTACTAAAACACGCTCAGTATATTTTTATTGTTTCTCTTGAAAATTTTTATCAATTCCGAATGGAGTTGCGATTTTTTCTTGGAATCGGAGTCGACTCCGAAAATGCTGTAGTCACCCAAGCCTAATTACCACCACTGGTCAGGTTTTGTGAACCGTACCGAAAAGCATATCAAGATATCTATTATAACAATGCTACACATCGAGGTTAATATGTTTTGCCATGGTAAGGTCATCAAACTGAATGTTACATGCAACCAGGCTTGGAACTTTTCCTATAGGACTCTTGTTCCAAATATTTTAATCCTGTCCCGTTTGGGTGTGTGGGAAGGTCAACTAGAATTGTATGATTGTACAATGTACCACCAGATTTGACAGTACACAATGAAAGCACCATTAACAAAAGGGTAATTGAAACTAGTAGGCCTAATCAACTTATAAAATTTACTTCTTAGCGAGAAATTATGACTGCAGCTAACCCTCAAACACATGCAACAATATAACAGGGCTTTCCCATGCATTTGACTCAAGTTTCTTGGAATGAAAAATAAAATAGAACCACCAGCAGAAGATATATGCAAATCTTCACAACAAAACTTGTTCAGTATAGCTGTGCTTAGCCTGGGTAAGCCTTAGCCTCCTTACCCATGTTTGGATTAGGCTATAAAGAGGAACTCAGATCAACTGGACTGATTAACTGTATAGCAGCCTTTGCACTGCGGCCATGACAGGGGGCAGTCACATTGTCACCATGTGGCATGCATGAGTATGTGCTTTGTGGTTCTCCTGTACATCATCTAAATACGAAAACCTTCCCCCTGTCATGGCCGCCGGTGCATTCGAGTTAATAGGCAACATTTGGCACCCAATTTCTCACTAACAAAACAACCGAGTTTGAATAACAGATTCATATTACTTTTTAGGCAACGGTGATGTGCATATGCAGCACGATATGTGGCAAACAGACTCCCCCTACCAATGTTCCCCTGTTGTGTCTCATACATCCAAGGAATTCCTTTCAGTTTTTAGGGGGATTGGTGCGTTAACAAAAGGGAAGAGTGTGTTGAGGTATAGGGCGTTAGGGGGGAGTCCCTCTGCCACATACCATGCTGGGTATAGTGATGTGACCCACTGAACAGCTAGATTCATTGTACTGCAATGATCCATCAAAAGTGTTATCAAGGGCTTTGGTGAAATTAATCCCTTGAGCCGATGACAGTTAAAGCCCTGTTCACTATTGGGAATCTCGAAAATCAGAAATGTTCACAGATTTACACAATATAAACATGATGCCGGTAGTAAACTTCCCCTAAAATGGTTTTGTCTGAGTCTTTGAGAAATGAGCAAAACAATTAAGTTTCGCCTCATAAGACGAAAATTCACTTGGCCCCAATTAATCATTTCGCTCTGCACCACTTGGCCCCAAAGCCACTTCGTGCACAGGCTGTGGTTCAAGGCGAAGTGGTTCAAGGCGAAGTGGTTTTGGGCGAAGTGGTTTTGGGCTAAGTGGTTTTTGGGCTAAGTGGTTTTTGGGCTAAGTGGTTTTTGGGCGAAGTGACTGTGAAGCTTTTGTTTAATGTTTTCTCAACAGTTAGATGAAGTACACGGAGCTGACTTTTACTCCGGTTAGTTTTAATCTTGCATAATCACACAGGGAGATAAAACTATTTGTACTGGTTTACCAATGATGTGTTCTGCTTTTAATATGGTATTGGGCCAATTTCCATGTTTGACCAAATTTGATTTAATCCTGAGCATTTCCACTGCGAGCCCAATGTCCTTATTACATGTGTCACAATTAATATGTGAAAATTATCCAAAACATATTAACACGCAAAGAACTTGCAGAATTATTAAACAACTACAAACTGTAACATTTAATTTTCTGGTACATACACTGCCCATCAAAAGTAGCATCACACATTCACACTCCCCCAAAAAAGGTTAACTTTCAGATTATTTGGTGATAATTTCTGCCTCAACAATTTGGGGCCAAATTCATCTCAGAAACACAAACATTAAAATCAAACCTACATGTACATGTACATGTACATCGTACTGCAAAACAATGTTTTGCTTTTATTTCTGATGTCTTTCTGTTTAAATAGCCATGGGTACTCAGTATAGGGTTGTTCTGAATAAATGACAATTTATCATAGAGAATCAGTACTGCTCCAACAACCCCGAAAGCAACAGGAACATGGGTCTTTCCACAGTAAAGGGGGCATTTTGGCAACACAGACCATATTTTCGAGGAAATACCTTTGTCTGGTCTCAAAATAAAAGAAATAAGTTTAAGTTGTTATGAAGAGATAACTTAGACCCAAAAAGTGTTACAAATAGTGTGACAACATTCCTTTCTAAAAACACCCGTGTACAAATTTCCAATATACGCTTGTAACCGGGAACGGCCTAAAATGTAACACAAGTGTCCGTCCCGGTTACGAGCGTATTTTGGAAATTTGTACACAGTGTTTTTAGAAAGGCATGTTGTCACACTATTTGTAACTCTTTTTGGGCCCAAGTTATTTCTTCAGAACAACTAAATTTCTTTTATTTTGAGACCAGACAAAGGTATTTCCTCGAAAATATGGTTTGTGTTGCCAAAATGCCACCATTACTGTCAATTCATTTTATTTAAAGATGGGGAAGTTCAAGTGAAAATACACTGAATATGTGAGTGCGATAGATCATTTGAGCAGCAGTGTACAAGAAGATGCAGGCTGCAGCTCTAAAAAATCTACATGGACATAAACAAATGTACTGCTCACTGTTACAGAACAGGCTTTCTACAGGAGGGATATATACATGTACATCAGATCTACATGTATATGAACGGGAGGGAAAAACTACATTGCATCGAAGTTGCAGGCAGTTGAATCTATGCAGGTCAGGATTGTCTAAAGGCTTTTATAAGGGGCTACTGAGATGCACTACTGAGGTCGTGATACACATAAACAAAGCATAGTGACAAGCATGTGGGTTGTTAGTTTGTTCAAACTTACCAACTTCATTACTCCAGCCATGGGAGTTGCGATGGTCTTTAATGAATTAAAGATGGGTGTGGATATATATTAACTTATTACCGAAGCACGGTTTTGCTATAATTGCAATTTATAAATAATTGGACCAAAATTCGACCAAACACCAATATCCGACCAATCACAAATAAATGGAATGAGCAGCATGTTCTCAAAGCCAGCTTTAAAAAGCTATGTATATGTACACTCGACCAAAAAAGTTCTGTCACCAGTAAGACATTTGTAGATATTTATTATCAAATTGGATTTAATGTAGGAATATAATATATCAAATTTTAGCTGAACATATCCCTCAAAGGAATAGAGCTCAAGAGAGATCATGATGGCAAGCTTCACTGAACAGGAATGCAACAAAGAAGTGTGGGGTCAGAATGAAAAAACACCAAAGAACAAGGCAATTTGTGTGCAGACAATTAGGACATTTTTTTAGTGAGTTTGGATTTATCAATGTCTTGTCAAAAACATCCAAATAAAAATGGTTAAATTGTCCAATCTGAATCGTGCCATTGCATTAGGTATGGTGGAAGCAAAATACTGAACTGTAACTCCCCTTGCTTGAGTGCAATAAAGTTGACATCGTTGTTTTTTGGTGTTTTTCATTCTGACCCCACACTCCTTTGTTGCATTCCTGTTCGGTGAAGCTTGCCATTATGATCTCTCTTCAGCTTTATTCCTTTGAGTGATATGTTCAGCTAAAATTTGATATATTATTTTCCTACATTAAATCCAATTTAATAATAAATATCTATAAATGTCGTACTTGTGACAGAACTTTTTTGGTCGAGTGTAGTTGAATTTCTGCAGTGAGCAATGTACATGTACATACAGTTGTAGTCAGAAGTTTACATAGAACTGTGTTAAAACTGGTGTGCTTAAACTTGCATTGTCACCATTTTTGTAACAGTCTTTACTAAAGTCGTGATTTTGTGGACTTCCTCACGTGCTTGCAGTACTTAAAACATAGCTTGCACACCTTGCAATGGTTCGGGTAGTCCTGTTTACCATTTTGGGTGATGATGGTAGTGGTGTCAACTTCTGACTTCAACTGTATGTAAATATGCAGTGATTTTACTACCGAGACTCAAAGGAAGAGACAACACTTGCAAAGGGTTGCCTAATTATGTACGCTTCATGTAAGTCATCATCTTTTGCAGTTCGGCGCTCGCACTTGAGAGGACGTGGGTCAGGTCAAAACAGATTTAACACACTTCACATCGTGTGGGAGTCGGGAAACAAGGCATCAATCTTGACGTCATCCATGCAATCATTGCATGGTTGACATCATCATCTCTTATAAAATTTCAAATATGGCGCAGCACATAGTTGCAGAGTTTATCATGAAAACTAAATGGGTTGCCGACATTGAAAACAAGATTCTCTGATTCTCATGAAGGTTTATGCAGCTGGCAATACACATTTCCAATATACGCTCGTAACCGGGACGGACACTTGTGTTACATTTTAGGTCGTCCCGGTTACGAGCGTATATTGGAAATTTTTACACAGGGTTTTTAGAAAGGCATGTTGTCACACTATTTGTAACCCTTTTTGGGCCTTAAGTTATATCTTCAGAACAACTGAAACTTATTTCTTTTATTTTGAGACCAGACAAAGGTATTTTATGGAAAATATGGTCTGTGTTGCCAAAATGCCCCCTTTACCATGGAAAGCCTCAATTGCATGAGCCTTTACAAGCTATAAAAAGTCCTTAGTTATTCCATTTGGCAGCAAAAAAAGTGAAACAGATTTTTCTGTTGTAAAGGACCAATCAATCCAAAAACATTTTTGTTAAAGTACCTTTAAAACATACCTTTAAAACATCTCTCATAGCCCATTTACACTTAATTCGGCTTTTAAATTCAAGTCGGATCCCGCGCCGATTTAGTATTTTTAAATAAACCGATCGATCCAGAAACGTTTAAGCCCTGCCCCCAAAATTGTCACTAACCAGTCACTTTGAGGGACAATGGTGATCTACGTGGTCTTTTGGTGATCTAAACAATCTAATGATTGTGTGCACTTTAAAGAGCTAGAATCCCCCTTGAAGGAAAATTTAGCAGTTAGGCTTTTTTCGATAGTCCAAACATCCCTCTTGCCTACGTGGATTTTTTTGTTTTGTTTAATTGTCGGTTTTAAATAGATAAATTGCAAGCAAAAGTGCACTTTTCGAAAATAAGATTTTCGCGATTTCTGAACGCTCATTAGGTATTCATGATATGCGCGTGACCCCGTGACGCAATCCTGAGAAAGAGAAGTCAACACGATTGTTAGCTCCATACGTTTACACGCAAACAAATTGGAAAACAGTCTCTGTTAGATGGCGTTTTTTAAGAATTTTGTTGGTCCAAAAAGCCAGAGATATGCCCAGTAGCTGCGTGGTTGTATGTTTTACCAGACACTATGAAAAAAAAAGAGCAGAAAGATTTTCTTTTCTATTACCAAGAGAGAGAAAAATGATTCGCTCATTCTAACTTGTACCGGACGATGTTTAAAGACGTGGGAACTACGGCCCGCAGGGACCGTTCCATGGCATGCTGTACACAGACTGCTGTAAATGCCGTTCGTTCCGTGACAAAACCACCCGTCGCAATGCACCAGTATTTACTTCAAAAGAGCTTCATTGTGAGCCACAATTTCATCGTTTTTTCACAAAACAGGTAATAGTAGATTGTTGTCATATTAATACATGAAGTGTTTTTCACGTTTGTATTTTGAATTACAAGGACAAAACAGGCATGATAAACATTCACTTCGTGTATTTTCCATTCAATGCTGCATAGGCCGTTTTGTATGTTTCTCAGGATGACGTCAAAACCCTGTTGATAAACAAACTAAGTGACCTCGAGCGTTTCAGAATTTCGGGTGAAGAGGGTCGGAACTGCTTTGCGTTTTAAGCAAAAGCCTGTCGATTTTTTTGTGGAAAACAAGTTGTGATGGTGTTGTAGACACATACATGTACACCTCCATGATAAACAGGAAAACTTTAAAAATGTGGACGGGGGGATACTAGCTGTTTAAAGGCCCTGTAGATGATCTGTTTTTGAGCGATTCTGCGAATAAAACCATTATAAATCAAAAGAAAGACATCAACAAACTCATCCAAAGAAATTTCAGCTTTGTCAAATGTACCACGTTTAAAACAACCATGAAAATCCATATGCATTTTCCTGGTCTTGGCGGGGTGTTTCAAATATTCGTTCTCAGTTGATCGGGTACTATATGTGGCTTGCGTCATGCACTCTGTGGCGCACATACTGCGTGTGCGCGCGATCCATAAAAATGCATCGCGTTGGAACACGCACACGGAGTACACAGCGCCCATGCATTTCGGACCGCGTAGATGCGAACCAAAATAAGTAAATCGTTTGCAAACGATCTAAATAATTTCATCTTTACGGATTATTGTCTGGTAAAATTATATCATTTTGAGCGAAAACCTTTCATTGGATAGTTGCTATTAATACAATTTTTACTTTCAGAACTTTCCCCCTGTAAACTCGTCGATTACTTTTTGGGGTCATTGCAAATGATCCACTGGGCCTTTAAGGTTTCTAGACGCGTTTCTAGGTAGGCGGGGCTATACTACATGTAGATCAGTCTATTGCCGGGGATGAACCCTGCAATTAGCCTTTTTTGTGTTTGACATGAACAGCGTCTGGTGTACTGACGTACTTGGTATCCTCTTGATCAGATTAATTTTGTTGCTATGTGGTGCATGCGGTGGGTGTTCACCGTCGTAGGGAATGGCATAAAGCAACAAGACTGGTGGTTGCTACGGTAGGCATTGGTGTGCACCACGTAGTAACAAGAGCGTAGTATGCTACTTTCTAAACAACACCTTTATTTAAAGGTGAAGAATTAAGGGCGCCAGCCATGGTGCAAATATTACACGCAAAAAGCTAATTGTCAAACCAGTGGGCAAGTGTGAACGCTACTGAAAAGAGTTGTGTGGTTTGCAACATGTACATGTAGTAGGGTCTTTCGGCGCTAATGAGCCTATTTGAAAAATAAGTCAATAATTCCTTTCAGATGTCTTTAGTTTACATGTGTATCTCAAACTTAAAGAAATTCCTTTGCCAAAAAAGGTAAGAAAATGCTGCCACAACATACATTTCTGAAAAGCTTGTGTACAAATTTCCCCTTCTACGTATGTAACGTGGACAGACAAAATTGTGGCATTTTTGTCTGCCCACGTTACATACATGTACATATGGAAAAATTGTGCACAGGGTTTTCAGAGATGTATTTCATTGCAGCATTTTCTTACCTTTTTGGGCAAAAGTTATCTTCTGAGCACAGTACAAGGGAATTTCTTTAAGTTTCAGGAAGACATCTGAAAGGAATTATTGACTTATTTTTCAAATAGGCCCATTAGCGTGAAAAAACCCAGTAGCATTCAACCAACAAATTCAGCGCATGCACGAAATTCACAATTCAGCACAGACTTTTGCAGTTTAAAAGGCTGACTGAACTTGAACCACACTCAAGGAATATACAATAAAAATTTAACACACGAAAAGCATGGCAAAATTTAAAGCAATGTAATTGTGTAATACCACTAACCTGCCAAAAACAAAGCTTGGTGTCTCCAAATGCATATGAGGCCAGGTACTTGCCATCAGCAGAGAAAGAGATAGCTGTCACTGCAGTAGCGTGGCCTGAAATGGTCTGTTTATTACACATAAAACACAAGCAATGATTCGTGGAATGGATCTTACTAAGAGTATTCACACAAATTGTTCCCATGTTAACGCGTGTAAATCTGATGCACCTTGCATTGGGAAAAAAATGTGGTGTGGACGGAATTTGGTGCAAACCAAGGCACTGAAAATCAGAATCACAAAAATGCTTGCCGCCCAAGTTGATTTATGTTGTTTTCATGCATCGTTTTATACCAAATTCTTACCATGCTGCATTTTCTTGAGGCGACATCATGTGTCAAATTAACACATGAAAAGAACATTTTACGATTTTACAATAGCAGGTGACGAAGTGTCGCTTCAAAACTGTTCAGTGTCAGTTTTTTTCTGCATGCAAAAACACAGAAGCTGCGCTGCAGTTTGCCATCCATTGTCTACGTTGGCCACAACGTTGTGTACGTGTACCCGTGGAATAAAAATTTGAATGATGCTACCGTATGCACGCGTCCTACGCACGACTTAAAAATGCGGAAAACAAAAACCACCCTCGTGCTTGGTGACTGCACAAAATGTATTGGTACGCACCCCGCAATTTAACACGCGTGCTTGCACTACGCACAACAGACACGGAGACTTTTTGAAGCCGACGACTGTTTTATTAAAAACATAATTCAGCACAGCAAACGGCCATTTAGAGTAAATATGCAAATATCCCTAATCAATAATCGAACGCATCATGCTAATGATAGGTTTTGTGAAATTCATCGCAGCACCCATCGTAGCCACGATCCATCGCAGCCCTACGATTCATCGCCTTATTATGGACCTTAACGTAAATAATAATAATAGCTATTCTTATATAGGGCTTTATAACCGGAGGATCAAAGTGCTGTTACCATTATTACCGCTGACATCAGGAAATCATCAGAATCATTTCGCTTCGTCCAGGTGTGCTGCCCGGCCATGGTGCTCATCCTATCAGCACTTAGATTGTAACCTTCTCTCTAACAGCTCCCCAATTATCGCATGGGTCGACGAGGCAATCGGGATTGAGTGTCTTGCCCAGAGACACAAACACGTTGACTATAGTGGGGCTTGAACCCACAACCTTCGGATTGCGAGCCCCGTTTCATACCCACTAGACCACACGTACAAAGAATTTGGTGAAATCGACCCCTGTAAATATAAATGTCCTTACAAACGTGATAAGATTCCTACCTGTGATTTGCCAGTCTTGGCATCATAGATAGCAATGAGTCCCGTCTTTGCCCCTGCAGCAATTCGCTTGGTGCTGTGGCAGTAACTCAGCATGTTGAAGCGACAGACGCAAGGGAAGATCTCTAAAAGCCCCTTGGTTTTAAGCTGCCCTTGGTCAAGACAGTGAACCACAATATCCATCACCTAGTAAAAGAAAAACGTTGGAATCAACTAATAAGATGGATCTTTTCACTTGGCAGTTCCAAAGAGTTTAACTCATTGAACAAATAAATGTTAACACTGTATTTATATATATACATGTATTTTTTTTTAACACAAAGGAATGAAGATTTTTAATTTGTGTCATTCAACAGCTGAAATATCCGAGTTGTAGTACTGATTCATGGGGTTATTGAGAAAAAACAAATGGTGTCAAACTGGTTTTAAATGCAACACAGAAACATTTCCGTAAAAGAATACACCGGCTTTGTTGGGCTATTTTAGGCTCGAAATAGACCCATACATTATTCTGAAGCGCTGTCCAGAGTAAATTAGATATATCCTGAAAAGACGCCGTAGAAATTTGGCCGTTTTTGAGCATTTTTCAAAAAATCAAGGTCACGTGACTTTTCGGAACCAGATTCTGGTTTTGCGAGTTAGTTTTGTGTCCAGCCGCATGAAAGTTTCTAACTGCAGAACTGCACCAAATTCAACTCTGATTTATCCCCAGTATTTATAAGTGATTGACAAAAGAGAGACTATTTATACAGGTATGAAACAAAGTTGAACATAGGTATGAAAATTCGAACATAAACGTTTGTTTCGAGAGTCCGGAGAACTGGAGCGAGCGCGTGCTACGGCAGGCTACCGTGGAGTGTAGGATATTTGCCTCGCGCAGCACACACAGCTGGGTGTGTTGCTCCGGTGTACGTTTGTGAAGAAAAAACATGATGCCGAAAACGGAAATTCCTATTCGGTCGTCCGGGCTGTCCAGTGAAATCGTGAGCAGAAAATTGGAGATATCCTGAGTAGGAGAAGAGCGAATCGTTTGTGACAAAGTCGTGAGGCTCGTGCGTAGTTGCAACGGCTGATAAAGCGTATAACCCGTCTTTTGACTGTTTTTGTTAATTTTGGACTTCTTTAGTAAATTACGGGATATTTTGATGATCTTTTTTTACAACGACCATTAAAAAAGTATTGTCAATGCTGCTACATCACTAAATCATGTAAACAGTAGGCCGGTGTGTACCTTTAACTTCTTAGAATGACCCATATGTCACAACCACACAGAGAACCGTGGATTATCTAGATTTATTTTTGATATTTTAGAAAAATAAGGCATGACAAGACTGTAAAATGTACTACATGTAGTTGAGTACTTTTTAAGTACTTTTTAAAATTTGTTTCTTGATACTTAAATTTTCAATTGACAAAACGTGCTTAACATATTAACCTACATGTACTTGTACATCAATGGTACAAAATCGTTCCATATGCATTAAAAACAATTGTATATAAAGGTGGGTTCACACTGCACTATTTTCATCCGTTACAATCCGTCCGTCGCGTAGCCACACGTCAGAACGGATGAGTCGATTTTGTTCCAGACACTGTCCGTTCACACTAGACGCATCCAACTACGCAGGGAATTGAACCAAATGCGCGTGCGTGCGCGCAGGAAATTCGCTTACGTCACAGCCCCACGTATTGTTTCATTTGTCGATTTCAGCCACCTGAGCAAAGCTATGGTAGCTTCGATTCTGACACCCACTCAGCTACACATTGAAAAACAAAGAATACATCCACCACAGGATCTTTCAGCGAACCGCTTCAGAAAACCATCCTAAGTTGGATGTATTTTGATTGCGCTGTTGTACGTACGACAGACACGACGGATGAAAAGTCGACAGACAAGTAGACTTCGGATCAACTCTTCCGTCATCTGTCAATTTAACGTATGAAACCTTCGGATACGTTGATTTTTCTACTGGATGTACACAAATTTAGCTGATCTTTAGACGGTTCACATTTAAAACGTATCAACGGACCGGAGACGACATAAGTTTCTACGCAAGTCTGACGGATGAAAATAGTTTAGTGTGAACCCACCTTAAAATGCAATAAAGCCAATTTTCTGCAGTCCCCTGGATATATACCAACCTCAATCATAAGATCCATAACATCATTCTGCATCTTCTCAATCAGCAACTCAACAATCCGGAGTATCTCGGCCCTGGCTTTACCCAGCGGATTAGCCTGCAAGGTAGCAGCCGGTGTCTGGTTGTTAGACGCTAGGGCCTGGTAGCGAGCGATTTCCTTCGCGATGGTGGTGATAAATGTTGCCGGCCTGGCCGTGGCAATCAGGGAGAGGGAGTGGTGGGAGCTGCGGCTGGAGTCGGCTGCAGGCGTGATGGGAAGGCCACTGCTGATGCTGGTGGTCCAGAACAAAATTACAGTCGGATCTCGTTAAAGCCCTAATACATCATTTGCAGTTACCCAAAATATTACTTCACGAGTTGACAAGAAAAACCTGACAAAGTGTTATCAGCAACTCCACATTTTTTCCGTGTAAAAATAGTACCTTTGTGGAAGAAATTGCCAACAGAAGGTGGTTTTTAAAAAAGTTGTCTGCAGACAACTTTTTTATCATTTGCAGTACTTCATGAGTTGACAAGAAAAACCAGACTATTAAAAAGTGTTGACAGCAAAAACCACATGATTTTTTGTGTAACACCGTTGTGGGAGAAATTGCCACCTGAAGGTGGTTTTTTAACCAGTTAACAACCAGGGTTATTTTAAACATTGCTGTACGTAGGCACGGGTTTATTTTTAGTTAAAGCATGGATGAAGGAAAACAACTGAACTCATTAACCATGCACAGTGATGTATTGTTGTTATGTTGATACTCTGTCATTGTACATGTACTTGTACACCCCAATGTCGCTTTGTTATAAACTGTTTTGGCAATTTTCTCTCGGAAATTGCTGCTAGTGTAGACATCAAATGCAGTAACAAACAAATTTCTCCTAAACGTGTTTACTAGTCCTCCGCTACACCGATGCGGAATCTTGGCGTCCCTTGGCGTCAAGTGGTTAAAAAGTTGTCTGCAGACAACTTTTTAACCATTTATTCCGCACAAAAACCATGCATGGATTTTTGTATTACTGCATCTACATGTATGTGGCTGAAATTTCTTCAAGGCAGTTAATCAACATTATTCTTGAGTATGTAATTTGCCTTTAAAGGCCCATTGTATCATTTGCAATGACCCAATTGTTTTTCATGAGTTGACAAGAAAAACCTTACTGATGAATTTTTTTTCAGTCCAAAATGGTGTTTCATGCTGAAAATTGACAACCAAAGGTGGTTTTCTAAAAAAGTCAGGTGGTTGGTGGTTGGTTGTCTAAAATGCACGGAACTTTTTTACTATTCAATTGTACACAAAATCCATTTATGGATTTTCAAGGTTTTCTGAAGCATTGATGCATCTTATACCCCTTTCCCACTACAAAATCTCCGGGTTAACTCGGGGGTAACGGCAATCCTTGAACCCGAGATACCCCGGGGCAGCGCAATATCGCGCGAGCGTTCCCACTACTCTTTTGCTGGCCCGGGTTAAGACGAAAATATTGGCCGTTAGCCCGGGGCTCGTTAACCCTGCCAGCGTCCAGGATGAATGGCCAAACTCCGGGGTAAGCATCGTAGTGGGAAACCAAGCAGGGTTAAGTGTTCCCCAAGCAATCTCGAGGTTAAGACGTATGAATCATTGCGCAATACGGTGGTCAAAGGTTAAACTCGTGGCGCGAAAATGCGTGTTCAGTGCGCTATACATGTAAATCCTGCTGGCGTATTGCCTCAAGCAACATCTGCCTTCTTCCCCTTTTGAGAACGTTGGCGTTGACGTTTCCTTTGCAGTACATGTATTTGTAAAATTACCATCAGGACCGCGACCGATATTGCTTCCGTGTCTGGCGCCATTTTGAGCGATGTACTAGCAGTACTTTGCCCCCAAACCACTTCGCCCTCGGCTGGACCACTTCGCCCAATCATGGAGGTAGAAATACATCACCCAAATGCTACTTTACCCAAGGGGCACTCTGCTAACGTAACATACATACGTGCCCGCTCACGGCTGACAGACATGCAGCTACTTAGTTTTATGCCGTTTGATGAAATAATTTTAAAAAGAAGAATTAGGCCTGGCTGAGAAAACACCGTCTTAATACACGCCCATTTTAATGGTATAAGCCTACGCGTGATGCGTCTTGCTTGCCACGTCTTGCTTGCCACGTGGGTCATGGATGTTTGGACGAAATGTTATTTGCACGAGTGGTGTGTGGCCGAAGTGGTTTGGGGGCGAAGTGACTGTAAAGGGCAGTACGGCGAAACGAACGCATGTGTCGAATGGTGGGATCATATTTACCGATGTCTTGTGCCCACGAAAAAGGACCCGTTGCTTGGCGACAAGCCAGTGCAAAACAATTGCGGGACCAGCTCGCGCACTTTGTCATTTCCAGGGTAAGAAAAGCTTAACCCGGGGCGGCAAATCTCCGGGTTAAGCAGTTTGTAATGGGAAAAGGGTACATACATGTAAGTAGGTAAAATATCTTCAGGTTAGTTTACCAACATTCTTCCTTAAATATGTTACTCTTATTCCACTAATCTGTAAAAAGTTTTATCTTGCAAATGATACATAGGGCTTTTAACCCTTTGACATGCACCGCACGTAAATGTAAAATTACACTGGGATGCATTCTAACCCTGGGGGCGGGGCTATTTCTCTGTGAGGCCTGATGGTGATGGAATATGTGTGCTGCAACCGAAAGCTCCTGAAGAAATACAGGATAACCTCTAATGCTTTGCGCAACTTCAAGAGGTGCAAAGGGACCTCATCAGACAGAAAATTTTCTTGACAATGGAGGATGCCATCAATTTTGTTTCATCAATTTTGTCCAAGAGTGGGATTTAAAATACGTACGAAAAAAAACCCAAAGTTTTAGAATTTGCCAGTTTCACCTTGGCGTCCTCCTTTGTCAAGGAAATTGTCAAGGAAATTGTGTCCTGAGGTCTTTTTGCACCTGTTGATGTTGCGCGAAATGATCAAGATTGTTCGCAATAACATTTCTTCAGAAGCTTTCGGTTGCAGCACACACATTCCACTACCGTTTCCAGTGATGTATTGACCTTAAAGGAAGCAAGTCAAAAGTGGTGAAATCTGAAATTGACATTTTCCCCGTATGTCTTATAAAATCTTACCCTCTTGGACAAAGTTGATGAAACTCGCTCAGTAAAATTTGTCAGGTCTCGTTTAAATGATCTGAAATTTTGGTTTAAATCTATTTAACATCAAAAGTAGGTTTTTTGACACGTAGTAGCAATATTGGAAAAACATCCCGCCATTAGTACCAGCCTTACAGCCTTAGAGAGGCTATACGACCTTGCAAAAAATACCTTGCTGCAAATTGATTGGGGTCACTGCAGAGTTCAAGCAGTCCAAGGAAGACAGCAGAGACATCAATGAAAGGTTCCCAGACAGTGAAGCCCCTCCCTAGCAGGTCAATGGCAGCACGGCGGATTGGGGTGTGGGCTGGAAGTCTGGGCTTGGGAGGTTCAAGTAGCAGATAGGCCAGAGCTTGGGCTGTAGATTATCAAACAAGGATGAAAACGGTCATCAAACTGAATCAAAACTGTTTGCACACTAATGGCACTTTGGCCACCGTACATTAGTCTTTAGTGAAGGCAAGCGTGTGAAGGCAATTATACTTTGTATGTTTGGGAGTAGTCTTACAGAAGACGTATACCCAAGAAACAAAAGACATCTGATCAAGACGTTGGGCTTGTTTTCAAGACAGTCTGCTGAAGATAAAACATAAAATAGCGCTGACCAGCTGCGGCATTCTGTTGCACGTATTATGCTCACAGCGCGCTGCGCTATGACTATATGAACACACGTACGTAAAGCACTGTACATGTATCAGGCCGTAACCCAACGCCTTGATGGTTCTGCATTCAGCAGCGAAACCCATTACAGTAATAGGAACTACCCCGCGTGAGCTGAAATTTCATTGGTTGACGCGTGACAGGTTAAGTTTGAAAAACGCTATATCTTCGATCCCCAGTTTGTTCGCCCGATGCAGTATTAAAAGCTTCCACAAATCATTCAGGAAAGCTACATGTTTCATACTACGACCGTTTTCCCCCTCAGAAGTGTAATCAAATACGTCAACAGATAAGCACAATATATGCTACGAAACTAAGAATATTTGTTGTTTTCGTCCATCGATCATGCCAAGGTACTCGTAACATGGCGGACGCCATTACATGCATAATACATGCTTCCCGTCATTACGTGCTGCTAATGAAGCTCTTGATTGGCTTAAACAAATTTTTAATATTCATACCGTGCATACCCGGATATCTAAAGCCCGCCCATTTTCGCGCAAAACCGGCCGAAAAAAATTAAGAAAGACATTAAACCCGGAAGTGACAGACCCGACAAGGCGGTCTTTCGAGCTAGGGCAGGCCGTACACAGCTAGTACTGTACATGTATGTACGCGATTGTGTTGCCGTACGGGTTGGTATGTAAGTCGTGACCGCACGGTGGATAGTTTAGATGACGTGTGTGGTTTGCATGTGCAAGACCCGATATTGGGGTGTTATGGCCGAGCAGTCTAGTGCGTCGAACTCAAGTTCCTGTGCCAGTACTAGAATGTGGGTTGGATTCCTGGCCGTGACGGGTTGTGGCACTTGTGCTCTTGATGAGCTAGGCACTTAATCACACTTGCTCCGTCCTTCGGAAGGGATGTAAAGCCGTTGGTCCAGTGTGTTACATGTAACGCACTTTAAAGATCCCAGGGCATTCTTTCGTGAAGAGCAAGGAGAGGGATTCCCCGGTGGCAGCACCCATTCTGCAAGGCATCACCTCTATTTCTATTCTTTTTAATCATTTTTATAAAGTTTTTGTCCGTTTTCTTCAGCAGATTCTTTATACAATATTCATATATTTACGCATCTCTATTGGCTAAGAGCACGTCACATGGCCAGTCTTAAATGGACAATAAAGGCCCTGCCAGTCTTAAACACATTTTAGCCTGGCCTGCACTCGTGTACGCACCTTGCGTACGTGGTGTGGACTCGAAACCCATTCAAGTCCACAATTTGCGGGAAAAAGTGACGGATTGTGGACTTGCACTCGTTCGCTCAAGTCCACAGTCATGTTGACCAAACTTGGGAAAAGGGGTTAGGGTGGGGGTGGAGGATTAAAAAAAAGGTTAGGGTTCAGGAGTAAAGTTTAGAAACATGGATTAGGAAAAAATTGGGGTGGATGAGGGAAGAATTTGGAGAAAACAACGATTTTCCGACCAATTCTCTTAAGTGCACGAATACAAAGAAACATCCACAGTGCGTACGTAATGTACACATCTGTGCCCTAGCCAGTGCATATGGAACACACACACACACAAACTGCATGCGCCCGAAAGCAAAATGTGCAGTGACAAAGAATAAATACCCCGTCGTGTGCGAGCGCGTACAACACACCAACACAAATAATGTACGAGTAGCACTTGTTTAGCTCAATGTCTATGGTTTCCTGGGTACAATTCTTTAAACAGAGGCTAATGAGAAGTGGATAAAGTGTTGCATGCGTCCAGTAATGGATTCATGAAAAGTTGAGCTAGAGGTCAGATTTCCTTGACCACTTTGGCAGACGGTGTTATAAGAGTCTTGGTTGTGTAGTTCTTCACAGCTCACCTGTATGTCTAGCAAGAGAATAATCGCTCATGCCAAACCCCTGCTGAACCTGACGACCGGCATGGATTCCTGGCAGACGCGACGGCTGGATCTCAGCACCAAATTCTGCACCGATCACTCCCAGCATAACGATTGCTGTGGCCTGCTTGCGCCGGGACTCAAAAGATGTGGAAACCTTCTTGGTGGGAGAATCGCCTGTGTGGAGCGACAATGTGAAAATTAACATAATAACAAGCAGTTCAGGGCATCTATAGGGTATTATTGCAGAGCCAGAGCTAACAAGTATTTTATTCCTAACCATACAAAAAAACAACATAACCAAACTTGTCATGAAAGAAAAATCGTAAGGGCCTTATCGGGATTCAAGCCCGAGACCTCCGACTCACCGAGCAGATGCTCTACTAGCTAAGATATAAGGCACAGTGGTATACTCCCTCAGGTTTTCCCAATGAACCCAATTTTTCTCTCGGTGTTGCATGGGGGTGCAACTGGGCAAAGTACACATACATGTAGTATGTAATGAATGCAGTATCTGGTATGGTGCTTAATCCCCATTGAAAAGAAACAACCAAACAACATAAGACAGCACATTGTGTGTTATTGAATGTCTGGTGCACTTTGATTGGGCCTTATAAACATATGTGACCTTCTTCCGAAAAAGGTGATACAAGCAGGGGTCGAAATTAACACTGGTCTCGTGCTCCGAGACCAGTAAAAAATCAGAAGGACCACTAGATCTGTCAAAAGCACTGGTCCGATGGACCAGTAAAAACATTTCATGACTTATGGAAACATTCCCTCATGCCTAATCCACAGTAAACATTTCTGCAAAGAATTCTTAGTTTAATACCACAAACAATTCCTGATCCCTTTAGACATTTTCAGATAACTACACTTCTTTCTCCTATCTCTCCAGACATGCCCAGACACAAGTGTTGGATCCAAAAGCAATCCCATCCATCCTGCACTTAATAACCTTAAACCAGAAAGTATTGCAGTATCTCAGTGCCATTTTGAGAAGCACCAGTGGACCACCAAATTTTCAGCAGGACCAGTAGAGTTCTCTAATCTACTGGTCCTTCTGACCAGCATGAAATTCAGGTTAATTTCGACCCCTGTATAAGTCGCATTATATACCTTATGCGTAGATTCCTGTCATCTGATTGGTTAAAAGTGGGGGCATTGAATTTGCTAGACGCCGCGCGTGTAGAATTCTGACTATGTGGGCATAGTCTTCGCCATGCCTGTGAGCATAGTCATTTCGTAGCTTCCGGACACGCGCATGGCATGTGTAGCATAGCTAGCTACGCGCTTCACGTTTTGTTGTACTTTCGTAGATGATGAAGTCCTTAAGAAAATAATAGAAGTAGCCCACAGTGAAAACAGTGTCAGGTGAAATGTGCTTCTAAAGTGTCAGGTGATTACGCTACCATTTTTTTTGCTGTAAATATACAACTTTTCCGCCGTAGACCAGCTTCCGAAATCAAACTCAATGGACCACTGTCATAACTGTGTAACGTTACTTTTAACCAATCAGATGACAAAAATCTACACGCTCGGTATATAAAACAAATATTGACTGCTATTTATTCCGGTCATGTTTAAGATTATAGGCCCTCGGTGATCTCGAAGCCATGACTATGCCCCTCGGCTTCCGCCTCGGGGCACAGTCATGGCTTCGAGATCACCTTGGGCCTATAAACTTAACCATGCCCCTCAGTATACTATATGTATGAATTTCTGTGGGATGGCCCTTTCAATTTTGAGAGGGTGCAATTTGTCGTTAAATTTTTGTTTCCCTTTTTTTGGCTGAAACAATATTTTTGATATTAAACTAAAGGTTTAGGTTTTATGAACTAAAATGCCGATTTCGTTTTTGGGTGCATTAATTTGTTGTCGTCTTAGGGGCAATTCCGTAATTACTTACAATGTACGTTACATTTTTAGGTGCCTTAAACAATATGTTTGACCACTATTTAAAGATGCAAAAATCTTTGAACATTTCTGATTTTCGAGATACTAATCATGTATACTGCCTTTAAATTATTCACCAGCAGAAGATCTACAAATTATTTACCTGATAAAATTTCCTCTTCATGTTCTTCACTGTCATTGCTGCTTCCTTCCGACAGCGAGGACATGGAACTAGCCTGGCTCTGACTGCCCAGCAGGCTCAGCGATGAATCAACGTAGTTGGGCAGGTGATGAGCCCAAGTGTGGATGACCTCCTCCCTGCCATCTATGCCAATTCGACGCAGCTCAGCTAGTAACAGAGCCTGGGCTGCAGCTCGCACCTAGTCAGGGCAATGTGGGATAGTTAGTAGCTGCATCTATAGTTGGACAGGTGATGAGCCAAAGTGTGAATGACCGCCTGCCTGATGTCTATACCAATACGACACAGCTCAGCTAGTAACAGAGTCTGAGCTGCGGCACGCACCTAGTCAGGGCAATGTGGGATAGTTAGTAGCTGCATCTATAGTTGGGCAGGTGATGAGCCAAAGTGTGAATGACCGCCTGCCTGATGTCTATACCAATACGACACAGCTCGGCTAGTAACAGAGCCTAGGCTGCGGCACGCACCTACTCAGGGCAATGTGGGATAGTTAGTAGCTGCATCTATAGTTAGGCAGGTGATGAGCCAAAGTGTGAATGATCGCCTGCCTGATGTCTATACCAATACGACACAGCTCGGCTAGTAACAGAGCCTGGGCTGCGGCGCACACCTAGTCAGGGCAATGTGGGATAGTTAGTTGCTGCATCTATAGTTGGGCAGGCGGTGAGCCCAAGTGTGAATGACCTCTCTGCCGTCTATGCCGATACGACGCAGCTCAGCTAGTATAACAGAGCCTGGGCTGCAGCGCGCACCCAGTCACGGCAGTTGGGCAGGTGATGAGCCAAAGTGTGAATGACCGCCTGCCTGATGTCTATACCAATACGACACAGCTCGGCTAGTAACAGAGTAAATTTGACATTTACTGTTTCTAGGAAAATCCTGTAGTTGGCTCTCAGAAATCCCATTTTGTTGGGTGTTCAACCTGATTGAATCTACGGAGCTGACATCTGGTACTGCACAAAACATACCCAGAAGTGCAGGTTCTCAGGGAGGAACTTCAAGCAGAGTGGTACACCCTGCCTCAGTGGCTCTTACCGAGGCTGGAGCGGTCAGCCCTGTAACAAGAGGTTGTCGTACACGTTTCTAATTCGAATTCTTCATGGGTTTCCTCACGCTTGCGAGTGACAGTGCAATGAGCACTATTGAGGAATCCCTGGTATGAATACCAGAAAGAAATAATAATAATAATAATACTGACCAGCAAAATATGTTGCCTGATCGATTTGCCGTTCTTTTTTGAAAACATAATTGCCAGATGACATTCCATTGCTTTAACTTACCTCCAGGCATCTATCCTGCCACCTCCTGGCCAACATCTCAAGATGAGGTGGTTTGTAGCGGATGCTTCCCAATAGATCAGGCAGCAAGACACAGTGTAATGCAGCTAGGAGGCTCCAACCTAAACATGCAATAAAACAAACCATACTCAGTATGCGAGGATTGGACCAACTGGCATACAGGCGTGTTCAACAGCACAATACTGAAATACGTATGGCAGCGTCAGTATGCTGCAACCGAAACGGCTTGTTGGACGACTGCATCCCAAAACGTATGATCAAACATAGTTACTGTAGACAACACAGTTTGCAAAGCACTACGGCTGCATGCTTAACGCAAAGATTGTGAAGATTAAATTGCAAATCAAACACTGAATCAAAACTGCTAACTCAACCAAGCAGTGGTCTTCCACAGTCAAAGAAATTCTGCTCCGCACGCCGAATGTTGAATTAAAATATTAACTTGAAACCTCGAGGTCGTAGCCGCAATTTGTCCGTCAACCATCTTGGTATGGAAAGTGTACCATGTTCGAGTTGAAATTGTTGAGAAGCAATACCTATTGGGAATACCGTGTGTTTGGTTGCGTTCAACATTTTTGGTATGCCAGTATGGCCAATACTGGCGTATACATGTATATTGTGCTATTGAATGCACCCCTGGGTACCATCTTTTCGCTGTATACCTCATACTGTTTGCCAGGGGAGCCGTGCTGTACTCTAGTTTAAAAATTATACAGATGATACGGCTTTAATCAGTCTGCTAAAAGACGACAATGATACTTTTTATAAGCAGGAGCTAAAGCGTTTTGCTCAATACTGCGGTGATAGAAATACTACCTTGCTTTATCAATGCTTGTTCTGGGGTCAGATCCGCAAGATTGTCGAAAGGATCATCACTACCTTTGTCCCCATCAGAGTAGGCACCCGACCTAGAACAAAACAGTCAGAAAAAAAGGACCACTTCAGGACTTAACCCTAAAGTTATGGTTTTCAAACAGTAAGAGTGTAAAAAGTTACTTTTGGAAAAATCAGAAGCCTAAATAGGATTAAAGTGTACAGTGGTGATTTTAGCACTCGACTTCGCCTTGTGGAATAAGACATTGAATCTGTCACTTATACGTACTATTGCACTCATAAACATTCATTATTTGTGTATTTTTTTTAAAACAACCCATTTATAGCTTACTTTTTGGGTTTGCCTTTTCTAAGATGAGAGAGGATCACGAAGCTGGCATTGTTCATGCTCATCAGAGTATTGGCCACTGATATCACCGAGATGAGATGTTGTGTAGTCACTGCACGGGACAGCTCCCAATGACCCAAGTACTGCTGGCTTTCCAGGTCTGATGCCAACTGATTGTCAGACAGCTCCTTCTGCTCTCGCTTCTTTAATTCAAGGGCCTCCTTAGCTGTAATAGAGCTAGGGTCAGGGGACATTCTCGAAGAGGAGGGAGACTTGGAAGGGATGCGGTGCCAGCCAGGGAGCATCAAGGACATGTAGGCGCCGTGGGATAAGAGACCGAAGGAAACAGGGGAGTGAGGTTTTAGGAGGCCTAGCTTGGTTAAGCAGATTCTGTCTAGAGCGGAATCAAGGCCCCATGCGTGTAGGCAGGACATGAAGAGCTGGGCGATATCGAGTGTCAGGTGGCTCTGATCTAGAGTTAGGTTCTTGGAAGTCTTGCGATTTGAGGAGCCGTGGTTTCTCGATGCAGACCTCGGCGGTTGCAAGGAGGAAGACACTTGATCCGTGTCTTCGTCATCGCTATCCCTCATTTGTTTCTCAATCTGCTTGGTTAAGAACCCAGCAACACGTTGGGATAGCTTCGGAGATTGGGATTCCGGTTGCGGAGAGACGGACTTCTTGCCGACGTCCGGTTGGATCTTTGTCACGATTCCCGGGATGAGGTTTTCGTCCGTCAAGAGATGCACCACCAGGACCTCCGTGTCGAAGAACAGCACGTGGAAATCGGCGTCTTTATTGTGGGTGCGCATGGCCTGAATGGACAGCGCGTGGGAAGGGTTCTTGGGAACGGGAACGACGGCTGATGGAGTGTTGAGATACGATCCCTGGTAGGTGGCCAAGTGGCGGTGGGCAGCGTTTTTAATGGCAGAGAGACTGCGCCGACGGAATGCCTGGGCAATACTTTGGCCTGGTGTTAACATGGTCTCGATTGTTTCCCCGACATGATCACAGGCATCTAAGATATCTTCAGCTGTAACGCCTTGGGCTATTCGATCTAAGTGGCCTTTGATATAAAACAAAAGACATAGTAGCCAATGAGGTTCATCATTATTAAGCTTGTGCGTTATTTTGGTAATACCGAGTAGTAACGGCATTTTTAAAATACCGATTGCTCTCGCAGAAATACTGAAATACCCTGGGAGATGCACCACCCAAAAAATTGCAGGGAGGCTCCGAGGGGTGACTCTGGAAGGCACTTTATATAACGCATAAATGACACTGTTTGGCAGACACAATCCTTTCTCTAATGGCCTAAATAGATGTATGGAGGTCCCCTCAAGACACAGCTGTTTACTGGGCCTGCTGTAGGATGATTGATAGCTGCTTTTACGCACGGCAGCAACAAAAGGGTCCTACTCAAAGAGCATGCACGTATGTTTGTACACAAATCAATGGGCCTAGGCTTGGGCCAAGATTCTCCAGGGTGGACCTGACTGGTAAGTGAACTCAACATTAAAGGTGACAACAGGGGCATGGACTAGGGTCATCAGTTGAAGATTACATGAGCAGAATTGGGCCAAAGGTTTTTTAGTAAATAAAAAGAATACAAAAATGTGCCTTCCGGAAGCTCCCCTTTACAGCTACGAGAGTTAAAGATAGTATACATGATTGGTAAACTGTTACAAATAGTTCTATCCCCCTGTGTGATTGAAAATATGCATGATTAAAAACAGCCTGAGCAAAAACCAGCTCTGTACTTCATCTAACTATTGAGAAAACAGTCAAAAAAGGGTTTGCAGTCAATTCGCCCCTGAACCATGTCGCCCTGAACCACGGCCTGTGCATGAAGTGGTTTTGGGGCGAAGTAGCATTTGGGCGATGTAGTGTTTGGACGAAGTGATTTGGGGTGAAATGGCACTCGGGCAAAGTGGTTTGGGGGCAAAATGGCACTTGGGCGAAATGGTTTTGGGGCGAATTGAATTTTCGTCTAATAAGAAAAAACTAATTGTTTTACTCATTTCTCAAGGAGTATAGCACTTCAGACAAAACCATTTCAGGGGAAGTTTTCTACGGTCATCATGTTTATATTGTGTAAGTTAGGCGTAAATTTGTGAACATTTCTGATTTTCGAGATACCAATCATGTATACTGCCTCTAATAAGTACATGCATATGTAGGTTAGGGCTCTACATGTACCTGTCTCCATTTGCCAGACAAAGACACTCCCATCTTCACAACCAACCACTAGGAAATCTTCAGTTGGTCTCCACTTGATCGTCTTAATGGGAAAGAGATGACGACTTGCCAGCATGATGCACTTGCGATCACGCAGGCCAAGTAGAGCCACAGAATGGTCACTGGCCACTGTGCAAATACAGCCTAAGACCCGTGCCTATGGAATAAAAAACACATTGATAAATGAATAGTGTTTGTGTATGAATATGCATTCATAAATACCCAAGACAATTTACTTAGAGTTTCATCACAAAACACTATATATCCATATATGACATTTTGAGAAAACTGCCATTTTGTATTCCAACTAAGCACTACAGTCAATGGCAAATTCCAACAAGTAAAAACAGTTGAACGATTAGTGAACAATTTCGTTCTGAAATATTGGATAGCAGATTTGCTATGCAATTCTTTTTGGCGTAGGATGATAAGATAATAACTTTTTTTATGGGGCCTTACGTTGTGTAAGTCGGCAAAATGACTACTTACGGCAGATGTCGGCATTCGCGTAAGTCGGCACAGATTTTCGGGTCCCAAAAGTGCCGACTTAGCCGGAGTTTATTTGATGAACAAAATGGCGAGTGCAGATTTGATGGACAAACTCAAAGTTTTTGAGTGGGAAAATTTTTATATTTTTTGAGGAAACCCCTCCAAAAAAATGTTTTTGTCTGCCGCATGTGTTTTGCACACAAGGTCTGAAGCCGTGACCGACTATATTTACTCAATTCTTTCCCATACCACGCCCATTGGCCTAGGCCCTCAGTCTTCCGGGTTCCCGGCCCAGTCTATCCCCTGCGCGCTGCATGCAGAGATCATAAGTGGCAGGCTCGACACCGCCAGTCATTGCCGGACTAGGCGTTCTTTGTTGTTGTTTGATAAATCCAACAGCACACAACCCGCCCCTTCGCGCACACAGGCTTCACAAGTTTACAATAAACGTGCAAAATTGTTTGAAGTGACAACATAATGTAACAGCTTATCATAAACACAAAACGCAGAGTGTACTAACATTGCAGTTTTCTGGTGGAATAACCATGCGAGTGACCTCCCCACCATGCATACAGAACGTGTGCAGCAGATTGCCTGAGAAGATATCCCAAAGACAAATGGAGAAATCCACACCCCCAGACACCAGAAACGTGGCATCGTAGCGTGGGTGCTCCTGGTGAGGGTACAGCAGGCAGGTCACCTTGTCCTGGTGGGCTCGTAGGATGCGGTGGGGAGGCCAGCCTTGGAGGGAAAACAATTTATAATTTTGGGATACATGTTTCAGAATAACACATGAAAATTCAAATTTATGCAAAAACTATGTTATTTCACCCAAAACAATAGGGGTGACCATACTCCTTGTCTTACACCTGTGACTATTTGAAACAAGTCAGATTAAAGGATCCCTCACTCCTCACTGCACAGCTTGTGAAATACCATTGTGGGGTACCGTGGCCGAGCGGTTTAGGCCACTGACTCGCATTACTCGGGTGAAAACCTGGGGTTGCGGGTTCGATCTCCGGCTGCGGTGCCTGTGCCCTTGAGCAAGGCACTTAAACACACTTGCTCCATCCTTCGGAAGGGATGTAAAGCCGTTGGTCCAGTGTGTTGGGGATATCCCAGAGCATTCATTCGTAAAGAGAAGGGGATTCTCCCCGGTGTTTCTGGCTCGGCAGCTGAAGGCGCGACACGCCTATGTATCTCGATGTTTAGGCAGTTTCTAGGTACTTGTAGAGTGCATTGAGATGTCGACAGACATGGAATGCGCTATATAAGAACTTGTTATTATTATTATTATTGTAATGTATTATGTATCATAATGAGGGTCAGTGCACAGAGTCAAACGCAGCTTTGAAGTCGACAAAGTTGATGAGGCATGTTGCAATTCATTTTAATGTATAGCACGGAACTCGCTCCAAAGCGGACTTGCATACCTACCCCTTCGTGCAGTATGTGGTCCCTCCAGCAGCTGCACAATGGCAGTTTGGACGGCTGGTACAATGACAATACTGCCGTCTTTACGACCACATACAAGCCAGCCTTGGTCTGGTAGGTAGATGCTGGCTGTGACTGCCAATGGCTCCGCAGATTTGTCACACGGTGTCATACTCTGCAACAATAAGTTTTCAATGCAGTTTTCACGACATAGGCTTTTAATTACGAGTAGAATTAACACCGTTTTTAACAGTTTACCAATCATGTACTCCGTCTTTAACCCCTTCGCAGCAGCTAACCATTTTCCAATTTATTCCCCTGGAGTGGGAGACTGCAATTGCAGTTTTAGTTATGTCTCTAGGTTTTATTTCAAGTCATAAATCAATTTTATTTCCCAAGTCCGATCACAAGTCATTTTCTCCCGAGTCAAGTCACAGGTCAGAAACCAAAAAACTGACAAGTTGAGAGACCAGCTCTGCCCTGGTAGTACTGAACTATGGGCCAATTCTGTAACACCACCCCAAAGAAACTATTAAAACTGTATAATTATAATGGAACTCCCTGTCACAAAGAGGTTAAAAACAAAGTGGATGGGGTGTGGCTGTGGGGGAAGGCTTTTTAGAGCTATTTTGGGGGAGCGGAGGAACATATTTGAAGGCTCTAAAGAGAGATCAAGTTTAAAAACAAAATATTAGCACTATTACTGTATTAGTATAAATTAGTAATTAATAACTTGGCACCATAGAATCTTGTTAGCAAGATTTAAGCTTTCAGTCAAAATATTTTTGCAAAGGTCAAACAAATTGCACATTAGGAAATGCTATCCATTAGAGGTAGATGTAATCTGTTATTAGTTATTATAACTAACCATAATCATGGACCATTTTATGTTTTAATTATTTAACTAATTTGAACTAGAACCTCTTTCCCATTTATTTTTCTAACTTTAGATTTATTTTGTGTTTATATATTTTATGTTTAGGACCCCGTGGGAGACCACATTTTATGTGAACGAGTCACCCTAAATAAAAATCAGATATAAAAAAGAAGAACACTTACCAATTGGTCTATGATCCCAGCAGGCCTAACAGAGCAGTACTTCCACAAATCAGTTAAACTGTTACTTGCTGAAGGAGGCATCACTGCAAGATAAGGTATTATTTCAATATCAAAAGTACCCCCTTTTGCTGTCAAGATACAATTTTTCTAAAGACGACTAAAGTGTGACGTCAGTTGCCAGGATAATCTACATGTAAACATTTGTTGGTAATCTGAAACGTCATACATAAATAGCACAGAAAAACAGTTCATTGGTTTGAGTGTAGATCAGTAACCCGGGCATGAACACCTCTTGTGGCAAGGCTGACAGTGTACCCAGCATTTTTATTGCCACCGCAAAACTGAACATTTGCCGCGTTTACACTACCTCGTTTCGGCTTCAAATCGCCTTCAGAAACTGCAAAAGTCACCTCTAATTGTAACTGCAGCGCATGCGTGAGCTGCTAGGTGTTGCGGCACTAGTACCAGATGGTCAATTAAATCTACTACACAGCGAGAATATGTATTCGGATAGCGTTTACACTACAAGCAACCTTGACAATTGCAGGGTTCAACCCTACCCCAGAGGTGACTTGAAAAGGGCGAATCGGACCAGGGGTAAAAAATCCCTCAAAAAATTAGGCATTGGAATTAACTTGTGCTTACAACAAACTTACTTGCGTTGAGATGACAAGTCGTCAGAATCTTAAGAAACCATACTTTAAGCCAACTTGCGCAAAGTGCAAGCTTGTGCTTTGTAGCTTGCGTTTAATTTAATGCTCATCAATTAATTTGTTACTTTTTTGATTTCGACCGAATTAATCCATTTCGGCATGATTTTATTTTAATGATCATGTTTCCGTAATAGCCCCTTATGGTCAATGTTCTTTTTACATGTACTTTTACTTTCTTTGATTTATCTGTACTTTCACACCAATGTCGTAGTTATTCACTATTATTTCCTCTTTTGACTGTAATATGTGTGTTTACTGCTAGGGAATCCACACTCGACAAGCTTTGCTTTTATTATATATATTCTGTGTATTGAGTATGGAAATAAAGTGATGATGATGATACTTGCATTGCTCAATCACTACAATGGGAATTTCGAGCCTTGCAGACCCGGGTCTGATCCGCCTTTTTCAATTCACCTTTTGCGTTTACACTTAGCGCCTACCCGGCTTCAACTCCCCTTTTTGGAAATTGCGGAGTTTGATTCGGCAAAGGAGAATCGAGTGTAAACGGGCCTTAAAGGGACACACCGGCTTACTCTTTACATAATGTAGCAATCTACATGTAGCATCCTTGACAATAATTTTTCGATGGTTGTTGTGAAAAAAATTATCAAAATGTCACGTAATTAACAAGAAATTTTTAAAATTAACAAAAGAGACAAATGTTGTGCTATACGCTTTACCAGCTGTCGCGATGTATTTATGTATCATCCCAACAAAGCTGGTGTGTCTCTTTAAGAGCTGCTGAGGCAGAATGCACCACTTTGCCTGAAGTGCTTCCTGAGAACTAACACTTCTGGGGTTGGTTTTGAAATTTGCAAAGTCCTCCAGAAGGTAGCTCATTCCACACAGTAAACCTATCTGGTTGAAAATCAAGCAAAATGGGTTTTCTGAAAGCCCCTAACTACATTTCATGTTTCTCCGAGAAACAGGAAATGTCACATTTCATTGTCGTGGGAATCACTTTGTTTAAACAGATCCACTTGGAAACCTGGATGAAATCACTGAAGCGGAACAGTCTTGAAAGTAATTCCAAAGTGCTTTGTTATCCACTAGTTCACTGTATTCAACAAATCTGATCAAGAATTGATATTTGAAGAAAGTTACGTTTCATTTTTGGGAGACTACAAAATCAGGGATCGAAATTAACCTGAATTTCATGCTGGTCAGAAGGACGAGCAGATTAGAGAACACTTTCTGGTTTAAAGTATTGAGTGCAGGATGGATAGGATTGCTTTTTGATCCAACACTAATACCGATCGGAGGAAGAAATGTACGTAGTTATCTGAAAATGTCTAAAGCCAGGGATGCCAGTCAGACTCCTCCTCAGGGCCTGAAAAAAATTTCGCAGACTGAAATGTGATTGTGAACACGTACGTGCGCGCGCCAGCGCGCAGTTATAAAGTGCAGATGCCTACATGTACATGTATGTGTGTATATATATACTTGTATGCCTATGTGTATATATCTTTTTAGTTTGCTGGTGCGCCTCAGAGTTTCCATGTTTTTGCTACCGTAGTTGATGATCTGCGTGCATACTATGCAACGGGCTTTGCCAGCGATGTCGATCTTTCGTATGTAGTCCGACAAAAAATTTCCGCCTGCATCTTTGGACTATAGCCACCTCCAGTTGAATTTATTTTTTATTCCTCCGTCGATCACCTTTATATCCCTTTCTCTGCCGATATCCATCATGTAAACTGCGACAATTTATCGTTTACACAACACGCACACCGCACATTTCCCATGCATTGTCGATGCATGTCATGCGATTTAATAACGTACTCACACACACACGACAAATAAAAATGGCCGCCAATCGATCGAGTGATTTACGTCCGTGGTGGTACACACGTGACTGTGTAGTAGACTCCACTCCAGTCTCTCTTGCATAGTAAAATAAGTAAAAATAACTGTAGTGCAAAGAGATGCTGATCGCTAGCGGGGTCGTAGAAAACATTGTTTACACAATGCGCCGGATAAAAGTCTACGCCGCTATCAATGCTAGACTCCGTTTCAAGGCTTTTTTGAGAAATGCTTCTTTTATTAGTTTCGTTTACATGTATTTCCGGCCTGGAAAAAAGGCTTTGCCGGATTTCTTTTTCGGAAAAAAGAAAAAGCCGGAATTCCGGCAAAAGCCGGAAGACTGGCATCCCTGCTTAAGCGATCAGGAATTGTTTGTGGTAACCAGGAATTCTTTGCATTGAGTAAGAATTTTTTTACTGTGGATTAGGCATCAGGGAATGTTTCCATGAGTCAGGAAATGTTTTGACTGGTCCATCGGACCAGCATCTTTGACAGATCTAGTGGTCCTTCTGATTTGTTTACTGGTCTCGGACCACGGGACCAGTGTTAATTTCGACCCCTAAAAATGCACTCTGCTTGTACACTACCTGGCAGTGTATCAAACTCCTCTTGTTTGAGGTAGCTCAGTTCCTTATCCGATATTTCAGGCATTCTCCACACAGTCACACAGCCCTCAGAGTCACCACGGATAAACAGCTTGTAGAATGGACCACGGCGGCCATAGAAGAATGTCATGACTGGTGCACAAGTCAGTGGCTGATAAAAAAAATTCAAATTTCTTTAATGGAGCGTGTCCAGATCACATTTTTGAGGCCCTAACCCAATTTTCCCCATGGGTGTTGAGATATTGACACCATATTATATGTCATATTTTTCTCATTACCCTACTGAAATTTCACGCTCTCAATCCGTATATTTTCAAGGATAGTTAGGTCAAAAAATGAAAATTTGTGCTTCCTTAAAGTGCTAAAACCACTACCACAAAACTGCGAATGCCCAACCATGTACTTCCTCCCGAAAATACACAAAACCCCACCCCCGGGAGAACCTTTCGTTGGAAGACCATTAATCAGTGGTTGTAAAAGCCCAACCACCAGGATATTTGAATACATCGACTACTTTCTTCTCCCAATCGTAACCACGCAACCAACATATGTCCACGACACGGCAGACATCTTGCGTAAATTGGAAGGTAAACAATTATCAGAAAATATCCTCATAACCAGTATCGACGTGGTATCTATGTACACAAACGTCAGACAAACGGAAGCAATAAATTGTATGTAAATGGTGGCCATGTTGTTTTTTTAATTTTGAAGGTGAAGATGGCGTCGGCGCACCTGTTAACAGCCATTTTTTAATTCAGCACCCTCAAAATATCCTAAAAAACTTGATTAACCACTTTTAACAAAAAATGCCTACAGTATTTAGATATTCTCAAATTTTAACCTGTCTAAGGATATTGTCCAAAAAAATAATACCCTATATGAATGTAGGTTTCAGGATTTAGAGTCATGAATAAGCTTGAACAAATTTACTGTTGTGACTATTTGACCTGAACCGACTTGACCAACATGCCTGACTTGACACTCGAGCAGAGGGAGACTTGTTACAACCCTGAATAATACATGTAGATTCACACTGACATTCTCTCAAGCGTTAGTATGCGTAAATTTGATGCACATACATGTAGCTTCAGGTTTGTTTGTGATTCCGTGATTTTCACTGTGTCGGTTAAGACCAAATTCCCTCCACATCATACATGTGTGTATTTTCTGGAGGGGAAGTGCATCAAATTTGAAAACTTTAGAAAAGGTGCAATTTGAGAAACTTTTTTGTTGTGGACGCAAAAACTAAGCCCAGTTTGTTTGAGAAGCCACTCGTTTTCGCAGAGAGTGCGTCTCATATTATGCACAGCACATTCTTCACAAAACATCTTACCTGTAGTAGGATACAATGTACATGGGTCTTTCCACAGTAAAGAGGTCATTCTGGCAACACAGACCATATTTTCGAGGAAATACCTTTGTCTGGTCTCAAAATAAAAGAAATAAGTTTCAGTTGTTCTGAAGAGATAATAATAATAATAATAATAATAAGATTTTAAACAACGCTGAATGCCGCAATAGGGCGACATTTCGGGAAGACTCTCACCGGAGAGTCACTCAAAATGACACCTTATTTTTTTACCCAAAGCTTCCAGAGATGGTCACAGACCGAAGAGAAACAACTCCAGTCCCAATAAAAATGGTTCTCGACCTAAAAAAAATGTTTTTTGACCTTAAAAAATTAATTTTAAACTCAATATTACCGGTAGGGCGACACCAAAATGTCGCCCTATTGAGCAGGTCGCCCTAATATAGCTTTTTTACACACGATTTGTCGACCTATTCTAGCATTGATAGTAATTGTAATGCGCACATATCCACCCTGCTGGGTGTTCAAGGCGCAGATAATTAAGTAGGCCCAAGAAGGGTTACAAATAGTGTGACAACATGCCTTTCTAAAAAAACCCGTGTACATTTCCAATATACGCTCGTAACCGGGACGTACACTTGGGTTACATTTTAGGCCATCCCGGTTACGAGCGTATATTGGAGATTTGTACACAGGGTTTTTAGAAATGCATGTTGTCACACTATATTTGTAACCCATTTTGGGCCCCAAGTTATCTCTTCAGAACAACTGAAACTTACTTCTTTTATTTGAGACCAGACAAAGGTACATGTATTTTCTGGAAAACATGGTCTGTGCAGCCAAAATGCCCCCTTTCATTATACATAGATGAAAAAGTGATTCTATGACTTTCACATGAGAGCTACAACTTTTGGAAATTATTATTTATTATTATTATTTTTTCTTTCTGGTATTCATACCAAGGATTCCCCAATAGTGCTCATTGCACTGTCACTCGTAAGCGTAAGGAAACCCATGAAGAATTAGAATTAGAAATGGCCAGAGACACCGGGGAATCCCCGAAGGATGGAGCAAGTGTGGTTGAGTGCCTTGCCCAAGGGCACAGGTACCGCAGCCGGATTCGAACCCGCAACCCCAAGTTTTCACCCATGATTGCGAGTCAATGGCCCTAACCACTCAGCCACGAAATTAGCAATTATAAAATCTTACCGTGAGATCATTGGCTTCAAGAATGCAGAATTGGAAGGGATGTGAAGTAACCCGAATGCCTCGACCGATGTTACTGCGGAAATCGTCATTGTCAGGTATGCAGCTGAAGATTAACAATTCACAAAAAATTACAATTTCCAGTAAACAGTCCAAATTTCTATTTCATATGAATCATCAAAACAAGCCACACTGTAATGTAAAACATAAAACATTGTATACTCATGTAAAACAAATTGTTCATACACTGTTTAATTACAAGTATGAAACTCTTAGGCCTGTTTCAAACGTGCTTGTGCCGTGTCAAAAAAAAAAATCAATTTTGGCGCAACGGTAGCACAGTCTTGTGCACGTCACGGATGTTGTGCACGGGAGTTTTCTATTCTGTCCATTGTAAGTCGCCATATTTATTATTTTGATGCACTTGTTTGTTGGTTATTTCTTTGCTCGCATACGAGCTGCGAGCATGCGCATTCCTAATTGTGAACACAATTGCGGTCCAACTTCGAACTGGAATTAAATTTGACACGGCAGAAGCGCGAAATTTTAAAACCTTACTCAAATGGAAGATAGAGTAGAAGTGGTTCCAACTGCCTAATGCAATGATTCTACCTGAGATATCTTTTTACTACAAAACATTAGTGGGTAATTCCCAAAATTAGGGGTCCAAAAGCGTGACATGCTTTTAAAGATTTTCAAGTGTTTTTAGTAATTGAAAGTGGCTTCCCTGCAGAAAATATTTATTTTTATTTTCACAAGCGCCATTCAAATATAATGTTTGTGTGTGGATAAGGCACTCAGGTTAATGCAAGTTTACTCATTCTACAGCCATTCTTATTGGCCAGGACACCAAATTACTATTCAAAATCATAGAACAAATTATGAGCCTTTATGGTCTTTTGTTTTGAATATTTGTCAGTAATGAGACGACAAAATATCCAAGAAAATGATGCTGTCCCCTATAATCACAAGCCTCAGTCCATTACTGAGAATTGTTGATCATGACTTTTTACATGCATTTTCAACTTTTTCTTGAAAATGTGATGGCACAGTGTGCCCAGTAAAATTTATTCTTGTTAATTTTTGTAATATGATTGTAAAAAATGGACATTTCTTTACAGATAGAGGTATTATTTTGATTAATTTAAGAACTGTTGAAATCTTCATCCAGTGTTTACCAGTTTTGGATCACGCTCGGGAGCGTCTCAAAAGTCTGAACATTCCTATTCCATTTGGAACATTCCTCTGGGAACATGGCGGTGTTCCCATTGGTAACAGCGAGTGTTCCTGCTGTTCACGCTGGAACGCGGGGTGTGACGTCAGCGTTTCCATTGGGAACCTTCGCAGTCGACCTCTGCACATGGGCTTTAATGTTCAACACACAGCTACACTGTAGTCGTATTTGTGCTGTAGGAAAGTATAGCGTACACGTACCACCGCGGCAGACTAGAGACTTCACTCAAAATCACAGTCTTTTTAGATGCATGTTTTAACATTCCGGTCCCGTTGTGAGTTTCATATGTTGTGAGTTTCATATGTTGTGAGTTTCATATGTTGTGAGTTTCATATGTTGTGAGTTTCATATGTTGTGAGTTTCATATGTTGTGAGTTTCATATGTTGTGAGTTTCATATGTTGTGAGTTTCATATGTTGTGAGTTTCATATGTTGTGAGTTTCATATGTTGTGAGTTTCATATGTTGTGAGTTTCATATGTTGTGAGTTTCATATGTTGTGAGTTTCATATGTTGTGAGTTTCATATGTTGTGAGTTTCATATGTTGTGAGTTTCATATGTTGTGAGTTTCATATGTTGTGAGTTTCATATGTTGTGAGTTTCATATGTTGTGAGTTTCATATGTTGTGAGTTTCATATGTTGTGAGTTTCATATGTTGTGAGTTTCATATGTTGTGAGTTTCATATGTACCTCAAATGTTTGATCCAGCACAATAGACTACTAAAGTGTGACGTCAGTTGTCATGGTAATTGGTTCTAAACATTCGCTGGTAATCTGAAACGTCCATTGGTATAGCGAATCGGCAAAGGTGGATACAGATCCAGCATTTTTATTGCGACCACAAAACTGAACATTTGCCGCATTTACACTACACCCCAAATCGCTTCAACTCGCTTTAGAAATCGCAAAAGTCACCACTAAATGTAACTGCAGCGCATGCGTGAGCTGTTAGGTGTTGCTACACTAGTGTCAGATTGGTCAATTAAATCTACTACACTGCGGGCACCGCCCCAAGGACACTCAAATTGCTGAATCTGTATTCGGGTAGCATTTACACTACAAGCGACCTTGACGATTGCAGGGTTCAACCCCGCAATTGCGGAGTTCAACCCTACCCCAAAGGTGACTTAAAAAAGGCGAATCAGACCCGGGTCTGATCCGCCCTTTTCAATTCACCTTTTGCGTTTACACTTAGTGCATACCCGGCTTCAACTCCCCTTTTTGGAAATTGCGGAGTTCGATTCGGCAAAGGCGAATCGAGTGTAAACAGGGGTATTAGTAGTCTATTGTTGGCCCCCTTTGGGGGTCCCAAGGGGTCAAACACAGCAGACGGACCCCGACAGATGCCCACATATGCATATACTAGGTAACTTCCTAAATGTTCTTGCCCTTGGTTGTTGGTAACCTCGTTCGTTTAACCAAAACCCCCTTGGCTTCCGGTCTATACATATGTAATTCTGTCACAGAGCTTATAAAATGTTAATTTCAAGGTACATGTATGTCAGGCTTTCATGTTGTTCTCATGGCAAAGTTTCTTAAAGCGAGTTCCAACGCACCTTGTAGGCAGCTGGTATAGATACCCTTTACCCTGGCTGCTCCATATGATCACTCTATCACCACTGATAAAGTCACCTCCACACCATTGATAACCAGCCTTACTGTCTTCAGAGCACAGTTGAGAAAAATCACCGGCATCGTAGATCTGCAAAGAAATGTCACACACAAAAATGTTGTATGCACAACTTAATCTTAAAAACAAATAAATTCAAGTGTTTATTTTCACAGTGGGAACTTCAGGTTTTTAGTTCAAATTGTTGAAGTTTTTAATTTTTTTAAAATTCTATTTGTTAAATTTGTTTCAGGTTTTAATTGTATAACTTTTAGGTTTTTTATTCTAATTTTACTAGACAGTGGAGCAATTTGCTGGCATGATATTCGTGACCACAACAATTCCTTTTTTGCCATCGTTCAATTTGTTAGTAGCTATATATTCTTGACATTTGAGGTTTAAGCACAGATTTTTCCATTAAAGGCAGAGGCTCGTCAGCAATTTGCGGGCGCCAAATTCGTGGCACGAAATACGCAGCTCCATGCCTTTGCTATGGAGCTGCGTACTTCGTGGCACGAATTTGGTGCACGCGCATTGCCGACGAGCCTGTGCCTTTAAAAGCTAGATGAGAAATGACTGTTATTGAATGGCACATCACTGTATCTGGTTTGGAACGCATGTGCGCAAAGCACATTTTTTGTTCGAACAAAACATGTGCGATCATCACAAGCATTTAGAAAGTGCGCATGCGCGAGGTTTTACGTGTTATTCAAAGGGAAAGTGCCCAAAACCATGCAAATGAAGGTGCCCAAAACTATGCTAATGAGAAGGTGCGGTTATGCGCGTCCTGGCTCCGTTTCGGTTCTAGCTTTGTTCTAGTTCTGTGGGCTTAAGTTAACTGGTGATTATTTTGTTCTTTTACTATTGTATTATTTGTGTACAGTAAACCTCCGATAAGTCAGATCCAACGGGACCGAGCTATTTCGTCAGACTTAATCGAAAATCCGACTTACGCAAAGATGAAAAAACGCATAGGGATTCATTGATTTCAAACCACCCAACGGTCGACATTTTATTTTTACACTACATTTTCATACATGTACTAATAAGGCAGAAAATCGTAAGCATCATTTGCCGGGGGCGATCATACATTTGTGCCTCGAGCGTCGCCGTTGTCCGATCGTGGCCATGCAGTATACATGTACCGGTATGTACACATGGTGTACTGCTCAGCCCACCCACCTTGGCCAATGAAAAATGCAGTCTGTGGTCACGTGTGCAAATAGAAACTAATGCTGATAATGCACATGTTTGCAAGGTTCCGTGTGCAAGTGTAAGGTACATGCACATACACACATCGTATGTACATTGTACAGTGTACAATAAGTTCATGCAGGCGGCATTTCGGGAAGCGGCATGGGACAACCGTAAAACCGGGAAATTCCACAACTCCCCGCGGTAAACTAAAGTAAAATTAATATACGAAGTTCAATTTTTCGTCAATCCGACTTACATGTAAAAGAGGTAAAACACAAAGGAATTGAACAAATTGATGTGTCCGAGATAAGCAAAAAACTGACTTACGCGATCCGACTTAGGTAATGATTTTTATTAGGAATAACATACAAAATCAAACGTTCCAAGTGATTTTGTCCAAGATAAGTGAAAATCCGACAAACGTATCCGACTTACATGTATGCAAGGTTTACTGTACGTATTTTTGTTTTCGTTTAAATGATTAGGTGTAAACTTGTAGTATGAATCTCATATTATTTTTAATGTGACAAATCACTAAATTGAATTTAATTGAATTTAATGCTTTTCACTAAAAGCTTGTTTTGTTTGTTACATTTTAATAGTGATTAGGCACCATACCAAATCCTTACTTTGCACGCCTATACAACACAGAGAGAAAAACAACGTACATGTACATACGTGTAGATTGAAGACAGTTAAAAGCTTCATGCAACTCAGCCTACGGGCTGCGAAATGAAAATCATGGACCCATTATAAACCCATTATAATGTTACAAACCTGCCAATGTTTACTGCAGACAATCAGCACAGTACGTAGAGTGAATGCACAACAAGACAGAGACTGGGCATTGTAGCATCGAAGAGGCTTGCATTCCTCTTCCAAATGGGGTTCTGTGTTCTGAGAAAAAAAGAAAGAAAAAAAAACCCCTGAAAACTCATCTTAATACTTAACAGAATTATAAATATGAACTGTACCCACACATCTGAAATATATACGCTTCCAAAAAGAATTGCAATTTTCATTAAATGTTGAATACAGTAAACTTGTGCATAACAAGGCAGTGATCGACCAATATCTTTATAGAATCACTTTTAAGGCTGTCCCGCTTCAATGATTTCCTCCACATCCATGTACCTTTTTTTTTATGTGTACAGTTTTAATGTAATGTGAAAAACAACTACATTGTATTTTCTTTTATGAACTTGACCAGTGTATTTGAAACTTAAACAGCTAAAATCCCCCTTGAAGGAAAATCTAGCAGTTAGGCTTTTTTCGATAGTCAAAACATCCCTCTTGCCGACGTGGATTTTTAAAAAAAATTTAATTGTCGGTTTTAAGTGGATAAATTGCAAGCAAAAGTGCGTTTTTCGAAATGAGATTTTCGCGATTTCTGAAACGCTCATTAGGTATTCATGATATGCGCGTGACCCCGTGACGCAATCCTGAGAAAGAGAAGTCAACACGATTGTTAGCTCCATACGTTTACACGCAAAAAACTTGGAAAACCGTCTGTTAGATGGTGTTTTTTGAAGAATTTTGTTGGTCCAAAAAGCCAGAGATATGCCCAGTGGCTGTGTGGTTGTATGTTTTACCAGACACTATGAAAAAAAAAGAGCAGAAAGATTTTCTTTTCTATTACCAAGAGAGAGAAAAATGAGTCGCTCATTCTAACTTGTACAGGCCGATGTTCAAACACGTGGGCCGCAGGGACAGGTACCGTTCCATGCTGTACACAGACCGCTGTGAATGCCGTTCGTTCCGTGACAAAACCACCCGTCGCAATGCACCAGTATTTCCTTCAAAAGAGCTTCATTGTGAGCCACAATTTCATTGTTTTTTCACAAAACAGGTAATAGTAGATTGTTGTCATATTACATGAAGTGTTTTTCCCGTTTGTATTTTGAATTACAAGGAAAATACAGGCATGATAAACATTCACTTCGTGTATTTTCCATTCAATACTGCACAGGCCGTTTTGTATGTTTCTCAGGATGACGTCAAAACCCTGTTGATAAACAAACCAAGTGACCTCGACCGTTTCAGAATTTCGGGTGAAGAGGGTCGGAACTGCTTTACGTTTTAAGCAAAAGCCTGTCGATTTTTTGTGAAAAACAAGTTGTGATGTTGTTGTAGACACATACCGTACATCTCCATGATAAACGGAAAAACTAAAAAAATGTGGAACGGGGGATTCTAGCTGTTTAAACTATAGACCATTGCATAACATTGGTCACTGCTCAGTCAACCGAAAACATAATGATGCATGATCAGGGTGTCTTTTTAAAGAGGCGATTCAACCCTAACAGAGGATATCTACTTTTGATTCATATGTGCTCTACTTTAGTTTAGCAATAATATCTTGGTTTCTTTCCTTTTTTTTCTTTTTAATATTTTGTTTAACCACCCTGTATTATGAAGCACAGAGACCCCAAATTTCTGCAATAAAATATTGACCCACTACACCATTCCCATGCTTACCTTGCTTTCGGCACCACACAGGTTCCACACTTTGAGCTTGCCACTATTGGAAATGCCAATCACCACATCTTCTACAAAACAATTTATAACAAACTAGTATTAAACTAGTGTCAATACCTCGCTGAACAGCATCTGATTTCACAAAAAGTACATGTATGAAGCTTGTGCATTTGAACAGCAGCTAAATTCACAATGAGTACGTACACGTAGCTTGCACAACTTTTGAAATAAACCCAACTTGCATGAATTCATTGCAGGATTGTTGAGCAGCTTCTTACACAATAAAATGTTACGCGGGATGGATGTCAATTAGTTAATGTACAAATACTTGAACTGTATAGCAAACTATGTACATGTATACAATAATGAAAAAGATTATTAAAGGCAGTATACATGATTGGTATCTCGAAAATCAGAAATGTTCACAGATTTACGCCTAAATTACACAATATAAACATGGTGATCGTAGAAAACTTCCCAAGAAATGGTTTTGTCTGAAGTGCTATAATCTTTAAGAAATGAGTAAAACAATTATTTTTCATCTCATGAGACAAAAATTCAATGAGCCTTAAAACCATTTTTCCTAAGTGCCATTTCGCCCCAAACCACTTCATCCGAGTGCCATTTCGCCCTAAATCACCTAAAACGCTACATCGCCCAAATGCCACTTCCCCCCAAAACCACTTCGTGCACAGGCCGTGGTTCAGGGCGAAGTGGTTTTGGGGCGAAATGACTGCAAACTCTTTTTTAACTGTTTTCTCAAAAGTTAGACGAAGTACGGAGCTGGTTTTTGCTCAGGTTGGTTTTTATCATGAATATCTTCAATCACACAGGGGGATAAAACTATTTGTAACAGTTTACCAATCATGTACATGTATACTATCTTTAAATTAACTTTTCTAATTAAAAAAAAAATTGCATGAAGTTAACCTAACTTGAAGTTGTTGTTGTTGTGGAGCCTCAAGGCAGAGGCTCGTCAATGCGCGCGCGAGGCCAAATTCGTGCCACGAAATACACAGCTCCATGCCTTTGCTATGGAGCTGCATATTTCCTGGCACGAATCTGGCCTCACAGGCGCATTGACGAGCCTGTGCCTTTAACATTACAGTCGAACTTGGTGAATAAGAGGTCCTGGTACATTGTATATTATCTTGTTATAACAAGATCCTTGTAGTACAGTAAACTCTCGTTATAGCGTTATAAATAAAGTGTTACATCCAGAGAGCGCAGTAATAGCCCTGTCACACTACTGGGATCAGCCGGCCACACGCGCATATTTTTGCCATTTATCGTGCATGTTTTCATGGTGCAATGTTTTTATGACTTGAAAAAGGCGAACACCTACACGAACAGTGTGATCTATCGCATCAAAAATGAAAAAAGAAACATGCTTTTCTATGGTAAAACCATACTTTTTGATGACACCACATTGCTTATTTGGTAGAAAACTACATGTACAACCTCCTCAGGGAAAGGAAACTGCAAACTTACAGATGTTAAAATGAATCCATGTCAAATTTACAAATTTTCTCGCTTTGTGCCAAAAAAAATGGCGGCACTTTCACATGCAAACTTGCGTGTGTAACCGACGGCTGTTACAGAACTATTTTACATGTTGATTCTTTGCAATGCATGTTTGCGAAGAGAAATGCAGCATATGCTAGCCGTTGATTAGCATCAGTGCAGCCGGTCGCCTTCTGCAGGGGCCTGTTTTTGCAACCACAAACAGAAACATGTTTGCGACGTAACTGTGTATTATAAACTATGCATTTTGTTTCCTTAAAACAAAAAAACGTGAAACAGAATTTTCTTTACCCGAAACAGATTTAGGGATTTTTTTAATGGAATTTTTGTTTTTTCTGAAATGGAAAATCATTGGCCCAAGGAATCTACCCAAGGTGTCAATGTAACTCTCTGCTTTGATGATCGTCTAAAATTGTCAAAAAATTAATGGTTGGGGTTCAACCATTGATATACACTGGATGAAGCAACGACGTCTACAATTTAAGCCAACATGAAGTACCCCACCAAATACAATGGTCTTCACCAGTCTACATCATGGTCTACATGTGTTAAGTGGAATGCAAGCGATTGCATGGACCGGGGAGCAGTCTAGGCCAATCATTGTTCGTGGGGTACAATAGTGGCCGACGATGGCTTCAATTCTCGGGGTGTTATGGCCGAGCGGTCTAGTGTGTCGAACTCAAGGTCCTGAGCCAGTACTAGAATATGGGTATGATTTCCGGCTGTGACGGGTTGTGGCACTTGTACACTTGTCACTTATACTACATTGTATGTGGGAACAAGACAAAGATGGCCGCTCCAAGAAAAAGGTCAATTGATACTTATAACCAAGGCTGTAATGAGTCTCCCTCTGCTCGAGTCCCAAGTCAAGTCAAGTCAAGTCAAGTCAAGTCAAGTCAAGCTACCTTCGAGTCCCAAGTAAAGTCAAGTCAAGTCAAGCTACCTTCGAGTCCCAAGTAAAGTCAAGTCAGGTCAAGTCAAGCTACCTTCGAGTCCCAAGTCAAGTCAAGTCAAGCTGCCTTCGAGTCCCAAGTCAAGTCAAGTCAAGCTGCCTTCAAGTCCCAAGTCAAGTCAAGTCAAGCTGCCTTCGAATACCAAGTCAAGTCAAGTCAAGTCAAACTGCCTTCGAGTCCTAAGTCAAGTCGAATCAGGCGTATTGGTCAAGTTGGGTCAAGTCACGGCAGTAAATTTGTTGAACTAATTTCAAAATGAGTCTAAACACTCAAACTCCGACATTAATGTTGTTTGGCTAAGGTTTCGTTAGTGCTGGAATACAATTCGGTCCCCACAATGACAAAAAATGCATAAAAGTTTGTTTGTTTTTGGCAAACTCAAGTCAAAAAGTCTGAGTCAAGTCAAGTCATTTGAGGCTCGAGTCCCAAGTCAAGTCAATTCATTTCAGGTTCGAGTCTCAAGTCAAGTCAAATAATTTGAGGTTCGAGTCTCAAGTCAAGTCATTTGAAGTTCGAGTCTCAAGTCAAGTCAAGTCAAGTCAAGTCAAGTCAGTGAAAATCGGGACTGAAGTCGACTCTAGTCCGAGTCATTACAACCCTGCTTATAACCTGTAATAGCTGACCTTGTCTCTTTAGAGGGCGGATCACACACAGGGCACTGATCCAATCAGGAGAAAACTTAGACGACAGAGTGAAGAGCAACTCCAGACTGGTGGCATCAAAGATGTGGACATTAGGATAGTAGCCATGGCAGATGATACGGGACTCACGACTTGTGCCCTTGGTTGCATGGTAAGTCTGAAAAGATAATAGGGAAATAAGGTGTTGAAACATACAGTCGAACCTCATTAATAAGAGGTCCTTGGGGCTTTGCAGATTGCCCTATTAAAACTAGTATTGGCCCTGGTGATCGATATTGGATTGTGCACACATTGGATATTCCTGAAATACATGTAGTGCGCCCTCTTGCAACACTAACAGACCAGTCCGACAAGCTCACACCTACGGTCTTGGGAATCTCTTGGAGGCGTATTACAGGTTTATGAAAATAGGACCATTGTCTCGGTTACGTACTACGCATTAAAATCTCGCAGCTGCATAGGGTCTTATGAGGGCATACGGTACATGAAGGGACATCGCATAGCACAGATATCTTTGCAAATATTTGCAATATTGCAAATATCTTCATAAACACGTATTTTGCGATGTCATACATTTCTTTGCAAACATCTGCCAAGAAAATATGCCACCCAAAAATGTTAGCACAGATATACGTGATGTTCGATGTTTCCTGTAAGCAGCCTTATATTTGTCAAAACATTTGGAGCGCGTGCATGCGGTGTGCGAAGCGCGTGTACACGCAACTGCATGCATCACGATGGCTGCTGTATTTAGGTCACATGTAAATTGTTTTTTTTGCGATCGCTGATTGGTTCCCTAGGAAAGCTACATGTAGGCAAAAACAAAGAAAAAGTTAAACCAAGGGTAGGAGATTCTCAAGGCCGTTGATGTGAGCTTGTTGGACTGGCCTGGGTCATGCATATCACCAATTTTGCTGACAAATCAGCAAAAATGGTGTTTCGCATGGGACATTTTTCGGTTGATGTGAATAACATTAACGGTAAATGTGGGAAATGCGTGTACTGTACATTATTTCTAAAACCACCATTCCAGAATAAAATTTGTGGATGCACATATAAAGCTTGGTAATGACCATCACATGACACTCTGTAGAAGCCGGACGAACCCATGTGGGTCATTCCATAAATATGGGGGCCAAAGTGTGACATTTTGATGCATTTGTAAAAACTGCCTTTTCAAGTTACCAAAATATTTTGAAGAAATTTCCATGCAATTTCTGAATAGTCATGATAGTGTAGGATATTTGAAAAAAATTCCAAACATTTAGACATGTCTTGGTGTCATAGTTTTGATAATATTCGAGAAAATTGTTTCTTACGATTACATTTCAAGTCTTTTTGACCAGGTTCTTTCTGGAAAAGGTAGCTTCTGGTTTTACCTCCCTGTAGAACCTGTACCTTATAAATTCAAATTATATTATGAGCGAAATTTCAATAATTCTTCAATATAAATTTCAAAATGTCACACTTGCATTTAGAAGATCGCACCAGTTTATTGAATCGTTCTCGTCATGTTTTAGGTAATATTAACAGGCAAAGGTGTTGTTCGATTTACGAGGCCATATATTGTTCATATGCTGAGGGTAACCGTTCTCTGAAGCCCAGTTTGTATACAAATCAACTCCCGAAGTGTCACGACGTAAAGGGGTACACTGGGTCCCGTATTTATGGAATGACCCGTGTGCATTCTCACTAAACAAAATTTGACATATAATTTTGAATGCACTTGCAAAAATGGTGCGGGGTAACTAATCAAAAAATCATCGTCACAGCATTTCCGATTACCAAAGTGGTTCCCGAGTCTCATTCGCCGCATGCAATTTCTTAAACTCACATGCATAACAGTGGGTACACCTTCTACTCGAGTCTGCTCAATACAGCGCCCATCACTTACATCCCACAGACATAGCTCCCTGTAATAATGAGAAAGCAGTGTCAAATCCAATTCAATCTCCATGTCACAGCTGCAGTGGACTGTCTCTCTAAATACTGTGAGCATTTCCGAAAACCTTGTTGAAATTACCCGTTACATTCATCTGTGAATTAGCAAACAAAATTTCACCCATGTGTGACAAAAGGGTAAATGTTTGTTTGCAAAAAGTGTTAATTTAAATACACTCCTCAAAATAAAATAAGCGTCAAAAGTATTTTTGTGAAAAATGTTGACCAAGTCAGGACATAGAAACAATTTTAGTAAGGGTAATGGGCTAAAGGTTGCTCTGCAACATTTTAAGCACTTTTCACATGGTTTGCATGTCTATTGGCTTAGAAACTGACAGATCATGTGACAAGACACAAAAATGCTGATAACAGGTTCATGATGTCGCAATCAAGTTTGGCACATCTGCTTTATTTTTCTTCAAGACTTAATGAGATTCCCCACACATAATCAATAGGATTCTGCACTCGATAGAGTAAAGTCTCAAAACATACAGAAATAATGTTGATTTGCCAAAGTTTATGACAGAGAAAGAATATCAACTGGTGGGAAAGCCTTCAAAATAGGGAGGGGGCTCAAGAGGTCCCCTCATCCCTACAGCTTCCATGCTGGTTAACCCACTGTTTAACTTTACTCTATCAAGTGCAGAATCCTATTGATTATGTGTGGGGAATCTCATTAAGTCTTGAAGAAAAATAAAGCAGATGTGCCAAACTTGATTGCGACATCATGAACCTGTTATCAGCATTTTTGTGTCTTGTCACATGTACATGTAATATGTCAGTTTCTAAGCCAATAGACATGCAAACCATGTGAAAAGTGCTTAAAATGTTGCAGAGCAACCTTTAGCCCATTACCCTTACTAAAATTGTTTCTATGTCCTGACTTGGTCAACGTTTTTCACAAAAATACTTTTGACCCTTATTTTATTTTGAGGAGTGTATATTTATCTTCAAGCAAACTTGAATCTGTGTTTCTGATTGGTGGATCCATGGCAACAACAGTGTGACATTTGGGTTTGTTTTGCCCTTACCCGACGTATATTACATGTAGCAATGTATACTTACTGCTGTTCCCGAGACATTATGAAAAACTTCATTGCGAGCTCGGGTGGGATTCAAACCCACGACCTCCTGCAAACAAGGCAGACGTCTTAACCACTCGACCACTGAGCCAGCCAGTGTTGAAAGGCCGGTTCGAATCAGTTAGCAACGGGGATCGCAATTACTCAGTAATTGATTTACCTTGCATCGGGGAGAATGAATGTTAATAGGGTTTGTTTTGCCCTTACCTGACGTTTATTAGCACTGTATACTCGGTGCTTTCCCGAGACACTATGAAAAACTTCATTGTACTGTGTACCTCGTCCCATTTTTATGTTGCACTCTGCATGATGCGCCCGGGTATTCCAAATGCACTGCGTCCCCTACACGGAGCTGCATATTACATGACTGCAAATTAAAACGTGACGCATGTGCATTCGATGCGTCTTGTTCTGTGTGGCTGCTGAGCAGCCTATTACAGGGCATGAATTTAAAATTTCATGTTATTTTAAAAACCCCAATAATACTCACCCATTTTCTGCAGCGCTGATGAAAGTGGATGATTCTCGGGACTCACTGGCTCTAGCGAGACAAGTAATGGCTGCAGAATGGCCCAGGAGCATGTTGCGAGGGACAACCTAATCTCATGAACAGAAATGTTAGCCAGTTACATACATGTACAGTAGAAGTTACTATAGGCCTATAGACCATATCGAATAGCCGCCATTCCGTGGGGCAGTTTCTTTGTTCCTTGACTACCGGTACATGCATGGTTGCACATATTGTGCTTCCACTGTTGAATGGTTTAAAGACACAGGTTCGTCACCAATGCGCGCGTGCCAAATTCGTGCTACGATATACGCAGCTCCATAGCAAAGGCATGGAGCTGCGTATTTCGTGGCACGAATTTGGCGTGCGCGCAATGCTGCCTTTAAGTAACAAAAGGTGCCTCACGAAATGGCGGCTATTTGATACGGTCTATAGTTTTACATAGCCAGAGCCTACATGTACATAGTATTTGATTTATTTTCTAAAGTTCTGCTTCTCCTAAATACGTACATGTATACATATGTACATAAGTCTTTCCACGGTAAAGAGGGCATTTTGGCAACACAGACCATATTTTCCAGAAAATACCTTTGTCTGGTCTCAAAATAAAAGAAATAAGTTTCAGTTGTCATGGTTGTTCTGAAGAGATAACTTACTACATGTAGGACCAAAAAGGGTGACAAATAGTGTGACAACATGCCTTTCTAGAACCCCTGTGTACAAATTTCCAATACGCTCGTAACCGGACGGCCTAGAATGTAACACAAGTGTCTGTCCCGGTTACGAGCATATATTGGAAATTTGTACTCAAGGTTTTTAGAAAGGCATGTTTTCACACTATTTGTAACCCTTTTTGGGCCCAAGTTATCTCTTCAGAACAACAATTAACTGATTTCTTTTATTTTGAGACCAGACAAAGTTACATGTACATGTACATGTATTTTCTTGAAAATATGGTTTGTGTTGCCAAAATTCCAACTTTACTGTGGAAAGACGTACATGTACATATCAGTCATACATGTAGATGAGGTTGTTATGAGTCCATTTCCTGTTCATGCTTATTCAATTTGGTATGGCTAACTTTCAGTGATAAAGCGTTTTTTGTTGGATTAACCAAACTTGTATTAATTATTAAATGAGCCATTTATTTGTTTTAAACTTTGATTTAGCTTTCTACACATTGCTTAGTGCGAACTTCAACTCAAGAATAACATCACAAAGTGAATCGAGTGTACCAATCAAATTTGACTTAGCAATTTGCTTTCAACTTCATCCGTCTGCGAGTTGCACTGACTGCTAAAAGCAGAAATTGTCACTTATTTTTATTCAGGTTTTCAGAAAAGATGTTACATGTACATACATGTACATGTACACAATGTATTTCCTGTTGAAGGGACACACCAGCTTTGTTGGGCTATTTTGGGCTCTATATGTATGATACCCATACATGATTATAAAGGTCTCTCCTTAATAAACTGAAGCGATCCTGAAAAGAAACCACAAAATTTGCCCGTTTTGAGCATTTAAAAAAAAAAATTCAGGTCACGTGATTTATCCGAACCACATGTTCTTGCGAGTTATCTTTGTTTCCAGTAAAATCATCAGCAGAAAATGCGAGATATCAACAAAAAAAAGTCAGCAGGAGAAGGTCAAAACGTTTGTGACAAAGTCGTGAGGCTTAAATGCGATAGTTGCAACGGCTGGTAAAGCATATAACCTGACTTTTGACCTCTTTTGTTAATTTTAAGCTTTTTTATAGTTAATTACGTAACATCGACCATCAAAAAGTTATTGTCAATTATGCCACATCACTTAATTATATAAACGGTGAGCTGGTGTGTTCCTTTACATGTAACACCGGGTTTACACTGGTCCCGAGCTTGGGATCAAGATTGATCCCCTGAAAAGAATGCGTCAGTGTTAACCGCAATGATCCTGAGTGCCGCGTTTACATTCTGTAGTTGATCTCGAGCGCGGTGCCAGAAGTTGCAGTCAAAGGTCATGCTCTGTGTGTGCATGGGTTGTGCATGTACAGTGTACAAGGCCACTTGAATTTCGCGGGCTTTCCCCCGCTACGGCTGTGGAGTGGATGTGGCAGGTTGCGGTAAAGATTAATTGCTTATCTAACCGCAAACTAATCCCGAGCTCAGGATCGAACCCTCCGCCAACACGAGACCAAAATCTCGGGGTCTGATCCGGGGCCAATTTGGTTCCGAGAGCATTTACACTCAGTTGTGATCCGGGGCTGATCCTGAGCTCGGTGTTCGACCCCGAGCTCGGGATCAAGTGTAAACAGGGTACAATGGGCTGTTTCCGAGGTCAGATTTTTATGTTTGCCATAAAAAAAACCTCTAAAGTTGCCTTAATACAAAATGACTTTCTTGTGACCACAAACCTGCATGTCATTAAGATCCCACAAGCAGATTTGTCCATCATGGCATCCAGTGACTATAGTCTTTTGATCAGTGGTAATCAGCACAGCCGAGATGCAATGGGTTGGTGCAGTACTACCCCATAGTACCACGGGAATGACAAGGCTGCTGGACGCCATTGTTTGACTGGATGATAAAACAAATGATAAAATAAATATTAATAAATGGCGTCCGAAAAAAGTTACAGACACGAGGTGTGCAGGGTTGGGTGAGAGAGGTTTAAAGTTTGAATGAAAGTATCATCATGATTATAATAAGGTCACCGATGACATCTTGTCGTCAAACAGAAGTCAGGATGCCCAGTCTTACAAGATTATACCAAGTTCCAATTTCACACCTCATTTTGTTAGGCTAGGCTGCATTATGTTAAAAATGTAATTTTTCATGATTTTTAAAATATCATTAAAGGTACACACCGGCTTTGTTGGGCTATTTTGGGCTCGAAATAGACCCATACATTATTCTGAAGCGTTTTCCAGAGTAAATTAGATATATCCTGAAAAGACGCCGTCAAATTTGGCCGTTTGTAAGAATTTTTAAAAAATTCAAGGTCACGTGACTTTTCGGAACCAGATTCTGGTTCCGAAAAGTCACGTGGTCTTGTGAGTTACAGTAGTTGTATTTCCAGACGTAGAAACCAGCGCGAAGTGCGAGTTGCTTTTGTCATTCACGGTTGGTTTCTCTTCTTGTTGGAAAATAATGTCCTACGAACACTGTACATACCGTATTTTCCAATTTATACACAAATCTGCCAACAGATTTCATAAGAAGGGTTTCTGGGTTTTGATATGGACGAGAAAATCTCAGATTTTCGTGTCTTCGCTTCGCGTTCGCGGCAGTAAATAATATCCGAAGAAAAAATAGCATAGGCATATTGAGGGCACTAAAGACACCAAAACGTTGCGTTCGATGTGCTTTCTCGAGTCAGTGCTGACCTGAGGGATCATGCAAGGTGTGATGAGTCAGGGAAAACCAGGAATCGAGGTTAAACACGTGTCGACCCATTTCGAACGCCACCTTTATTTACAAACACATGATACACCCTGTACATAATACATGTACATGTACCGGTACATCGCGATGGCTGGTAAAGCGTATAGCCCAACATTTGTCTCTTTTCTTAATTTTAAACATTTCTAGTTAATTACGTGACATTTAGATAATTTTTTTTCACAACAACCATTCAAAAAAATGCTCAAGGATGCTAGATTGCTACATTATAAACAGTAAGCCGGTGTGTCCTTTTAAGTACCTGATGACGTCATCATGACGTCACACAAACAGCAAGATTACACACATGTAAGTTACTATTGTAACTTGGGGGAAGGTGGTGGGGGATTGAAAGTTTAATTTCGAGTTAAAAATATATCCACCATACAGACAATTTCAAGCAGATTTCAAAAATACATGTAGTCTAGCTGTAAAAATTGATCAAGCATTTGCTATGTTTTGGTTGTTAAATAATTACGTCCGTTTCCGTGCGGAATCGTCTGTGACAGTAAATGCGTCGCTGCTGCAATAAAATGTGATGTGATACAACTTGTCAAGGCTGCAGTGCCTATGTAAGTGACACTCACATTATTTTTCAAGTCTGTCTCGTAACATAAACTACCTGAATTTGAATCTTAAAGGAACACACCGGCTTTGTTGGGCTATTTTGGGCTCGAAATAGACCCATACATTATTCTGAAGCGCCTTCGAGAGTAAATTAAATACATATCCTGACAAGACGCCGTCAATTTTGGCTGTTTTTGAGCACTTTTAAAAAATTTAAGGTCACGTGACTTTTCGGAACCAAATTCTGGTTCCGAAAAGTCACGTGGTCTTGTGAGTAGTTAGTTGTATTTCCAGCCCTATAAAAGTTTGTTACTGCAGAACTGCACCAAATTCAACTCTGAGTGCACACACAAATACGAATCGGACGTCAAGGGAAGTTGTTGCGCCGCAAATATCGACAAGCTAAACTTCCACATGCGCTAATGTTCGCAGCAAAATGTATGACGTCAGATTTTACGCAAGATTTGCTTTTGGGGTTCGCGTATCACATATGAAAGGGGCTAGCTTTTATTCTTTTTTTTGTAATACACAAAAAATATGGGTGTGGGTGAAAAACGGACCCTCCGGATCCTTCCAGATCTTCCGGATCTTTTTCAAAAATGGCTATTTAATAAACAGAAAGTGCCTAGTTTGACTTCTTAATACGCTTCCATACCTTTTACAGGCCTTATTTTTAAAGATCCGGCATGGACAAAAACCAATTTCTTTTTTCTTAGTGTCCTGCACTTCCTACGCCTATTTCTTCAAAAATTTCACTTTGTGGATAGTCGATGTGGTGTATGATTACAAATTTATGCAATACATGGTGGTAAAATGTATGTAAGCGTATTTCAAAGTCAAACTAGGTACTTTCTGTTCGTTAAATATCAATTTTCAACAAAGATCCGGAGGGTCCGACTTTCAGAAACTGCCAAAAATATTTTATATAACTGTCAGAACTTGCCATAAAAACCAGGAAAACATTTGCACGTGTACCCAATTGCACTCATCCTCCAAATTAATAAATTATCATAGACCAGATTCTAAGAATTTGCATAACTTTACAATTAAGAGATGCTTTTGCACCACTTTACATAAGAAACAAGTGCCACTTGGGACCCTGTACTAATTTTAAAAAGCCAAAACGGACTGCATTGCCATAATAATAATAACGCTTGGTTGAATACTGGCCGACAGAGGGCCGCCTTCTAAAGTTTCTTATGTCCGATGATTACAGTTTTATGAGCAAATAATGCCTCGCATTATTTGTACATATACATGTATGTAGGCCTATCTAGTAAATTGGCTACTAAAAAACCCAAATTATAAATTTTATCATATCTCGCCGGCAAATCCTTGACTTTCTTCATTTTTAAACGGGTGGATGTTTAATTAAAGGCCCTGTAGATGATCTGTTTTTGAGCGATTCTGCGAATAAAACCATTATAAATCAGAAGAAAGACATCAACAAACTCATCCTAAGAAATTTCAGCTTTGTCAAATGTACCACGTTTAAAAAAACCATGAAAATCCACATGCATTTTCCTGGTCTCGGCAGGGTGTTTCAAATATTCGTTCTCAGTTGATCGGGTACTATGTGGCTTGCGTCATGCACTCTGTGGCGTACATACCGGTACTGCGTGTGCGCGCGATCCATAAAAATGCATCGCGTTGGAACACGCACACGGAGTACACAGCGCCCATGCATTTTGGACCGCGTAGATGCGAACCAAAAATAAGTAAATCGTTTGCAAACGATCTAAATAATTTCATCTTTACGGATTATTTTCTGGTAAAATTATATAATTTTTAGCGAAAACCTTTCATTGGATAGTTGCTATTAATTAAATCTTTACTTTTAGAACTTTTCCCCTGTAAACTCAGCGATTACTTTTTGGGGTCATTGCAAATGATCCACTGGCCTATGGGCCTTTAAGTGGGACTTTACGGTATATCAAGGTCGCGGTGAGTGCACATCAGTCCCGTACGCGCGCACTGCCGAATTTGAAGAGAAAGGTGAGTGCGTCATTATACAAGTGCATCATTTGATATGCCCGGACGATAAAGAAAACCAGCCCCAATAGACCTGCACTAAAAAGAAATCAGCCTGACTGTTGACAGATTAAATGACAGAAACAAAAGGCGGCATGATTTAGTGCAATTTTACGTAGCGGTCTATCAAGCTTGCGAATTTCAGTTACAGATTTGACAAATAATAAGTGTCACGACCGCGCGGCCGATGACGTCACGGATTTCCAAGTCCCTATCCAATCATCCAATCATCCAATGCCATGGCAAAGCCAATGGCAATGCCAAGCAAATCATATGGCAATGGCAATGGATGTTGGTAAAACGCGGAACGCGGAACGGAACGCGCAACCGTTCCATTCCACTGTACCATGTTCCGCATTCTGTTCCACCCCTCCACCCTTCTGTTCCACCGTTCCGTTCCACCGTTCCGCATTTTACCATTCAGCCCACCCATTCAGGTGGTCACGAAACGAGACAATAAGGCCATCGGAATGAAAGTCATAGAATACCGTCCTCCGCCCGCATGACCAAATGGCCGCCGTCGAAATTTTTCATTATTCAAAATTTGTTCATTATTTCAAAAAATTGGGAACTTCAACGTACATGTACTTTCAATACTTGTTCATGAAAGAAATCGATATATATGGCGCCAAACCGAGAAATTCCGACCAATCAACCAGATTTTTCGAAATCAGACGGCAGACGATAGTCTTGACTTTTATAGCTCCATGGTCTTGAGCGCGAGATCCAAGTGCTGCGCTGACACACAATTCCACTGTTCGTGTTTCGGTGTACAGCCGCGCGAGACTGCAAATCCGACTGAAGTCCCGGGCGGGGCGCGTTCAATAGCGCAATACGTATGCATACCGACAATACCTTCAACGGTGAAGGTATAGGAAAATACCTATTGACCCTTTTCGAACACGTGCGAATATGCCATTTTGGGAGTCAAATAATGCTGAGTCATTGTGGAAGCGATGTGCGTGCGCGTTGTGTGTCTCTCTGGTGGGCGCAACGCGGTTTAGTTCACCAATGGGAGCCTCAGCATAGCGCGTTACGCGCGCTATGGACACTAACAACGCGCACGCACATTGCTTCCACAACGACGCGGCATTGTTTTACTCCCAAAATGACGTTATTGGCACGAGCTCAATACCGGCGTACGTATGTATTGTGCTATTGAACGCGCCCCCGATCTCACTTCGGCAATCTTCGGACGTTCTGTACACGTATGTATTCCGTCATCTGATTGGCTGTTGCCATCGCGACATCGAATTTTGGCCAATGAAAAATTACGTCTCATCGGTGTCTGCCTGTCATGCAATGATCATGTGATGGCAGACGTGAAAACGATCTGAAGACGGAAGTGCACCTCTATCATTGTCTATGTACCCCTCGGGCACCTGTTTTACAAAATAATGAAAAATGAATAATGAAAAAAAGCCGCATGTGTTTTTGAAATCTTCCGGACGGTATTCTATGACTTTCATTCCGATGGCCTAAACAGGGACGGCCGGCAGTCTAAACGTCCATGCAATAGACCTTATCGCAAATACCGCTTGGGTGAGTTTTCACAAAAGCAGCAATGTATTGTGGGAAGGTTTTCGGGGCAGACTTTGCCCCGTTTTCCTTCCCATAATACAGTTGTGCTTTTGTGCAAACTCGCCCAAGCGGTATTAGCGATAAGGTCTATCTGTCTATGGCAATCAATAAATCATGTTTGTCAATGACATCAGAAAATCACTTTTAGCCTTCTAAAAGTACGGTAGACCTACCTCCTGAAATCAACAGCTCAGTTAATTTTAAGACGTGTAAGGTACGCTTAGCACTTGCAATTCTGTCGGAAACGTTTCATTTCTGAGTTAAATAATTGATGAAATTTACCGAACTGATTCATGAATGAACACAACAAGCACAGAGCTCAAATCTGACGATCTGACGAGCTAGAGTCGTCAGGGAATCTTCAGGTCAAGGAACCAGACTAAGCGTGATCCAGCCAGACGTAGGCGCGACAATAGAGGGCGCTACGTGCATTATGCGAGGGGCGTTCGAGACACTGTGGTTCGATGCTTACATCGTGTAACATGACGGGGGCTACACCTGGGCCCAATTTCATAGAACTGTTTAACAGCCCATTTTCTGTTAACCGAGCGTCAGAGATCGTTAGCAGTAGGCAACTGAAAACCTGCCTTAAAGGCAAGGCAGTATATCGATACATCATTGGTAATCTCGAAAAACAGAAATGTTCACATATTTACGCCTAACTTACACAATATATGACCGTAGGAAACTTCCCCTGAAATGGTTTTGTCTGAAGTGCTATAGTCTTTGAGAAATGAGTAACAACTTGTTTTCGTCTCATGAGACGAAAACTCAGTGCCATTTCGCCCCAAACCATGCACTTTGCTCGAGTGCCATTTCACCCCAAATTACTTCGTCTAAACACTACATCGCCCAAAATGCCACTTCGCACCAAAACCACTTCGTGCACAGGCCGTGGTTCAGGGCAAAATGGTTCAGGGCGAAGTGGTTTTGGGGCGAAATGACTGCAAACCCTTTTTTGACTGTTTTCTCAAAAGTTAGACAAAGTACGGAGCTGGTTTTTGCTCACTAGGTTGGTTTTAATCATGCATATATCTTAAATCACACAGAGGGACTACAACTGTTTGTAACAGTTTACCAATCATACTATCTTTAACCGCAGGCATACTTAAACAGCTAGAATCCCCCCGTCCACGTTTTTAAGTTTTTCTGTTTATCATAGAGGTGTATGTGTCTACAACACCATCACAACTTGTTTTTCACAAAAAAATCGACAGACTTTTGCTTAAAACGTGAAGCAGTTCCGACCCTCTTCACCCGAAATTCTGAAACGCTCGAGGTCACTTGGTTTGTTTATCAACAGGGTTTTGACGTCATCCTGAGAAACATACAAAACGGCCTGTGCAGTATTGAATGGAAAATACACGAAGTGAATGTTTATCATGCCTGTTTTGTCCTTGTAATTCAACATACAAACGTGAAAAACACTTCATGTAATATGACAACAATCTACTATTACCTGTTTTGTGAAAAACGGTCAAATTGTGGCTCACAATGAAGCTCTTTTGAAGTAAATACTGGTGCATCCCAGCTAACACATAACGTTCTGCGAACGTTCGCTGAAAGTTCGTTTTTGGTCACGTTCGTTTTGAGCGTCGAGGGGACGTTCCTCGAACGTTCGTGGAAGTTACGTTCGTCTTGAACGTCGAGGGGACGTTCTGCCGACGTTTGAATCTAACGTTGGACTATAACGTTCTAAAAACGTTATTTAGCAACGTTCGGAGAACGTTTGTTTTTGGACACATTCGTTTTGAACGTCGAGGGGACGTTCTGTGGACGTTTGAATCTAACGTTGCACTATAACGTCCTCAGAACGTTTTTTTAATAACGTTCGGAGAATGTTCGTTTCTGGTCAAGTTCGTTTTGAACGTCGAGGGGACGTTCTGTGGATGGACGTTTGGATCTAACGTTGCAATATAACGTTCTAAGAACGTTTTTTAATAACGTTCGGAGAAAGTTCGTTTTTAGTCACGTTCGTTTTGAACGTCGAGGGGACGTTCCGCGGACTTTTGAATCTAACGTTACACTATAACGTTCTAAGAACGTTTTTTAATAACGTTCTGAAAAAGTTCGTTTTTGGTCACGTTTGTTTTGAACGTCGAGGGGACGTTCTGCGGACGTTAAAATCTAACGTTGCAGTGTAACGTTCTAAGAACGTTATGAGAACGTTGTTAACAAAGCAGATTGCGTGGAGATAATTTTTCCGTAAATTTCACGAAAAAATGCGTTGTTTTAAGCTTTACGTTGTAACCACGCTCTGCCTGATTTCAAGTGTATGTACTTTTGTATATAAAACACATCTATAGTCTAAAAAGGTAAGATTTGCAAGAAATAATAGAAAAAAAGTGTGGTTCCAATGTCCGCCATTACCGCCAACTGTGACTACATACGAATAGGAGCATATATATAAAGCGTACTTACTATACGTAGTAAGACGGGGGCGGTCGGGTTGGCGTACGGGTTCTTTCCTCGCCTTTCACCTCTGGGGTCCCGGGTTCGAATCCGGGGCGTGTATGTGGATTGGGTTTGCAGTCCCTACTTGACCGCGTGGGTTTTCCCCTAGGGCATTTCTCTGGGGGTTTTCCTCCCACTTCTAAAACTGCAACTCCTTCTTCGTCATCTCAAGTTGATAATATAGTATAGTTAAAGCTAAAATCGTATAGTTGATGGCATAAAGGGCCTTAGTTGCCGAAGATGCCATAAAATATACAACAACAACAACAACGTAGTAAGAGGAAGTGACTGGTATAGGTATCAAGAGCACTGGAACTGCAGGTAAGTGATTAGTTGATATGTAAAATAGTCCGATTACGTCATGATTACATCACAATTGCGTCACAGTAAAGCAGTCGTAAGTTCAATTGACACGTCCTCTGAACGTCTTTTTGTAACGTTCGTTTCTAACGTTCGGGGGACGTCCAGAGAACGTCCCCGAACGTTCGCGGAACGTTCGGGGGACGTTAGCTTTGAACGTGCCGAGGACGTCCAGAAAACTCCACACAATTACGTTCCCCGGACGTTCATTCCTAACGTTCCGCGAACGTTCAGGGAACGTTCGGGGGACGTTATTTGGTTAGCTGGGATATTGCGACGGGTGGTTTTGTCACGGAACGAACGGCATTCACAGCGGTCTGTGTACAGCATGGAACGGTTGCCGCTGGGCCGTAGTTCCCACGTGTTTGAACATCGGACGGTACAAGTTAGAATGAGCGACTAATTTTTCTGTAAAAGAAAATCTTTCTGCTCTTTTTTTTTCATAGTGTCTGGTAAAACATACAACTACGCAGCTACTGGGCATATCTCTGGCTTTTTGGACCAACAAAATTCTTAAAAAAACACCATCTAACAAAGACGGTTTTCCGAGTTTTTTGCGTGTAAACGTATGGAGCTAACAATCGTGTTGACTTCTCTTTCTCAGGATTGCGTCACGGGGTCACGCGCATATCATGAATACCATAATGAGCGTTTCAGAAATCGCGAAAATCTCATTTTCGAAAAGCGACTTTTGCTTGCAATTTATCCACTTAAAACCGACAATTAAAAAATAATAACAATCCACGTCGGCAAGAGGGATGTTTGGACTATCGAAAAAAAGCCAAAATGCTGGATTTTCGTCAAGGGGGGTTATTCCTATTTAAGCACGCCGCGGCCGTGAAATAGCCTTAACGTTAGCACAACGTTTCTGCTACAGTAAGCACACGTTTTCAGCTAGCGCTTTAGTCTTGGTGCAAGACGATACTGCGTGATATTTGTCACTGACCGCCGCGAGAGGGCGCCATACACTCTACTATGAGGACAGGAAACCAGTCTAATAATTCAATGGAACCAGTTTCGCTGAGCATTGTATTGCCATCTGTACAGTGACATCAGCTGCACTCTAAAATAAACGCCAACGAATTCTCCACTTTTTATTAAAAATCTGATATTTAAAATTTTCAACACAAAATCACCTTATGCAATCATGCATAATGAAGCTCTTAATATAATACATGTATTCTTATGTCAACTACATAATTGAATAAATTTTTAAATTTTGGTTAAACTGAACATTTGCATTTCTTTTTAAGTCCAGCATATATACCACTCGAAAGAAGTTAAAGTGGAAAGGGCGGTCGGGTTGGCGTAGTGGTTCTTTTCTCGCCATTCACCTTTGGCGACCCTGGTTCGAATCCGGTGCGTGTATGTGGATTGGGTTTGCAGTCTCTACTAGACAGCATGGGTTTTCCCCCGGGTATTTCTCTGGGGGTTTTCCTCCCACTTCTAAAACGGCAACTCCTTCGTCATCTCAAGTTGATAATAAAGTATAGTTAAAGCTAAAACAGTATAGTTGATGGCATAAAGGACCTTAGTTGGACGTAGTAGACTGGTTTCCTGTCCTCATAGTAGAGTGTATGGCGCCCTCTCGCGGCGGTCAGTGACAAATATCACGCAGTATCGTCTTGCACCAAGACTACTAGCGCTTAAAGGTACACACCGGCCTACTGTTTACATGATTTAGTGATGTAGCAGCATTGACAATACTTTGTTGATGGTCGTTGTGAAAAGATATCATCAAAATATCCCGTGATTTACTAAAGAAGTGCAAAATTAACAAAAACGGTCAAAAGACGGGTTACCAGCTGTTGCAACTACGCGCGAGCCTCACGACTTTGTCACAAACGATTCGCTCTTCTCCTGCTCAGGATATCTCAAATTTTCTAGGAAGCGGAGGTCTTAGCATGCACGTAATGGTCAAAGAAGACTGAACGAGTTTTCCACCGTCCTGCTTTCATAACTTCCTCGGGGTCCTTGGGGGATCCTATGGCCACTGTGGCGCCCGTACGTGGGACGGAAACACTTTGCAGAATAGCCGTGCTTGCGGAGGCCGCACCGAACAAGACAAAGTATAGTGTCAGCGCCCTCTTGTGGGCGCTGACACTGATATTAAAGGTACTTGCGTATAAATTTAGATTTCCCCTGACTACAGTCTTTCTTTTGTCGATATATAAATATTGGGGGGGAATCAGAGTTGAATTTTTTGCAGTTCTGCAGTAACAAACTTTTATACGGCTGGAAATACAACTAACTCACAAGACCACGTGACTTTTCGGTACCAGAATTTGGTTCCGAAAAGTCACGTGACCTTGAATTTTTCAAAAGTTCTAAAAACGGCCAAATTAGTCGGCGTCTTTTCAGGATATATCTAATTTACTCTCGAAGGCGCTTCAGAATAATGCATGGGTCTATTTCGAGCCCAAAATAGCCCAACAAAGCCGGTCTGTTCTTTTAAGCAGCTCTATAAAATTGGGCCCAGGGGAAGCCCCCAGAAGATGCAAACCAAATCGTAGCTAAAGCCCCAGTCACACCAACGCCGGATACAACAAGGATTATCCCGGATAGCCACGGACCCAGAATGACCCTCTTCCCGGGCGAATCGGGATGAAATCGTCCAGACAGTCCCCTCGATGTTGGAAAAACCTAGACACCCCCGTACTGTCCCGTACCATGACGGACCCAACACGGAAACAGTACGTTTCACCACGAACTGCCCCGGACCCAACACGAACTGTCCCGAACTGTCCCGGAAGAGCTACGGATGCACCCTGAACCATCCCGGACCCAACACGGACCCAACACGAACCGTCACGGAGACTATAAATACAGGTGCATTTTTCATTGGTTTTCACTTTTCCGTGTCCGTGGTGGTTTGTGGTGACACCGTGTTGTGTCCGGGGTGGTCCGGGTGGTACGTGGCGACAACGTGTTGGGAAAATTATGCCGTATCGCCAAGCATCATCACGTTGCCACTACGGATTCACTACGTACTGTCCCGAACCCAACACGAACCGAACACGAACCATCCCGGATTGGGCTTCCATCCCGAACCGTCCCGAACCACCCCGACTTTTTTAAACAGTTTAAAAAAGTCGGGGTGACCTCCCGAACCGTCCAGGACTATCCAGATTCATCCAGTACCATCCAGAACTACTCCGGACCCAACACGAACCACCCAGGAACCAACACGGATAGGACCCCGTATCGGCAATATTTCAGTCCTGGATGGTTCGGGACCTTGGTTTGACTGGGGCTTAATCGTTGGAAATTAGTGGCGAAAATCGCACAGTGGGAGGCCCGCTTAAAGCGGGCCTCCCACTATGCGATTTTTTTCACGAATTTCCAACGATTTAGTACGATTGTGTATAGAGTCTATGGACATTCTCTGGTTATCGTACTTAATCGTACCTAATCGTACAGGAGTGGACCTAGTATCCATTATAGTCCATGAGCCAAAGGAGAAACGGGTACCATTTGGGGGGACAAAGTCTCTTATGAATTTTTGAGGTGTAAAAAATATCAAGATTCCGGGAAAACATGATGGACATTCTGAAACGGTAGCTAAAAGTGTTTTTTTCCCGACCTTTTTTCGGTTGTAGGTTTTAATATTATCGGCGCCTCACTTCGCCAAAAAACGAAGCAGAGTCAAACGCTTCGCAGCCGTACTCAAGGTGGGGCTTAATGAGGGCAGAGTAAAGCTAAAAATAAGGTTATACAGTCCACCCCATGAAGTCCTACTGATACAGCGGAGAAGGTTTAATTTCTTTTTATATTTAACCAGGATGTTATCTATGTGATCTTTCCACTGAAGTTTACTGTCAAAGACCACTCCCAAGAAATTGACGGATTTGATAATTTGGACGGCACGATCCTGTAATCGGAGAGAAATGTTAAGTTTGGTTTTGTTAGAGAAGAGAATAGCGATAGTTTTGGGAGCAGAGAGTTTGAAACCCCATTTAGTACACCAAGAATGAATATTTTCGAGACTCTTCTGAATTTTCTTTTCAAGAAAGTTTGTATTTCTATTGGATTTCCAGATAGCTATATCGTCGGCGTACTGGGAAATGTGAACATCAGGCAAATGTTGGAAGAGGTCGTTGACAGCGATATTGAATAATACAGGGCTAATAACACTGCCCTGTGGGACACCGTTTTCTAGTGTTCGTTCTTTGGATAAGGTATTATTTATTTTAACCTCGATTTTTCTATCACTTAAGAAATTATCTATCCATTTAGTAATATGGCCATGAATGCCCATGCAGGGCTTGAAGTTTAATTATGATACCTTTCCTCCAGAGCATATTATAGGCTTTTTCAAGATCTAAAAATACAGCTAGGGTGCTCTCTTTGTTGGCACGGGCCTTATTGATGGGTGATTCAATCTGTATGATATGGTCTTTGGTGCTTCTTCCCTTTCGAAATCCGCGCTGGTTCAATGAGATGAGATTTATGTTTTCTAGAAACCAAAGTAACAGGGAGTTGACCATTCGCTCCATTAATTTACTAAAAGTCGTTGGTCTGTAGGAGGTAGGTTTGGTGGCATCTTTCCCAGGTTTGACAATGGGGATTAGAATGGCGTCCTTCCATTGTTTTGGGCATTATGGAAAGTGGGCTAAATCATATTGAAGATGATTAAGAGGTATCCTCGGGTTTTTGTAGGAAGATGTTTAAAGATGGAATTACTAACACCATCTTTACCAGGTGTAGTACATTTGGAGCTGTCAATAGCATGATTCAGTTCATCAATGTTAAAAGGCTCATTGATAACACCTTGGTCATAATCGGTCATAGTAAAGTAATTTTCGGCTTGGGTTTTATTGTTAATAATTACGGGGTCATAATTGTTCGAACTGCTAATGTCAATGAAGCCATCAGGAAAAGCTTTAACTTTTGTCAGCATCACTGACTGCATCGATGTTATTGTGTTGAATGACTGGGATGGTATTATGACTACGTGTTTTTTTTCTATGCGTTTGATCTTATTCCATATTAATTTAGTGTCGGTTTTAGGGTTAAGACCATTTCAAAAGATTTCCCAGTTTTTCTTTGTAGCGTTCTTTATTGTTTTCCTGGCAATAGGACACGTTTTTGTGTATACTATAAAGTCAGCTGTTTTAGGGCATTCTTTTTATTATTGATGGCTTTTTGGCACTCTTCATCCCACCAAGATGAAGGGGGTTTGGGATGGTTAGGTTTGTTTTCGGAATGGAACTGGTCATAGCAACATCAAGTTGATCCAAAAAACAACATGTAGACATTTTCGATGTCATTAGAAGTATCTGGCTCAGTGATGCGAGTATTACATGCATCTTGGAATTTCCCCCAATCTGCTCGTTTGAGTGACCACTTGGGTGTATAGCATTGGTAGGATTGCGATAAAAAGGATGGTTTATTTTTATGGATATGGGGCAGTGATCGCTTCCCTAAGTGTCATTAAGTACAGACCAGTTACATTTTGTGGCTATGCCAGGGGAAACAAGATAAAGTAACATCGATGCAGGAAAGTGAGTTCTGAGATTTGTTAACTCGTGTACCCTCGCCAGAATTTATGCAAACCATTTGATATTGGGAGAAGACATCTTCTATAATCTGTCCATTGTGGTCTGTTTTGGGGCTACCCCAGAGGGGATTATGGCCATTAAAGTCTCCACAGAAGATAGTCGACCTACAATTGACTTTCTCAAAAAATTGGTTAAGAGTTTTAAATTCTAGCGAGGTACAGGGGTTATAGACATTGACTAAGTTAATTTTATTTCTATTTGCGTCATAAATTTCGGCAATTTGATATGCTATGGTGTCCTCGGACGACCCCATGATATATTTAAAAGCAATACCATGTTTTACTAGGAATGCAAAACCTTTTTAGGGGTGTATTTAGTGTTATTGATATCCTAGGTACTTTAACGTGTCGTTGAGTTTTCGGGATGCCGTGTATTTTGTGGTCTTTGGAGTCATGTGTCGTGGTGTTTCTGGGACAGTCTAAAAGGGACACACCGGCTTTGTTGGGCTATTTTGGGCTCGAAATTGACCCATACATTATTCTGAAGCGCTTTCAAGAGTAAATTAGATACTAAAGACGCCGTCAAATTTGGCCGTTTTGGAGCATTTTTAGAAAAGTCACGTGGTCTTGTGAGTTAGTTGTATTTTCAGCCGTAGAAACCAGCGCGAGTTGCTTTTGTCATTCGCTGTTGGTTTCTCTTGTTGGAAAATAATGTCCTACGAACACTATATGTACATACCGTATTTACCAATATGTACACACAAATCTGCCAACAGATTTTATACTTAAGAAGGGTTTCTGGGTGTTGATATGAACGACAGAATTTCTCAGATTTTCGTGTCTTCGCTTTGCGTTCGCGGCGATAAATAAGATCCGAAGAAAGAAACAGCATAGGCCTATTGAGGGCGCTAAAGACACCAAAACGTTGCGGTCGATGTGCTTTCTCGAGTCAGCGCTGACCTGAGAGATCATGCAAGGTGTGATGAGTCAGGGAAAGCAAGGAATCGAGGTTAAATATGTCGACCCATATCGAACGCCACCTTTATTTACAAACACGATGATACACAATACATCGCGACAGTTGGTAAAGCGTATAGCCCAATATTTAGCATACTGTGGGTGTCTTGGGATGCCTTGTGGTGTCTTGATTGGCTGTCTTGGGTATTTTGGGGATTCTTGGCAGTTCGGTGTTTTGGGGTGTGTGGGAGTCTTAAGTACCGGTACTGCTAGGTGTGTCTTAGGTGTCGTATATGTGATGTCTTGAAATGTTTTGGGTGTTCTAAGAGATTTTGGTGTTTTGAGTGTCTGGATATCTTGAGATTTGTTAGTCTTGCGTGTGGGTTTTTTTCTGTTTCTTTGACGTCTTGGGATTGTTTACTGGTTGTCTTGAGATTATTGGGTGTCTAGAGTGTCATGCCAGCTGCCTGGGTGTATTGGTACCCTAGTGTCTTGGGCGTTCAAGGGTGTCTTGGGTTTTGTTGGGTGTCATTTGGGTCCTAGCTTTGGTCGTTCTGGAATGGTAAGAAGGTACTAAGTGTTTAATGTCTTAAGAGTCTTAGGTGTCCGGGTCTTGGGTTTTGTTTTGTTTTTGTTTAGATGTTTTGGGTCTTGAGTCAAGTTATCTTAGTCGTTTTGGGATTGGACGTCTTCCTTGTACGTGTACTGGCGCCTTAGACGTCCTCAGTGAGTTGGATATCTTGTGAGTTTTATTTTTTCTTTTGGAGTCTTAGGAATACCGAGTGTTTTGGGCGTAATGGGTATCTTTCGTGTATTTAGTCTTGCATTGACTTGAAATGTCTTTGCAGTCTTGAGTGCATCGTATGTTTTTGGTTTACTGGATGTTTAAAGTCTTTGGTGTTTTGGGTTTACATGTATTTGGTGTCCTGTGTATCCTGGTATTTTGCTTTGTGTCTTGGATTGCTTGTGGCGTCTTGAATGGGTGTCTTGAATATTTTAGGGATTATGTTGGGTGTTTGGGGTGCTTTGGAGTATGTCTTGGGTGTCTTACGTCGCATGGGATGTATTGAGTTTATCGGATGTATTGGGCATCTTGGTTGTTTTCGGTGTCTTATACAGGGTGTCTCTATAAAAAGTTTACCCATTTTAAAATTCAAATTATCGCAAAACTACACAATATTTCAGAAAAAGAAAAATACCTGTAGAAAGCTTGGAATGTCCTCTGTCCATTGGTATGAGGTTCATTATGTCACTGTCATGGATGACTGAACAAACAATACAGTTATGAAAGGTGTCGAAATCAGCACTGTGACAAGTTGTTTTCTGGAATGACAAAGCTCAGACAGGTGTTCTTCACAATTTCTTTGCTGTTACGTAAGATTTCATAGGTCAGGGATGTACATTTATGCATCACATTAATATGTAAGTATTCTTGGATGCACCAAAAGTGTTGCATGCCACAGAAAAAGTTCATACCAACAGCAAACATGGTGTAGCTCACAACTCAACAGAGGACATTTGTTGTCAAGACATACCATGAGACAAGAAGTTTCATTGCTGTCCAAAATGCCTTTAGGGACCACTTTCCTGAGAGGCAAGTGCCAACCAAAATGACTATTTGGAAAAATGTGAGAAAGTATGAAGAACACGGGACAAGCTTAAACCGTAACAAAGGACATTCTGGGCACAGACGAACTGGAAGGTCAGAGGAACATATCAACGTGGTTAGAGAGGCGATCGAAGGTAACCCAACGCTAAGCACCAGGAGGAATGATACAGGATTACCTCGTGCTACCTTCAACAGGATCACACGTCTGGATTTGCATCTCCATCCTTATCACATCCATGTTCAACATCAACTCCTACCAGCTGACCTTGCCAGACGACTTGCCTTTTCACAATGGTTTGTGGATTAATGTCACAGAGATCCACAGTTTCTTCAGTTCCTTAGTATCGGAGATGAGGCAGCCTTTTCCATGAATGGGAAAGTGAATTTTCATAACGAGCACATGTACGCTGAACTGCATCATCCACCGGGTTTTTCTTATGACGTGAACATGAGTAGGGAGAAAGTTAATGTGTGGATTGGACTTTGTTGTAATGGATCATTTCTTTGAAGGAAATTTGAACGGACAGGCATACCTGAATATGATCAATGACTTTGTGGTACCAGAGATGGATCAGATCTTCCATAGACAGCGACGTGGAGACTTCAGACGGGTGTGGTGGGCTCAGGATGGAGCCCCTGCACACAGACTTATTGCTGTGAGGAATCGTCTAGCAGAGCTTTTTGGTAACCGGGTGATTGCATTATTCCACCTAGTTGAATGGCCTGCAAGATCACCAGACTTGACACCATGCGACTTCTTCCTGTGGTGTCACTTAAAAGGCAAAGTGTTCACCACACCCCCAGCTAACATTCAGGAGTTAAGAGCCCGGTTAGTGGATGAAGTGAATCATCTCCGCCAAGATCATGGGATGATAAGGCGAGCAGTAAGAGTAAGATGCCAACTGTGCATCGTCAGAAATGGTGGGCATGTGGAGGGTACAGCACCCTAAATGTGTCGGGTAGCCTACATGTAAATACCACAATTAAAGGAAAGGTCAGAAAAATTGTGTTGTTTCTTCATTCATTGTCCGGTCACCACTAGTACAAACTTGTCACAGTGCTGATTTCGACACCTTTCATAACTGTATTGTTTGTTCAGTCATCCATGACAGTGACATAATGAACCTCATACCAATGGACAGAGGACATTCCAAGCTTTCCACAGGTATTTTTCTTTTTCTGAAATATTGTGTAGTTTTGCGATAATTTGAATTTTAAAATGGGTATACTTTTTATAGAGACACCCTGTATATATTGGCATTTTGTTGGGTGTCTTGGGGTCTTTGGTGTAAGGTGTTTGGAGTACCGAGTGTTTTGGGTGTATTGGTATCTTAGGTCTTGGAATGTCTTGGGAGTCTTTAGTGTATCGTGTTTTTGTGTACTAGATGCCTAGAGTCTGTGGTGTTTTGGGTTTACATGTACTCGGTGTTCTGTGTATCTTGGCATATTGTTGGGTGTCTTGGAATGTTTGTGGTATCTTAGATGGGTGTCTGGTATTTTGGGAGATTTTTGACAGTTGGGTGTTTATTGGTGTTTGGGAGTGTTAAGTGTTTGTCTTGAGTTTCTTAGTTGTCGTGGGATGGGTTGAGTTTATCGGTTGTATTGCGCATCTTGGTTGTATTTGATGTCTTAAATATCTATGCATTTCATCGGGGTCTTGGGGTCTTTGGTGTGACGGTTTAAAGTATTTTGGGTTTACATGTATTTGGTGTCCTGTGTATCTTGGTATTTTGCTTTGTGTCTTGGATTGCTTGTGGCGTCTTGAATGGGTGTCTTGAATATGTTAGGGATTATGTTGGGTGTTTGGGGTGCTTTGGAGTATGTCTTGGGTGTCTTACGTGTCATGGGATGGATTAAGTTTATCGGATGTATTGGGCATCTTGGTTGTATTCGGTGTCTTATATATATTGGCATTTTAGTGGGTGCTTTAGCCGCAGAAACCAGCGCGAAGTGCAAGTTGGTTTTTGTCATTCGCGGTTGGTTTCTCTTCTTGTTGGAAAATAATGTCCTACGAACACTATATGTGCATACCGTATTTTCCAATATGTACACACAAATCTGCCAACATATTTCATAAGAAGGGTTTCTGGGTGTTGATATGGACGAGAGAATTTTTCTCAGATTTTCGTGTCTTCACTTCGCGTTCGCGGCGATAAATAATATCCGAAGAAAAAAACAGCATACGCCTATTGAGGGCGCTAAAGACAGCAAAACGTTGCGTTCGATGTGCTTCCTCGAGTCAGCGCTGACCTGAGTGATCATGCAAGGTGTGATGAGTCAGGGAAAGCAAGGAATCGATGCTAAACAACGTTTTGCCTAATCTTTGCTTCATATGATGGATTACTTGTTCAACAAGACATGCTATTGTTCGTTTAGATGTAAAATCGATAAAAGGTAGCTTATTTTCAACTTTGAAGATTTCATTGCAATAAAGCACAGACAGAGGGCGCTGTTTGGAGTGCATCACGCAAGGAAGACAGAAGGAAAAAGTTAAGAAAAAACAAGACTTCGAGTTCGACTTGTGGCAAATTGCTGCGGTTCCCCCCCCCCCCCCCCACACCCCCCCCCCCCCCCCAGATTTATCATGGCTTACAACAGCAGGAAGCATGTAGAACAAACTCAAACAGTCATGGATTACAAAGGTTCCAGGACGTTTAAGAAAAGGGGGGAATCTTTTGTGCACAGTTGAATGTAATTTTCATGTGTTTGCCTCTTGTGACATCGTGATCTTGGTCATGAATATGCATATTTGCATTAACATAAAAACTAAAAACCTTAGTTTTAACCCCCAAAACAAGCTCCAAATAGGAACGCCACCTTTATTTACAAACACAATGATACATAATACATCGCGACGGCTGGTAAAGCGTATAGGCCAACAATTGTTTCTTTCGTTAATTTTAAACATTTCTAGTTAATTACGTGACATTTTGATATTTGTTTTCACAACGACCATCGAAATATTATTGTCAAGGATGCTAGATTGCTACATTATGTAAACAGTAAGCCGGTGTGTCCCTTTAATCTTGTTTGTCTTGGATGTCTTTGCCGTTTTTGTATCTTGGGGATTTTGTTTTCGGAGTCTTGGGAGTACCGAGTGTTTTGGGTATCTTTGGTATCTTAGGTCTTGGAATGTCTTGGGGTGTCTTGGGAGTCTTTAGTGTATCGTGTTTTTGTCTACTAGATGCCTAGAGTTTTTGGTGTTTTGGGTTTACATGTACTCGGTGTTCTGTGTATCTTGGCATATTGTTGGGTGTCTTGGAATGTTTGTGGTATCTTGGACGGGTGTCTGGTATTTTTTACATTTTTGACAGTTGGGTGTTCATGGGTGTTTGGGAGTTTTAAGTGTGTTTGTCTTGAGTGTCTTAGTTGTCGTGGGATGGGTTGAGTTTATCGATTGTATTGCGCATCTTGGTTGTATTTGATGTCTTAAATATCTAGGCATTTCAATGGGGTCTTTGGTGTGATGGTTTAAAGTATCTCGGGTATCTTGGGAGTACGTATTTTGGGTGTTTTGGACTGCCTTGAACATTTCAGAAGACTTTCGTATATCGGGTGTTTCCCGGGTGTATGAGGTGTCGTGGGATGTCCTGGGTGTTTTGGGAGACTTTGGTATTTTGAGTCTTGGGTGTTTTGGAAGTCTTGACTGGGAGTTTTGGGTGTGTAACGTATTTTGGGTGTTTTGGACTGCATTGAACATTTCAGAAGACTTTCGTATATCGGGTGTTTCCCGGGTGTATGAGGTGTCGTGGGATGTCCTGGGTGTTTTGGGAGACTTTGGTATTTTGAGTCTTGGGTGTTTTGGAAGTCTTGACTGGGAGTTTTGGGTGTGTAACGTGCCTTCCTAGGTCCTTCGATGCATTTTTGTCTTCAGTGTTTTGTGCGTTCTAGGGCGTTCTAGGGAGTCTTGGATATTTTTTTTTTTTAGGTCATACGTGTATTGGGTGAATTTGATGTGTTATGTGGCTTAGGTGTCGGTGGTCTTAGGTTCTTTTTAAAGAAATGTTTTGGCTCTTGGGTCTGTTGGGGCGGTCGGGTTGGCGTACGGGTTCTTTCCTCGCCTTTCACCTCTGGGGTCCCGGGTTCGAATTCGGGGCGTGTATGTGGATTGGGTTTGCAGTCCCTACTTGACCGCGTGGGTTTTCCCCTGGGGCATTTCTCTGGGGGTTTTCCTCCCACTTCTAAAACTGCAACTCCTTCTTCGTCATCTCAAGTTGAGAATATAGTATAGTTAAAGCTAAAACCGTATAGTTGATGGCATAAAGGGCCTTAGTTGCCGAAGATGCCATAAAATATACAACAACAACAACTTGGGTCTGTTATCTTGGGATCATTTGGTGTTGGACGTCCTTGATAAACGTGTACTAGCGTCTTGGACACTTGAGAGTTTTGGAAGTCTACAGTGTATTGGATGTATTTGGTATTTTGAGTGTCGTGGGCGTAGTTGGTATATTGGTGTTCTGGGTTTGGTCTTGTTTGTCTTGGATGTCTTTGACGTTTTGATATCTTGGAAGCATTGGGATTTCCTTCGGAGTCTTGTGAGTACCGAGTATCTTGGGCGCATTGGGTATCTTTGGTGTCCTAGGTATTGGAATATCTCCGATTGGCTTGGGAGTCTTGAGTGTATCGTGTTTTTTTTGGTGTACTGGATGTCTGGAGTCTTTGGTGTTTTGGGTTATTAAACATGTACTCGGTGTCCTGTGTATTTAGCATATACTGTGGGTGTCTTGGGATGCCTTGTGGTGTCTTGAATGGCTGTCTTGGGTATTTTGTGGATTCTTGGCAGTTCGGTGTTTTGGGGTGTGTGGGAGTCTTAAGTACTGCTAGGTGTGTCTTAGGTGTCGTAGATGTTCTTGGATGTCTTGAAATTTGTTGGGTGTTCTAAGAGATTTTGGTGTTTTTAGTGTTTGTGATATCTTAAGATTTGTTAGTCTTGCGTGTGGGGTTTCTTCTGTTTCTTTGATGTCTTGGGAGTTTTTACTGGTTGTCTTGAGATTCTTGGGAGTCTAACGTGTCATGCCAGCTGCCTGGGTGTATTGGTACCCTAGTGTCTTGCGCGTTCTAGGGCGTCTTGGGTTTTTGTTGGGTGTCTTTTGGGTCCTAAGCTTTGGTCGTTCTGGAGTGGTTAGATGGTACTAAGTGTTTGATGTCTTAAGTGTCTTAGGTGTCTGGGTCTTGTTTTGTTTTTGTTTAGATGTTTTGGGTATTGAGTCAGTTATCTTAGGCGTTTTGGGATTGGACGTCTTCGGTGTACGTGTACTGGCGCCTTAGACGTCTTGGAATTTAAAAATGTTTTGTTTAAAAATGTTTTGGAAGTCTTTAGTGTATTCGATATCTTGTGAGTTTTATTATTTATTTTGGAGTCTTGGGAGTACCGAGTGTTTTTGGCGTAATGGGTATCTTTTGTGTATTTAGTCTTGGAATGACTTGGAGTGTCTTGGCAGTCTTGAGTGCATCGTGTGTTTTTGGTGAAGTCTTTGGTGTTTTGGGTTTACATGTATTTGGTGTCCTGTGTATTTTGGTATATTGCTTTGTGTCTTGGATTGCTTGTAGCGTCTTGAATGGGTGTCTTGAATATTTTGGGGATTATGTTGGGTGTTTGGGGTTCTTTGGAGTATGTCTTGGGTGTCTTACGTGTCATGAGATGGATTGAGTTTATCAGATGTATTGGGCATCTTGGTTGTATTCGGTGTCTTATATATATATTGGCATTTCGTTGGGTGTCTTGAGGTCTTTGGTGTAAGGTGTTTGGAGTGTTAATCTTGGGATTAGTATTTGGGGTGTTTTGGACTGTCTTGAGCATGTCGAGAGAATTACGTAAATTGGGTGTTATGGATGTCTCAGAATGTCATCAGGTGTCTTGAGATGTATCGGGTGTTTTGGGAAAATTTGGTGTTTTGAGTGTTTGGGATGTCTTGACATTTTCAAGTCTTGTGTATAGGGTTTATTTAATGTCTCAGGTGTTTTGGTAGTCGTGACTGGGAGTCTTGGATGTCTGACGTGTATTGTCAGGTCCTTGGGTGTATTGGTGTCTTTAGTGTCTTGTGCGTTGTAGAGCTGCTTGGGTTTTTGTTTGGTGTTTTTTTTAGTATTGAGTCTTGTTTGTCTATGATGTATTTGCCATTCTATTATCTTGAGAGTTCTATAATTTCTTTCGGAGTTTTGGGCGTATTGAGTGTATTGGGTGTCTTTTGTGTCTTAGGTCTTGGAATATCTTAGGGTGTCTCGGAAGTCTCGAGTGTATCATGTGTTTTTACGGTGTACTGGGTGTCTAGAGTCTTTGGTGTTTTGTGTTTACATGTACTCCGCGTCCTGTGTACATGTATTTGGAATACTATTTGATGTCTTGTGATCTTGACATGTGGGTGTATTAGGCTGCCTTGTGGTGTTTTGGATGAGTGTCTTTGGTATTTGGGGATTTTTGGCAGTGTTTCGGGGTGTTTGGGATTTTTAACTGTTTGAACTTTGTTAATGTCTTGGGTGTTTTAGGTGTTCAACAAGCCTGCTGTCGATCACGTCCACTCTCGATAAATTATTTCACAAAACTGTGGCGGTTTTTCGACAATATCCTTGGAAATATGTGGCCTAGATGCGCGGGACTTTCAGATTCGTATCGAGAATAATATGACAGATGTTATGATATTAAAATCTCGGGACCCACAAGGTGAGCCCGGTAAACGTATGGGGAAATAAATTTGATCTCGTGACGCTCCTTTAACTTGTACCCAACTGTCAATTTTGCATATTTTCCAAGCAAAAACTCAATTACAAATATCAGAACTGAAAATAGAGGAAAATCACCCTCTTTACAAGGGAAATATTTTCATTTACGCGCAATCCGCAATGCATTGTGAAAGGATTTTGATAGATTCGACTTTAAAAAAAATATTTACGGGCGCTTTTCTACCTTTAAAAAATACGGTAATGTTTTACAGTGTAGATGTCGTGGCATCTCTGTGCGTGTATTGCATATATTAAGTGTCTTGGATCGTATGAAGTGCACTGGGTTCCTCAATATGTCATTGCATGGTAGGAGTGTTCTGGTGTTTTTGGTATCTTGGGTGTTTTAGGTATCTCAAAATGTTTTATATTTTGGGGGTCATTTTGGTGCGTATGGTGTATGTATCGGGTATTTGGGGTGTCTTGTGTCTTGTGTCGTGTGTTTAGTGGTTTTGGTGTCTCGGAGGTCGTACGTGCATTAAATGTCTCGGGTATTGTGGTATGTCTTGAGAGTTTGTGTGTACTGGTGCTGGTCTCTTTATTGTTTTGCCACATCTTGCCCTTGTGAAGGAGTACTTTTGTCTACAAATATCAGACCCATTAACATTATGACGTCACTTACCTGGCAGATATTTGTTGGGCTCCATTGGCCTTACTTACCTCCTTGTTCGTTTCAGCATGTTTGTTCTTCTTGACTTATTGACCTGTTTTGCCCCCTTGGCCTTCCTCCGCCTGTCTGCTTGGCCTGCTTCTTTGAGAGGATTTAAAAATACAACACGAAACCGACGTACATACGTTTTGCGATAAGAAATTTACACAATTTTAACACTGCTATTTTAACATTGATAAGAAACCTACTACATGTACAAATAATACACAATTTACAAAGCTTTTTAGGTATATAGTACATAACAATGGTACACGTCTTCGGATTTTCGAGTGTATCAGGGTGTCTCGGAAGTCTTGGGTGTTATGGGTATCTTGGTGCATTGAACTTGGGTGTATTGGGAGTATTCGGTGTCTTGGGTAAATTGGTATGTCGTTAGATGTCTTGGGTTTATTGTTGTTTTGGACGACTGGGTGTCTTTGGGTATTTTCAGTTGTCTAGATGTATCTAAGGCCTCCTTGGCCTTACTTGCCTGTGTTTTTTTCGGCCTGTTTGGTCTGCTTGACTTTTTGACCTGCTTTGCGTATTTTTGGCCCGTTTTGCCCCCTCGGTCCTCCTCCTTTCTGCTTGGCCTGCTTCCTTGAAAGGATTTAGACACAAAATACGAAACACACGTATGTACGTATATTTATACGAAACCCTCGTATAATAAACAATTTACAACAGTTTTTTAGGTATACAGTACATAGCAATGGTACAAATTTTCGGATTTTATTTAGCGTCTCAGGGTGTCTTGATTGGAAGTCTTGGGTGTTATGGGTATCTTAGGTGCATTGCACTTTGGGTGTATTGAGATTATTTGGTGTGTTAGGTAAATTGTTACGTCTTTGGGAATCTTGGGATCCTAGGCGTTTTGGTCGTCTTAGGTGTCTTTGTGTATTAGGTGTTTTGGGCGTAGTGGTGCTTTGGGCTTTTGGTGTATCTGTGTGAATGTGCATTTTTCGGTGTTTTAAGTGTTGTAAGTACATTTCTTCTGTATCTTGGGATGAAGAATGTCTAGGATATTTTGGGGGTGGCATGTGTCTTGGGGTTATTTGATTGTCTTGGGTTTCTCGAAGCATGAGGGTTGTTCCTCCCTCCATGTTTGGAGTTTGTTTGTTGAAATATGGTATAAGATACACAATTTTGTTGAAAGACAATGGGGTACAATTATATAAACCAATGTGGTACAATTACGATTACCATGTCAAACATATTATACACAATTTTAGTATAAATCATACATTATTTACCATAAGACCGTTATACGATGTAGAGTAATGGCATTAATACAAATCCTGGAAAGTTTTTGGCTGTCTCGGGTGCTATGGGTATACTGGGTGCATTTAAAGTCCAGAGGGTATTTGGGTGTCTTGGTTGTCGTAAGTATCTTGATACGTAATTGGGTGTCTTGGGATGTATTGGGGTGTCTCGGGTATTGTGTGTATTAATGTTGCATAGTGATTTGGTGTCTTGGGTATTTGGGTGTGTCTTGGAAGTCTTAAGGGCATACTATATTTGTGTCTGTTATAGATATTGTGTGATTTTGAAACATTGGTGTCTCGGGTTTCTGGGGAGTTTTGGTGTATTTTGATGAATTAAGGTGCAAGATATGCAAATGGAATTACGTCATTATACCATGTTATCATTACTCCATTACACTATTGCATTATTACATTATTACATTATCACACTAGGCCTATAACATTATGTACTTTACATTTACACAGTCATTTGTGTTCAAAGCTATAATACATATTTGTATATATTTGCAATAATAAAAAGGGTAATGCACAGATCTTTGAAGTAAAATTAAATATTGTGTTTAATACTCAATGAACATAATTTAATATATTTGTGTCTATGTGTAACTCTACATGAAATAACTCATTGTTTTTTCCTTGAGTGCTTCAATTTCACATTGCATAGACAGTCCATCCTCTCATCTGCGCCAGTTGTTTTCATCACATTGATGCACACTTTCACGGCCCCTGCTGTCAATTACCGTGTAACCTTTCACCTGTAACAATAATTGTTAAAAGTAAAATGTAATAAGTATAAACCTTTGGGAACAAGTTGGGTAAACTTAATTGAGTTTGGGTTTGACGATATCCCCGTGAGGTAGGGTTTCATCTTTCCAATAATGTATAAAACTGTGATAGGAAAAGAAAATGGGTGACAAAATACACCCAACAGAAAAAGCTAGTTCCCGTCTAATACTCTTTGATGTAACTCAAGAACTATTTGATTGATTCTTGTCATTCAAAAAGCAATGTGTGCACCGATGTCCTACGCACACAACGACTGGATTCTTTTGGCCGGTATACACCGTTTGCATTTTATGAAATTTTGCGCCAAAAGAGAAGTTGCACTTTTGTCAATATGTTCACTTTTACACACTGAAAAATTGTTTTCTGGCCATTGTCGTAACTTGTGTTAAGTAACGGAGTGCTTATCTGCAATAACTGTTCAATAATGAGTGGGTCCGCCGTTTTTGCGATCACCTCCACATGGGATAACGCATGCAACAGAAAAACTGACACAGATCAGAAAAAGAAAGACTTTATTTTATAGCCACTTTAATCCCAAAGAATTTTAACACAACAGGGTTTACATCGAAAAGAAATTATATATTGTTTTTCAAATTCGGTGTGATTATGTAATACCACATGACAGTATGTCTGCAGTAATGTTGACTTGCCAGACCTCAACCCCAGCCCGACTCCGACCCGACCCAGACTCCAGCCTGACCCCGACCCCAACCCCGGTGCGACATCGACCACGGCATGACTCCATCCGCAAGTTATCCAAATATTCCCTTTCCCCTGCCTCGGTTCAACTTATTTCGTCGTTTATTAGTAACATATCTCAACGTGTGTCCATCCAATCAAATATCTCATTCTCAAAATCAGTACAAATGGGAATACCGCAAGGATCAATCATTGGGCCTCTTTTGTTTGTTATTTTTTATAAATGATCTTCCATCATCTGTACTAAATTCAAGCATTGACATGTATGCTGACGATACGATTATGTATTTTTCAGATTCCTCTTTAAGGGTAATCAATGATACACTAAACCAGGATTTGCAATCATTACAGAAATGGCTGTCTAAAAATAAGGTTATCATCAACACAGATAAAACAATATCAATGCTTATTGGTACTCCTAACAGACTCAAGAATAATGCAGACTTGGAACTTGTTGTTAATGACCAATCTATTACACAGGTAAATAAACATAAACATTTGGGAATAATTGTCGATGATAGGCTAACGTGGGTACCTCATGTAAATGCTCTCCGTTCCAAACTTGGATTTTCCAACTTTGTTTTGGCTCGAGTTCGTAAATTTATTGATATGCGTACAGCTACTCTTCTTTACAATGCCATTGTATTACCGCATATTGATTATTGCTGTAGTGTATGGGGGCAAAGGTCAGTCACAAATATTCAACGCATTCAGGTATTACAGAATAAAGCATTTCGTATTATTACCAAATCCCATCCATTAACATCTCATAACCAACTTATAAATTTACTTAAACAACACACTGTCCGAAGTCGAATTCAATTTCAACTTGGCTGTCTAGCCTACAGGTCTACCACTGACAACGCCCCGGTCTATTTGTCTCGATATTTTTCCAGAGCCCCCAGTAGAAATATGACTACAAGGTCACAATCTCAAGGCCACTTCATCTTGCCAAGAGTTCGGACTGAATCCCTCAGGAACAGCTTTTGTTACAAGGGACCTAGTTTTCTTAATTCACTTCCATCTGACATTCGCAATGCTTCTTCGTACATCACATTTAAAGCCAAACTAAAACAATACTTGAGGGATGATCAATAATTATTGTTGATTGTCTTTCAAGTGTTGTTTTATGCTATTAGCTGCTCCTGAGGGGTGTAAAGTTCAACTTGTGTGTTGTTTGTTACTTGTATCTTGTTTGTGTGTCTGTTTCTGTCTTTGATATGTTTGGTTCTCAAAACTATAGGTGTGCAATATAAATGTGTAATGTTTATTGTTTTATGTGTATATGTATTTGAGGGCCCCTTTAAAGTCAGCTTTTTAGCTGTAAGGGTCACCCTCTTGAAATAAAGTTTAATAAAAAAAAATTTAAAAAAACAACCTGACGCTGGCCCCGTCCCCGACCCTAGCACTACCCCGACCCCAGCCCCACCCCGACCCCAGCCCGATTTTAACCCCCCTCCGACCCCGGCCCAACCCCAACCCCGGCTTGACCCTGACCCCGGCCCAACACCGACCCTTGCCCTGGCCCCGGCCAGACCCCAACCCCAGCCCGACTCCGACCCCAGCCCGACCCCGACTCCAGCCTGACCCCGACCCCAACCCCGGTGACCTCAACCACGGCATGACTCCAGCCTGACGCTGGCCCCGTCCCCGACCCTAGCACTACCTCGACCCCAGCCCCACCCCGACCCCGACCCAACCCCAGCCCCGGCTTGATCCTGACCCCGGCCCAACACCGACCCTTGCCCTGGCCTCGGCCCAACACCGACCCTTGCCCTGGCCTCGGCCCGACCCCAGCCCGAGCCCGACCTAGGCCCGATTCCGACCCCGGCCTGACCCTGGCCTGACCCCGACTCCGGCCAGACCCCGACCCCAGACCCACTCTAACCCCAGCTCGGCATGTCCATAGCCTGACCCTGGCCCCATTCCCGACCCCGACACCAGCCCGAGCCCGACCTCGACCCCGACCCCAATCCCAGCCAGGCATGTCCCCAGCCTGACCCTGGCCCCATCCACGACCCCGACGCCGCCCGACCCTGAATCCAGCACGACCCCCACCCCAGTTCCTCTGACCTCAGCCCGACTCCGACCCATTTTTGGTATCTTGTCATTACGTTTGATAATTAAAATGGATTAGTATGGATATTTTTTTTAAAATAGGACCGTTTGACTTTCTATTGGTTTTGTGCTGCAAGGATGGAATCAACCCCAACAACTTATTTTTGGGACATTTTCAGGAAGGTTCAAAGACTCGTTTTTTCCAAAAAGGTATTCAAGACGGATTGAGGATTTAAGTGGTGAAATAGCGCCTCCAACGATGGCAACAAATACTATTTCCTTCCTCGTGGAAGACTACATCAATACGCTTAATTTTTGAGACGCATACACGTCATGAGAAACGGCGCCCTCAACGGTGACAATGAAGAATATTTCCTGCCTTTTGGGAAGCAATCTTTAGAATGACATCGCCAGGTTCTTTTCTGAGAAGTGTCATTTATAGAAGTTGAAAAGAGTGTCTTTTCGTCCTTAAACGATATCCCCACGTTTTTTTAGAATTACGTAATGGAAATAGCGCCCTCAACGGTAACTAAAAAGAATATTTCCTGGCTTACCAAGGACCACAAAAAGACTTCGACAACTTTAATTCTGAACAAGTTTCATTGTCTTGACGTTAAAAGAGTATCTTTTCAACCCCAAACGATATTTTTAAGATCTTTGGGAATTACGTAATAGGAATAGCGCCCTCAACGGTCATAATAAAGAACATTTCTTGGCTGACAGAGGATCACAAAATGACTTCGACAACTGTATTTTTGGGCAAATATAATTTCCGGACGTTAAGAAGGTGTCTTTTCGACCCCTTACGCAAAAAGTAAGATCTTAAAAAGTTAATTAATGGATTAATTAATTTAAAAATATGGAACGCTTCACGATTTTGCGTGTCATCCTTGCGCAGGGGCCATGCTAATCTTCTCTGTATCGTTCCAATTTTAGTATATGTGCAGCCGAAGCTAGCACGACTAACCTCTTAGAGTGAGGGCTATTTATGCTCCAATATGTTTGCGCACTATATCAGGATGGTAGAACTGTCAAACAGTGCAATAAACGCTTGTCTAACAGATTTTTAAATTACAATCACACAAAACGTTTCATATCAGCAGACAGACCATTTAATTACCTATCATTTAATGTAAAAGTTATAATATTTTGTTAGATAATAACCGTATAATATCATATTTTGTTATGGTGTTACGTCTAAAATTCATTATGGCTGTAAGCGTCAAAACGCTCATGTCTTTTGTGCAATTCCACTGAGGCATATTGTATTCTGATGAGCCTCCAACAAAGGCTCTCATTGGCTGTTGCTGTGGCAGCCGGCCTGCGGTTACAGGTCAATGACCTATGCACGCGTGACTCATGACTCATCCCTATATCTGCACCGCATGCTGTGTGTTGCTGCTCCACTGCATGCTGTACGTTACACATATGCTGCATGCACTACTGTAACAGTGAAGATAAATTAAGCAAACGATGCTTCCGTGTTCGTAAATTGTTTATTCTTTCTACTATGGACGGTCGGGAGATAAGGCTCTCCTACCATAGACAAATAAACAACTAAAGTACATTAGAGTATGTAATTATAAACTTACCTCAAATGAAAATACTTGCTGAATTTCTCAGTGCCTCAATTGAGGCTCTGATAAAATTTAGCGAGCATTTTCATTCAACGACGGTACAGTAGGTTTCCCGGCTGTTGGTCTATCCATGAGGGAATAAACAAATTGTTTTTCCTTTTTTGCCACAAGTGCTGAAAAGAAAGAATTAAAAGGCTTGTTGTGAAACTCTTGTCTGCGTATACCCACAAAAAAAACTTAAATAATATAAAAGGTATCATTTGAAACTTATCACAGAAATTACAAGCCATTAACTAGTCATTCCATGTTGAGTTTTTGTTATTTAAAAAGGCAGAGTGTAAACAAAATACTAAACTCGTAAGTAAAACTTTGCCACAAGCAATAAAACATGAGCAGGAGAAAATTAACCGAATTTTAAAAAAAAAATTCTCTACAGTGAAATATATAAACAAACATATACAACAGAAACAAAGAAACCTCGTCCAAACTGAGTATAAAAGTTTCGTGTTCAAGTGAAGTTTGTTTGCATTTTGCCCTATTCATACAAGCGCATGCAGGTGTACTGTACTACTAGTGTGTGAGTTTTTCAACACACCGAGTGTCCACTGAAGTATTTGTTACGCGTCGAAGCAAAGGGTTCAGCAACCTTGGGGCGACTCGTTATATAAAGTTGAACAATTTATCAATACACTAACAGCACCCATGCTAACAGTAAGCATGTCTAAAATAGAAATTTAATTCGGACGACCATTTCCGCTTTACAAACTGCCAAGTTTTAATGCATCTATGTACATGTGTATGTCTGGCTGTATACGTACGTATGTGTGCACGTGTGGTTTAAATGTCTGTGTAGTACGCATACTATACTATTTGCACAACCGCCGACGTTGAGGGCTGCGTAGGAATCTACGCAGTCTCGAGTATACCAACCCGTCGGGTGGACGTGTGTGTGATCGCTCGGGATAATCAATGGTTTTGAATTATCATCCATTAGCTGATATATTTCGAGGAAAATGAAAGTGCAGCAGTGTGTTACCTAGCGTCGAGTTTGGGATGTTTTGTAAGGCGAAATCAGGTAACCAGAGTAATTTAGACGCATTTAAACATTTGCGAGGTGTGGGCAGCACCGCGCACCAGTATCATTACGCAGCTTCAAGCAATCGCCGTTACCGCACGCATGGTTGGCACTACGTTGGGTAAGCCTACACGTACGTACATAGTCAAATTGGCTCTTTCTCAACAATGGTAGAGCGCGCTCCAGTAATTCCCTTTGAATTTTCGCGTGCCTTAAGCAATGCACCCCTCATTGGGCTTGCGTGTGTATTATAGGCTATAGTGCCAATATGCTGTGTGCGGGTTATGCTGCCTCGTCGTGTTTTATGTACCGGACAAGTTTCCAACTACATGTACTCGTTTGCTGAATGTGCTGAAGATGGACATGATTTACGCCTTAGTTGAGGTACGAATTGCTTCAATGCTCTATATGTCATAAGATATTATTCAGTTTTGGTAAAACATCTGTCAGGCCCATAAATATGGCGAATTAGGCCTAGTAGTCTCAGGCTCGTATTTTATAGGTATCACCCGTGTGGCGACGGGGGCTCCGTCATTCGACAGGTATACAGGTATACAGCCAAATATTTTGTACGTATACAAATGCATACGACTCTTTAATTAAGTTTGGGCTACTAAGCCCACCATGCACAAGTACGCATTATAACAATAAAAAATAAAAAAAAACCAAACAAAAAAGGCTAAGGGCAGTTTAACACACGCGTCTCCGAAACAGTGCTTTTCTCCGCCTTTTCATGGAGCCAGGCGGCCAAGGTACAGCGTGGGTCGGAGAAGGCATGGGCAGGTGAAATGTTTTCGATAATAGGCGTTTACACAAACAGTTTCCGAAATTTCAACTTTCTTTGTTGCTTTTTTCGTGCTCCCTATAGGAAACGGCGGATGCCAAGGATGGTTGGCAAGACATCGACCAATTGCAAGGTCTGGAAGACCGCTGGAGGGAGAATTTGTTCACCTTGGCGTCCTATGGATCTATATGGAGGACAACGCCGAGATCTGGAGCGAATGCTCCAACGGGTAAACAAGGCTCAGGGTGCAATGCTAGCATGTTTATAAACGGGGCACGCCCTTGAATCATGGGAATTAAAATACCAGTTTGGCAGGTTCGTTAGATGATAGAGGGCGGGCCTCTTTCAAGATTCGTAGTTCGGAAAGTGCCCTCACAATTCTTGTTTTGTTATTGCTCGAGCATGTATAGCGAGCGCAATATAACAATAAAAAAGGAGTCAGCCTAGCATTTGGGAAATCTGGTTCTGGCCTTTTGTTTCAAGGTACCTGTGTTAGCGCCCTCATAGGTAATGGAACAGGCCCTAAGTGGCAAGTGAATGGACTCTTGCTTACTAAATGTATGAAGTGGAGGACGGGCCCCCAAACGCGCAGTTTAAGCGCATCTTTTGTTAGGCAATTTACGAAGCACGGGTTGGGCTTCCGAGTATCAAGCCCTAGATCGTATTTCTATGGACCAGGACTGGTCCCTGAGTACATGTGGGCTATTTCACAGTGGGTGGTCATTTGAGTAGATTACAGTTTAACCCATCCTGGATAACTTTATCAGTGCATATACATGTTATGAGTGATTTTATATGACGGGTAATATGAAGGACAAGCTACAGAACTATTTTTACATAATTCTACGAGTTATTCGTTTTTAATTTCTCTATTTACATGCACTTTTAACACCATTTTGGAGTCTCATTTCAAGTTTTGCATTAGTTTAAGTGCAATCATTTGTTGATGATGCATTATTGTGGTGATCATTTGGTGATCAATCATGGATATATAGTTTTCAACAATATTGTGAAACTTGGGTTGGTGTAATTCGGTCAACAAAAAAACAAAAAACAAACAAACAAACAAAATATGGTAATGTCCTCTCCAGGTCAAGGTATTCCACACAATGGAATAGTTTGGAGATATGTACTCACAAAGATGTTTGTATCATCACATGACACATTTGATGGAGTAAATATGACAATTTGATCGTGGAAGAGATTTGAGTAAATCTTATCAAGATCATATTCAGGGTTGTGGAAAATCCGTTAAACATTTGTCCTCTCCAGGACAGCATTCAATTGTAATATAACATGTCAACCATGATTGAAATATTTCGTTGTTAGGTTTGTAAAATTAACAGTACCATTCCTTCTAACAGGACAGTGCATGGCATTACCATTTCAACATTTAGTCTGGCCATTATATTGTGATATTCTGTGTTTAACAAAATGTCCTCTCCAGACAACCAATTACAAATTATTATTTCAGTAAAAAAAAATAAAAAAAATAAAAAAAAAATAAAAAAAAAGGGCAGTGCAACTTTGATGAGCATTTATATTGCAGGTGCGATACACAGAGGGCGGGCCTCTGTATGAATGTACCCTTGATTTGCATGTGTACTCGGTACCAGGCTGAGGGCGTGCCTCTGAATGCCAGGCTTATGGTACATGTGCAATGTAACCATATTTTGCGTATTACAATCGGGTCACGGTCTTAGATGAGAGACATTCTATGATTTGAAGCAAAAAGCCCCTTTTCCCCTTGTCCAATCAAAATGTTTCATATATGAGTGGGACGGGAATTTTATGTAGTTTATTCATAAGTGCGAGTTGAATCTGTGTGTCACAGAGAACGACCGTGCCGTTCAATTCAGTGAGACAACCCACTGGAAAATGATCAGTAATCGTGTTGACCTCCATTGACTTTGCCGATTTTGAGGTTCAACACCCGTTCTTTGAGTGAAAAAAAGCCCCTTTTCCCCGTGCATCATATATTTTATGAAATAATAACCAAACTAAAGGTAATACTCTGTACTTTGAAATGCATAGCGAGTTGGGGAGAAACATAGACGTACTTTTTTTATGTACTCACAAAAGTTCGCAGTGAGGCGCTGTTTTCCGTGTCATTTTCCTGCGCTGAGCGTAGGGTCACGGAGCTCAGCGAGCAGATGCGCGCCAGTTCATGGTGCAAATGTACTTGGCAGAGGACGGGCCTCTGAATGCTATGTTTATGGTGCAATGTACTTGCCAGAGGACGGGCCTCTAAATGCTATGTTTATGGTACAAATGTACTTGGCAGAGGACGGGCCTCTGAATGCTATGTTTATGGTGCAATGTACTTGGCAGAGGACGGGCCTCTGAGTGCTATGTTTATAGTGCAATATACTTGGCAGAGGACGGGCCTCTGAATGCTATGTTTAAGGTACAAATGTACTTGCCAGAGGACGGGCCTCTAAACGCTATGTTTATGGTGCAATGTACTTGGCAGAGGACGGGCCTCTGAATGCTATGTTTGTGGTACAAATGTACTTGGCAGAGGACGGGCCTCTGAGTGCTATGTTTATAGTGCAATGTACTTGGCAGAGGACGGGCCTCTGAATGCTATGTTTAAGGTACAAATGTACTTGCCAGAGGACGGGCCTCTGAATGCTATGTTTATGGTGCAATGTACTTGGCAGAGGACGGGCCTCTGAATGCTATGTTTGTGGTACAAATATACTTGGCAGAGGACGGGCCTCTGAGTGCTATGTTTATAGTGCAATGTACTTGGCAGAGGACGGGCCTCTGAATGCTATGTTTAAGGTACAAATGTACTTGCCAGAGGACGGGCCTCTGAACGCTATGTTTATGGTGCAATGTACTTGGCAGAGGACGGGCCTCTGAATGCTATGTTTGTGGTACAAATGTACTTGGCAGAGGACGGGCCTCTGAATGCTATGTTTATGGTGCAATGTACTTGGCAGAGGACGGGCCTCTGAATGCTATGTTTATGGTACAAATGTACTTGGCAGAGGACGGGCCTCTGAGTGCTATGTTTATGGTGCAATGTACTTGGCAGAGGACGGGCCTCTGAATGCCGTGTTTGTGGTACAATGTACTTCTATTTTGCACATATGCGCGCTATACTTGGCAGAGGATGGGCCTCTGAATGCCATGTTTGTGGTACAATGTGCTTCTATTTCGCATACTCTGTATTTGGCAGAGGACGGGCCTCTGAATGCCATGTTTGGGGTACAGTGTACTTCTATTTCGCATATATGTACTCTGTACCCGGCAGAGGGCGGGCCTCTGTATGCCATGTTGATGGGCCTTCGCTAGCACGCTGATTTTAATGTGGTCCAGGGGCACCTCTTTGTGCCATTTTGTGAATCCCAAAGTTCAAGTACCCCGTTCGCAAAGTTTTGCTAAAAATAAAAAAATAAAAAAAAAACCAACCAGTACCATTGAGTACCAGTGGTATTTGAAAATGCTGGAGAGTCATCTGTGTGAGAGATTTTGATCAATCTTTGATCCCATCGCTACGCACGCAGCGAAGCGGAAACGAGGCACCTCCCAGTGGGTAATTTTCAATGGCAAACCAAGTGGCTTGCCAGTCCCCTTTACACCCACCCCGCCTGAAGTTCTCTCTGGTAGACTACAGGTAGATTTATAGGCGCTCGGATTCAGAGATCCAACTATTTTGTAGCCGGCACATTAAGCAATGATCCTGGTGCTTTGGGACGATATCTTAGCAGAGTCACCCAATAGGGACGAAGTTCATGGTTGGCTTCATCATGGAATTAGTCTGTATAATTTTTTTCCAGTCGTTTCATGGCAGATACAGGGGCAGGAATTGCTGTTTATAATTGCCCACCGAAAGGTATTTTAAATGCGCTCATTTGTCAAGATTATGTCGCCCTTTTCATAGACACAATCACCAGGCGGTGGATAGAGGGCTCTATATACGTTGTGGGTAGGGTCAAGGAAGTACAGCCGCCGAAATGTGTGACTGCCTTGACAGTCTGCTTCTATATCAATGAAGGGACCTAATCTTTGGCGCAAGGACACACCCTTCAGTTTGGTACCTTTAGGCAATGTTGTCAGACCCATAACCAAAGGCGATATTTTCTCAAGTACCGACAACAGTCAGGGATACAAGCAAATCTTCTTGACCAAGGAGTCCAGAACCTTTTCCGGCTTCGAGTGGGTTTGGTTTAAAAAATTTAAAAAAACAGTGCATAAGTTTACTCATCCATTGGCTTTTGTCTTCCTGCATGGCTTAAGAACAGAGGTATACATACAGAAATATGGATAGACGACCGTTTCATTGGCAAGTGCCATCCCAGCGATGGAGGGCCAAAGTATACGAAGGTTTAAAACACTTCACTCGTGTTTGTTTTATTGCGGTGTGAACAGGACATGCATGGGGACGGTTCCTACATCAGAGCTCTAAGGGCCGTTTACGTCGTACGCTACATACAGTTAAAGCTCGGCTTGTTCAGCAACTTAAAGAAAAGTCATCGGCAGCCATCGAACAGCATGGTGCATCTCGGGTTCGGCATCTGCTCCAAACCCTATCATTTCCGATTCCTGAGCATAAAAAGGTATCATTCGCTGAGGTACGAGAGACAATTTTGCGGGAGGATAAAACGCTTTAAAAGCAGATGCAACGTTTTGTGGGCAAAAGTCAAAGTTTTGCTCTGGTGTTTCCGGCTGCATCTTTGTTTCTGAGGGAATGCTCCTCCTTCATATCTACACTTGATGATCTCTTGCCTACGCCTCCGTCACCACAAGTGCGGGAGGAGATTCTATTTTGGAGGTTTGTCGATAGCTTCTCGCAGCTGATCCCTTGAAGTCAAGGCCGCCACCTTGCTATCGCATTGCACTGTCGGCAGACGCATCTGGCTATAAATAGGGCGGTACCCTAGTCTTACCAGACGGTAGTGTAAGTTTATGAGATTACTGGTCTGCAGACATTTTGGGACACACGGGTATGTGTCGCAAGGAGGCCCTTGATCTATATTTTGTGTGGCTCTCAGTCTTTGATTCGCTATGGAACTTGATGGTGGATGTGGTTGGAGATTCCAGAAATGTGGTGGATGCTTGGACTGGCCTCCGAGCTAGGTCTAAACCGCTTTAAAAAATGTTGAAGTTTAAATTTTTGCTTTGCCCTCTCCTTGGAGGCAAATTTTTCGCTCAAGTTGACCTAGGTCCCATCTGGTAGTCCCACAGGTTTTCACCTTTGATTTGATGGCACTTTCGTCAAATGTCCCGGCGCGCAGGAACGGGTCTCCACTCAAGTTCTTCCTTTCGCCTGTCAGAGGCAGGTCAAGCAGGGGTTTTTAGAATACCCGTCTTCTACGGGATATGTCCCGAATTTTTCAAGGGCTGGGGTTTGAGCTCTGGGCCTTCCAGTGCTACTTCCCACGTATTGTCACCCCCCGAATGGATATCGCTTACGCTAAGCGTCACCATGTTCTCCTTGTGTCCGACTCAATGTTCAGAGGGTTCAAAGGATTCGGCTGGCCCAAGGCATTGAGCGTGCAAATGTTAGCCAACGGAGGCACAACAATGGCCCCGTTATGTAGACATCTGGTGGTATCTTGCAGGGCTTTTCAGCCGGAGGTGGCTGTTTTGCGCGGAGGCATAAATGATTTCAGCCGATTGACCGACCCTTCGCAGGGTGTACTTGACGTGGTAAGGGTTTTTCGCGCTGTTGCCCAACTGATCAGGGAGAAAATTCCCAATATGCATATTTGTTCTTTCCTCAAGGTGCCAAACCAAGATGGTGGACATCAATCGCTCAGTCGCCGTAGTCAACTCATTATTGAAAGAGGTCTGTCATGAATGCTAGCTGGCAGTTTTTCTCGAACGATTACATCGTGGAGCAGGATCTTGCGGACATTGTGCACCTATCGATGATGGGATATCTAAGCTCCAGCGCAGGCTGCGGCTGTTTTTAGATCCGTTTCGGGCTTGCCCTCGGGAATTGCGATACAATGCTAAATTTCTTCTTCAATCATGCCCTCCCCTTCTTCACGAGAGCGTTTTGGTATCTTTTTGAAGATGATCAGTGCAGCAACCAGGCTGACAAAACTAGGAAACGAGTTGGATACGGAGGGATATGGAGTGCAAAAGAGCAGACTTATTTGCAGCATTAGACCGATTTCTGCGGGAGCATCAAAGCAAATGATGCTGTACTGAAGGGGAGGATCTGGAGTCAGTGACATCACTTGACATCCTATGCTTTTTGATCGATCGTGACTCAGAAGGTCGCACGCAGATTCACGGCTTAGGGTGAAAAAATTTGGGTAAGCACGGGATCTGCGGCCGATTTCACGAATCCTTACGCACTGCGTAAGTCCGCTTGCGCAACATTTTATTGCGTAGGCTGCGCAACATTCCTGTGAAAATTACACGCAAGCTATAGGGCTTGCGCCATTTTGCAAAAGTTGCGCAGGCTGCGCACTCTTTCGTGAAATCGGCCGCCGCTCTTGTGGGTGCCCGCTTATATTAGCGGCATGCACCGTGGACTCTTATGTTGGGCAGATAAGGGCATACTTTAACTCATTCGGTAAGACCGAAGTCTGGCGAGTGGGATAAAAGTTCGCAAACCCTTGCATCTCTCACCAAGTTCGTAGATACATGAACGCAATGCAGCTGGAGCAGGCTGAGTCTCACATTACTTCAAAGCAGGCAATTCCATTGTTTTCTGATAAGTTACGATGGTCGGTGAAAGAGATCACTGACCGATCCTGGAGACTTGGCAAAGGCGAAGGTCTTTTCCCCTAGCGCTACGTGGTACAACGAGACTTGGCCCTTTTACTCTGCCTATAATGGGCCGGAGACAGAGCTGGTGACCTAGGAGGAATCGGAACCTGAAAAATAACAAGGATCGAAGGAGGCGATTTTTTATTCAGCCACACTATTGGCAAGACGGTAAGTGAGGGTGTCTCATCATTGATAATGATTCCAAAGTTGCAGGACCAAGGAAAGATGGATCCAGTCGGCGCAGTTCAAAGTCTGGTTGATCTTTCGCCCCTTGGCGGCCAATCGCAGAGTCCTCGTAAACAAACCCTTCGCCTGTTAACGGACCGAATTCACGGCTGAAGATGTATTTTGCCGCAACAGACAACCCTGAAAACCAGCTTTTGAGAGCGCACAACAGCCGTGCCATGGGTAGCAACCACACTGCGGCTCCTGGATGCATCGGACGAGCAGGTGATGGACCACTGCCAATGGGCGTCGCGGAAGACGTACAAGCACTATACCCAGGTTGAGAGAGTTATGAGGCGTCAGAGCACGGTCCAGGTATTACGCGACGCCGTCTCCACAGCTGAACAAAGTCCAATGGCAGATATCGTCGGACAATTCTATAGGCGTCTGAACTCGGGCCTCGGGGCCCGCGTAGCTTTCCCACCATCTACATGCAGCTGATATGTCTAAAAATGCCATCACCTACTAACAAAACTACCCATTTTGTTTCTTAATCAATTTTATAGGCAGCGACAGCTTGAGAAAAGAAAAGAGAAGAAAATAAAATGAAAGAAAGGCAGCAAGACAACTAGTCCAGTTTTTCTTTCCTTTCTATCTGATACAGTCTCCCGCTTTCGTTTGAGGTTTGGGTAAGGATTGGGGTGTATTTGGGCAGGTTTGGGGGTTCTCGGCGGCCTAAGAGGGCAGGTTTTGGCGAAATCCATCTAACCCATATCTAAACCCTATAGATGCCGGAGTCGGACGGAAACAAAGGCGTTGTGCAAATAGGTTACTATTTGCACAACCGCCGACGTTGAGGGCTGCGTAGGAATCTACGCAGTCTCGAGTATACCAAGGTGGCAGGTGGGGAGTATTTGGACGAGAAGGAACGAGTCGGCAGAGGACGGTATACGGTTGTATGTCTCAACGGTGGTAAGATAATAGTTTGGCCTCGGCGGCCAGCTTCTGGTGAGTATTATTATATATATACCTTTTTTTCCCCCGCCCACCCGACCTCCTTCCTCATTGCTGAGCTTTCCTATGGCTTCGGTTTCTATGCTCAATCCATCTAACCCATATCTAAACCCTATAGATGCCGGAGTCGGACGGAAACAAAGGCGTTGTGCAAATAGGTTACTAGTACTAGTACATGTACGTATACGTACGTACGTACGTGCTGCTTGCAACAGGCCAGCCGCATAATTAGTACAATAACTCCACTGATATACACTGTGCAGTAAATTACATATGCGTGGGTGTTACTGTACATCATGACCTGTATTTTTTATAACGGTACGGCGCGGTATACACCGTGGTAATGATTGTCGTGTTGTACTGTGACCTATTGCGTGTGCGCTGCGCTTGTTCGTCTATAGAGCGATTCAGACGCATATAGTACGGATGAAAAACAGACGACGGATAAAAAACGGACCTATGAAAAGGCGGCTTTATTTGTGACGTCAAAATACACTTATGTTTAAAGAACGTGGACCAGCAAATGTAAACAAACCGTGCGGTGGCGCTATAATGTTTTAACGGTCGTTGTTTGCAATGTTTTTGCAAGTACCGTACATGCAGTATGGTATGGACGTACGTGTACGTCGATCGCCATCATTTTTCACACACAGACTTGTTATGGGGCGCTGCTTGTAAAATAATAATTAAAGCCATGATTTACCTAAATCATGTGTTTTGTCGAAATCTGTTTGGTCCACGTCGGGAATCGAACCCGAGACCTCCAACAAACCGAATAGAAGAAGAATAGTCGCATATACGGGGTCTTTCCATCATACGGTCTGTGAGAACGAGCCGACTCGGCCGAGGTGTGACGTGTTTGCTTAATTATAAAGTTTATTTTAGTGTAGAGCCAGTTGCTAGGCAACTGACAGAATTTCGGGCACGCGAAAACAGCTACTGTATATGCTTGTACAATGTAGGCTACTTTTAATCATGCATAATGGACTAAACGTAGTCAGAGCCCCATTTTGTATTTGCAGTGACCCAATATTTTACTTCATAAAGTAGCTGCTATAATTATGTTGGCCATTTGGGCTGACAATTCTATCCAAAACTATAGCTCGATGGTACACGAAATAAGCAAAATTTGGAGAATGAGATGACTCGCTGCTAAGCAATGTGGGGGATTTTCCGATTTGACCCGTCACAACGTGGGCCCAGGTGTGAATTCACCTCCATTCGCGGACGTCCCCTTGTTCCTCTTTTGTTTGGATATAGGTTTTTGTTTACCTACTCCTCTCGTTTGTTTCTACACGATTGGAACAGCGGACGTTCGCTTGGCAATCGCGGACGATATTGTTCCCTTTGTTAAACCAGAGAAAACGTCCACAGTTTGAATACTAGTAGATGAACCCGCGGGCCCGTGTGTGTAGTGTGAAACGATCGCACGATACACGGGTCGAAACCTTACACGTGTAGACAAAATGCCGGTGTTGCGTTCAGTAGTGTGAAAACGTAGCCGATTGGATCGGAGCCGTGTTAATTTTTTTAAAGTCTATATACACGGGGTAGAACCGTGTAGATTTCGACACGGGTCGTCGGGTCGAACGTTCATAGTGTGAAAAGGCATTTTGTTACAAATTGGGTAACTTGCACCATGGATGAATTAAACAAGTTCCGTGTTCTCTTTTTGTCCAGACTTCCAATGCACAAACTGGCAACAGCAGAGTGTTTATGACCGAATCAAGGTTAAGCGCGAATGGCCTCTTGCTAATGTTATCGGATGCGAATTGACATAGAACCAAACCGCAATCTGTAAGTAAAAAAAGCCCTTATTGTTTAGGATGATAATCTGATACACAATCCGGTCACTGGTCTGACTGTCTGGCGCCGACAAATTGCACTGAATCAGAAGGTCGCAATTCCCAACTGACAGGAGGGCTCTGTCATATATCACCGCATTTTTGTTGCAAATCAATATTAAAGGTACACACCGGCCTAATGTTTACATGATTTAGTGATGTAGGAGCATTGACAATACGTTATTAATGGTCGTTGTGAAAAAAAGATCATCAAAATATCCCGTTTTTTACTAAAGAAGTGCAAAATTTAAAAAAACGGTCAAAAGACGGGTTATACGCTTTACCAGCCGTTGCAACTATACGCGCGAGCCTCACGACTTTGTCACAAACGATTCGCTCTTCTCCTGCTCAGGATATCCCAAATTTTCTGCTCACGATTTCACTGGACAGCCCGGACGACCGAATAGGAATTTCCGTTTTCTTTTGAGAAGTTGGCATCATGTTTTTTCTTCACGAACGTACAACGAAGCAACACACCCGGTCGTGTGTTCACTCAGGCTATTTGCCGTGCTGCGCGGGGCAAATATCCTACACTCCACGGTAGCCTGCCGTAGCACGCACTCGCTCCCGTTTTCTGGACTCTCGAAACAAACAATTACGTTCGAATTTTCATACTTATGTTTAACTCTGTTTCGTACCTGTATAAAAAGTCTTTCTTTTGTCAATTACTTATAAATATTTGGGGGAAATCAGAGTTGAATTTGGTGCAGTTGTGCAGTAACAAACTTGTATACGGCTGGAAATACAACTAACTCACAAGACCACGTGACTTTTCGGAACCAGAATTTGGTTCCAAAAAATCACGTGACCTTGAATTTTTCAAAAGTGCTCAAAAACGGCCAAATTTGACGGCGTCCTTTCAGGATATATCTGATTTACTCTCGAAAACGCTTCAGAATAATGTATGGGTCCATTTCGAGCCCAAAATAGCCCAACAAAGAAGGTGTGTCCCTAAAAACTACGTACAGTTCTGTTGATTTCAGTGCAAGTCTATTTTTATTGGCGGACAAAAAGGCCCAAGACAGATTAAAGACAAACTGAAGCAAAACAAAAAGTAAATAGGTAGACAATTAAATTAAAACTGCAAGTGGATTAATTTACAATCAGACAAAGTAAACATCAAACAAATAACGGACAAAACGACAAAACGAAAACTTTGCGAAAAAACGGCCAAAATCAATCACAGTGTAACAAAAGTTATAGATTCAACACTGTGTTAAGATTTAACATTTCTGAAACAACTTTAATGCTATATATCTACACAAGAACAAAACATTTTCCCCAACTATCCTGGGATTTCTGATAAGAAATGTTTTAACATTTTTCTCGTTTGTATTTCGTTTTCATAAATTTAATGATAAACTCTGCAACTAATGCAACTACTTTCTGCTCCATATTTGGAATTTTTGGAGGTATCATGACGTCAACCATGTAACGATTGCATGGATGACGTCAAAAGTGATGCCTTGTTTCCCGACTCCCATACGCCGTGAAGCATGTAAAAATATGTTGTGTCCTGAGATTTGCAACAATCTAACATTTGCAACAATCCTAACAAGTTTGTTTGAGCCAAAAATTGATCAATTGGGTACTGTTACTGTTTGAAATGTAATGTTCTTTCTCTGTTGTTCAACTGTGGGTTCCCTCTATGACCAGAAATAAACAGCGCCCTCGCTTGTCATAAAAATGAGTAGAGAAAAGGTCAGCTTGAATCTTTTAATTTGTGTGTAAAACCATTTGGTTGTTAATTATCACTTCACAAAACCTTTAAATCGGCACTAGTTGTCCCACAAGGGGCGCTTCATCCGTCCACCAGCAAATTTCGGAATTACACGGAACTTGGTGTAAAAGAGTGCGATGAATGAAAGTGATGAAATGAATGAACTTGCATTGTTGTTGTTGTTGTTGTTGTTGTATATTTTATGGCATCTTCGGCAACTAAGGCCCTTTATGCCATCAACTATACGATTTTAGCTTTAACTATACTATATTATCAACTTGAGATGACGAAGAAGGAGTTGCAGTTTTAGAAGTGGGAGGAAAACCCCCAGAGAAATGCCCCAGGGGAAAACCCACGCGGCCAAGTAGGGACTGCAAACCCAATCCACATACACGCCCCGGATTCGAACCCGGGACGCCAGAGGTGAAAACTTGCATTGAAGGTGATGGGCCTATATATATACCTATTGCAATGCATGAATAAGCAGCATTTAAAGGTTAAATTACCACTATTCAAAAATGGCATGGATGACGATAGGGAAAGAGTGGTTAGTGAGCTTTTAGAGAATCAAGAAATTGACCGGATGATATGGCCATCAAACTCCCATAGGCTCAACCCCATGGAAATTTGTGGAATCAACTGAAGTGGGCACTTAATTTGAGAATTGATGATCAAACAACACTTCAAGTTCAGGGGCCGATTTCACAAAGCGCTAAGATTCGTCCTAGGAAGTGTAACTCGTCTTATCTTGGAACTAATCCTAGGACTGATTTCACAAAACTTATTAGATGTGTTCAATTCGTCCTGTTTCCCATGGCAACACGGCCGAACTCTTCCTAACTTAAGATCGATGTTTGGGTCGTCTTTACCTGTACGAATGCATGGAGTAAGTGTAGTTACCGAAGGTACTTATCTTCTGCTTGCCGAACGGGAAGCTAGCCCGGCATACGGCAGCAGCAGGCGGTCAAACATACATAATTTTCCTTGAGGCGTAATTTAAATCGCAGAAAAGCACTTACCGAAAAAGGTTGAGGCATTCAAGTATGTCCATCCACGTGAAGCCATATAACTTGCTGTAGCCCTAGCTAGGTTTCTCAATGTTTTAATACACGAGTAAAGCACGGATTTATATTTCGGCAAAATATATCCATACAATAACAACCATAAAATATGTACATTTGTACTGTTGATTGAGCACAGACTGAAAGTTACTTGTGGTGCGCGCGCGCGTGCTAGTACTAGCGCGCGATACTCCCGAAAAAAAGATACATTTATGTAAATTAGAATAATAGCCTATACATTTAATGTTTTTCTTTACCGTCAAGCATACTGCTATGCACATAAATGCAAGTGTGCCATTTGTACAGCCGAACGATAGGCCTAGCCTACATAGCCTACATCTATAGTTCAAGTGCATCGACTTTTTTCAAGTGCATCGACTTTTTTCACGTTATGTACCTTTCATAACTGCCGACAAAATGCGATACGCCAAGCAGATGACACTACAAAGTCGGCCATTTTGATTTGTAATGTGCGTTCTGTTTTCCCGACAACTGTTGTATTTGGTACTACTGTTAACAAACATGGTACAGCCGTTGATAAATGTATAATAAGCAGTTGCGACTTGTCTTGTAAAAGACGGGTTTTGTGAAATCGATCGCAGGACACGTCTTAGCAAAGACCGATCTTACTGCTCGAACTCTTCTAGTAAATCCTAGGATCGATCCTAAGAGGAGTTTTGTGAAATCGACCGCAGGACATGCCACATTTGCTGCATGATGAGTAGTGCAGAAAAGAAATAACTTGTCTCATCAACACAATTTGTGTGTGATCCATGTCAAGTGATACAAAAATCACGGTAGTTACTTGCAACAGTGCCCCTTTAACGCACTCCCCTACTCGTGCGTACCAAGGCCCTGTTGAAACCGGCCCCATTTCGCTGGGGAATAAGCGATAGAAATCTCGTCGCCTATCTGGAGCATTGCGGGCATTCAAATGTAACGGACGCAGATTGTAAACACCGTGCATGCAGTGTGATACATGTACTCTACTCGTAATGCTGGTCGTGTCGCGCGCCAAATTCGTGCCACGAACTACGCAGCTCCATAGCGAAGGCATGGAGCTGCGTATTTCGTGGCACGAATTTGGCGCGCGCGCTTTGCTGACGAGCCTGTGCCTTTAAAGACAAATTATGATTGGAAAACTTTAAAAACAGGAACAACAGCATTATATACATACCGGTACCTGAAGAATAATGTTGATAAACTGCCTTGTATAGACATTTCCATGATTTGTTTTCAGTTGGCAATTTCTCCTGCAAATGTAGCATTTTTCACGGGAAATAAATCATATGGAGTTTGTTACCATTGCTATGGACACTTTTAGTCCGGGTGTTCTTGTCAACTTGTGAAGTAACATTTTGGGTAACTGCAAATTATGTACTGTGGCAAAAGTGTTTGCTTATTTGATGGGTGCGAAGTTGTTCTAAAGAACCAATTAAACCGCACTCTATTAAGGGACGTGTAGCCACTATTGTTTGCATTTCATCGTGCATAGGCTCGGTGAATGTCTGGCGCCGAAAATTGCAATGAGAGAAGGTTTTGGCGACTGACAAGAGTGCTTTGTCGTTTATCAATTGGTAATGCCCTTCAGGTGGTGACATTTGTTTTATTGAGACTTCTTTATAAATTCAATACTGTGTGACGATTTCAGATATTGGCTTACAAACATGGGTGTAGTGTTCAATAATAATGCTCAGCGACTCGCACAAAAATATCAACTGCCTGAGCTTTCTGGAGTGTTTTAAAAGTTTTAATGAATACTTGTACAGAAATTTGGAGAGAAAACACCATTTGATTCCGTAACATGTATTTTTTTTACCTACACTGTAAATATTAAACCTGTATTTGTACGGTAATTCCCTGGCAGTTTGGACGCCAGTACTATCCTGTTATATTATGGGGAAAAACTGTTATTATACATGTACGTTCCTGTAGAAATCCTCTCCCTGCCCTGTACACTGACCTGCTGACAGGAATCCTGTAATTTCCAGACCCATTTTCCGTTTATTTCGGTGCCCAGATCGTCATTTAACGGGAACTGTAATTGTACAGTAAAAAATAGCCGTGTTTTTACAGTATTCAAACTTGTATGCACCTGAAACATTTGTTACTGTAGTTCCCCTGCTTACGCAATAAGCGCAACAGAGTACAGAACGTATACCTCTGAACTGCAAGAACGGGTGATTGCACCCTCACTCTTCTAATTCCTGGAAACCTCGTCTACACTGGCAAATAAGACTTCCGCGGTCAGTACTACATGTATGTACACCACTGTAGGCCTACATTACTGCGAACACAAACTCAAGCCTAGTAGTAGTACTGTGTATGCCCAGTACCGATTTTCCCGCATTACTCACCGCACATACCAGGTTGCGATGGTAGTCTGTCGCTAGCTAGTAAGCCTGTCGACGGTTGAAAAGAGGGGCGAAACTCATGCACAAACTATGAGCTGGGCAGCACACGGGAGTTCCACGACCTGAGCTCGTCTTTACGCAACTTTTCCTCTCTTTTCTTTTTACAAGATACGAGAGCTCATGAAACCAGTGGATCGTCCATGTTGTTGTGGTTGTCAGCTGTTCGACTGACAGCGCAACACATGCGTTACTTTTACCGCATGTCATCGCTTCGTGTCCGATTCAACTTTCACTGAGCACGTGGACCATAAAATGTAAACACGCACGGTACGGGTGTAGTGGGTGCGCGTGCGCCCACAGCCTAAACGATCGTAGACTGGTTCCCGTCCACATATTCCACACAGGAAAATATATTTTCGCAATAAGCGAACCAATCTATAGGAATCGGGAACCAATCTAAAACGATCGCTGTTTGTTATCGTACGTATACACGTGAGCGGTTTGACGCGACGTTGCCGTTCACTTTCCGGCGCACACAGCAGTGTCCGGGGCGCCGCTTGTAAAATAATAATGCGTTTTGTCAAAATCTTGGCTGTTTGGTCCACGTCGATGTAGAACCCCAGACCTCCGGCACACTTTCATGGTGGACTTATACAGTATAGGCCCCACGTCACCCAAAGTGTTGGCGACAGCTGATGAAACAATGGTCACAATTAAAGACCGCATGATTTTTTTTGTCAAGAGTAAAATGGTATACCATTTTGGTATAATTCCCCCACAATATATTGTAGGGGAATTATATTTAAATAATCATTTTGCAAACGATCATTCAACACAAAAGCCTGAATCGCGCAAATATGCTAAAATGTATTTCTCATTGGTCTTTCCAGATGATCGAGTCAACCAATTTTAATGTTTTTCCTGGCATTCAATGTCGTAACATTTCAATCGAATTCGCCTTTTTAGTGATTATCATCTACGGAATGTTAGGATTAATTTCGTCTTTGTTCAACCCATTTCAATAATTTATCGAATCAAATTCATCGGATGATCAGTATAGAGCTTTGCCATGTTTGCGGACAAGCTATTTTAAAGGACAACTTCTCAGTTTAATTTATTGCACTTAATTGCTCTCATGATTCCGAATGTTCAACCATTGAAGAAGGATGGTTCAACAAACATTTTAAAACTGTTTTCATTCAGATTCATATCCGGTTAAATTCAATTTCATCCGAAGACGAGTGAAACCCGCAATGCTACACTGATTTGGTATTTCGAAATTATGATTAATGGTCCACCACTTTCAACACTTGTCCATTCAATGTCGTAAGATTTCAATCGAATTATAAGTCTCGACTGGTGATCATCTAGGTAGGCTACATCCTGTAAGGATCTTTGTTCAACCGATTTCAATAATTTATTATCGATCAAATTCGTCGGATGGTTAGAACTTTGTGGACAAGCTTTTTAAGGACAACGTTTTAGGTAAAGTTTCTTGCACATGCTCGTCTCATGATTCCGAATCTTCAACAAACATAATTACATGTCATTGTTATAGGCCCACGGGGCAAGCATAATCAGCATGTAGAAAATTAGAAATATGAAGAGGTAAAAATATCGAATGTTATCATACAATCAAGTGACGAATTCAAATGAAATAGGCCTACATGTGAGACTGATTACCAAATGACGAAATTGCTCCATTCCTCGTCGTAGCTATAGGGTATGCTGGGGCAAGATGGGACACGCTAATTTTGGGGCCAAAACTGTACATTCGCAATTAAGCACACAGACAGTAGTAGTTTAAATTAAAACATACCTAATTTTTTCCCATTCCGTGCCTTTTTGCATTTGCTTTGATGACAAATGGTTTAAATTCAGTGCATTTTCTATTTTTGTTTATGTATGTCCCATTTTGCCCCGTCAATGGGGCAAGATGGGATATAGGGACCCATGTAATTAATAGTCCACAAATCAGTGTGTTGTGCACCCATCTTCCTGTGTGGAACAAATATAACACTTGGAAAGCTGTTTTCACAGCAGTTGTTTTTTCCCGAAATACATAAATACATGGTTTTTAACTTCTTTGATTGAGTTTATCACTATCAGGCCCATATGGGACCCTCGTTGTTAGTTTGGTGACAATATTTTCGCACCATGAAAGTTGAAACCTGGAAAATGAAAATGTTTACCCGAAAGTGATACTAGTGCAATCGTCATATTAATTTTAAACAATAGGCCTACATGTACTTGCAAAATGCACTCAAAAAACCTCGCATTCTGTAAAAAGTATAGTAATGTTGTAAATTCTTAAAAACGTTTTTGCGCAATCTTTATACATTTATGTAAAAGACATTGTCTTGGGGTAAAATGGGATTTTTAAAAAATAAAATGGGGCAAGATGGTTAACATTTTCTTAAAATTTATTTTGCCTTAAATTGTTTTCGTGTTTTCTGTAGAAAATAATATAAAAAGGCATTATTGTTAACATTTCTATATATAAATCATCCAAAAAAAGGGCCGAAAATTAGAATTTTGTTGAAGATTTTAGTCGCGTCAGTCTTCTTCTTACTTCTTGTTTTCTTTTTAGTGAGCAGTGAACTTGCATTGGCAATCATAGAAGAAGGAACAAACGGGTAATTTTAAGTTGTTTCTGTATGTCTTTGCCGTTTTGAACATTGTTTTAGTTAGTGCTAGGCCTACTTTTTTATGGATCAAAACTGGGGGGGAAATGTAGCCTCGTGGCGGCCGGGCGGCGGCGGCGAAATTTTTCTATGATATTTCATCATTGCACATGACTATGCACAACGGAATGCATAGTCTGGTTCCCCCTTTCTCCGAAATCCCTGACGTGACTACATTATCATTTATGAAATGACGCAATGCAGTATAGAAACAAGACCGGTGATAACATCACTGCCGAGCTCAAAACCAACGGATGATGTAAATATCATTTTATAATGTATTTTTTCGAAAAGCAAAACCTGAAATGCTAACACTGAAAGCAAGACAAATCTCTTCGTTACCTCCAGCCGCTATGAGCCTCGTGTGGCAAGTAAGTGCGGGCTCTGTGGTCGTGAAACTCCCGCCCAATGTCGCAACACGACTGCTACAAACTGCACCGTGTTTGGCTGGAGTACCCGGCCGTGGGAAATCTCCAAACGTCGGCGGACAGCACACACCATCCTTGGTGGGACTGGTTTTTGCGTCATGTACTGTAACTCGGAATGCTCTAACCGCCAGACGCCCTGTGACTGTAGTGAAAGTTCACTTGCCACATCTGCAGGTTTACCACTGTTTACTTACTTCCAAATACTGAAAGTAGGCCTAGTCCTCCTGTATTACTCAGACCCGTGAACAGGGTCAGGGCGTCGTAGTCTCCGCCTACTTCCAAATACTGAAAGTCACCCAGGCCTGATTTTTGCTGATCTTGGCGGCCTGGGTGACTTTCAAGATAGATCAGCACTTTTTTTTCCCATCAAAATCGTTGCTCAAAATGGAATCTTTAGGCAAGTCATTTTACAGGAAGTGGCTATTTTTGGTAAAATCAAAATCTCTACACGTTCTACATACCTCCCTGGCCGTAATTCTCTGAAAACTTACGTACACACCTCCGTTTTTAACAATTTGGCGATCAAATTCGAACTTCATAACTACATCGGCTGGCATCGTGTTTTACAGAGGCCATAGCCTGCGCCTGCGCAATGGGGCTCGCCTATAACAGTTTCAAGCACCAGACCAGATCCAGCACGTACATTTTTTGGACGAGGGGGGATTTTTTTTAGCGCGCCACTGTGCAGTCAGTGAATGAAGGATTCACTTCAAATGACTTTTCACTCGTAAAGTTGCCACGCGGGTCGCTTTGACAAAAAGCCGTTTGGTGGTAATTTGGAGTGAATCCTGCCTTCACTGACCGCACAGTGGCGCACTAAAAAAAATTCCCCCACGTCCAAAAATGGTACGTGCTGGATCTGGTCTGGTGCTTGAAACTGTTATAGGCGAGCCCCATTCATTGTGCAGGCGCAGGCTATGGCCTCTGTAAAACACGATGCCAGCCGATGTAGTTATGAAGTTCGAATTTGATCGTCAAATTGTTAAAAACGGAGGTGTGTACGTAAGTTTTCAGAGAATTACGGCCAGGGAGGTATGTAGAACGTGTAGAGATTTTGATTTTACCAAAAATAGCCATTTCCTGTAAAATGACGTGCCTAATGATTCCATTTTGAGCAACGATGATATTTGCTCAATAGCTGCACTCACCCAAGCGTGTAAATATTCCGAAGAGTACGCATCGATCCGATGTCTAGTTTCGGTGCAATCATGGGGCAAACTTTAGACCCTCCGTGGCCCGTGCGATAAAATACAGACTGTTTGCCCAAAAATCCATGTATGCGCATGCGCGAGAGCGGAGATGTCAACACTAGACTGGTTCCACATCCTCATATTTACTTCCCTTCGTCTTATAATATGAAGGGGAGTAAATATGAGAACAGCGAACCAGTCTAGCTTGTGTTGACCTCTATGCCCTCCATATGTGCATATTTGATCTGTTCGTGACATGGGCCACACGACAAGGGCCCGAACGGCAGGAACGAACGCTGGACGTGTCACGAACAGACGGCCTGACTCGATCGAATAGGGCCCTCTTTCGACGTTTCGAGCACAGTTTCTCGCAAGCGTGGTAGATAGCACCATTTTGAAAGAGTCTTTTAAATAGACTAACATCTGCTACGATTTTTCTTGGAATAATCGGTTTTGAAGGACGTGTGTACGCCAGTTTTGAGAGTATTACGGCTAGGGCGGTATGTAGAACGTGTAGAGATTTGATTTTACCCAAAAATTGCAATTTCCTGTAAAAAGACTTGGTTAAAGATTCCATTTGGGTCCACGTTTTTTATAGGAACAAAAAATAGTTATACTGAAAGTATCGGCTTAATAATAACATAATTTTCACAAAAAAAGAAAAAAGGCCGATACTTTTAGTATAGTCTGGAAGTACCGTTTACTGGTCGCCACTTATCCTCCTTATACGACTTCATAACCAACAAAATGTGTTAATATTAGGGACGTGATTTAAATGTGAAGAACATTCAACAATTTCCTTATACCTTTAGCCATGTTCCATAGACTTAAAGGCACAGGCTCGTCAGCAATGCGCGCCCGCCAAATGTGTGCCACGCAATACGCAGCTCCATAGCAAAGGCATGGAGCTGCGTGTTTCGAGCACGAATTTGGCGGGCGCGCATTGCTGACGAGCCTGTGTCTTTAAGCCCCAATACATCATTTTGCAGTTACCCAAAATTTTACGGTTAAGACAGGGCTCGAAATACCCACTGGACCGGTGGACCGAGGCCAGTAATTTAAGCCTTAGTCTAGTGCTTTCTCTACCGTACTAGACCAGTGGTCCAGTGCATTTTTAAACTACATGTAACAAACAGTAAATCCATGTTCCTTGTGGCTTTGGTCTTGTAAAAATAGCGTCCGTCCAGTAAATTATTTAAGCTACTAATAGTAGGAGACCAGCCTGTAGGTCCCGTGACCAAATTCTGGGAACAAAGGTTTGAAAGTGTTTTTGTGTTCCCTGATGAATACCGAAAAATTTTGACTTGGGCTTCCCCCTTGAAAATGTCAGGCATTTCCGGGAGGGGTCAACAAAGGTCAAACAGGGGTCAAAATTCAAATATATTCTAATCGTGTTGATATGCATATCAAATTACTCGCCTAGTCACGAGGATTCCAAAAATGTATAGTTTGTTATACCTCCGACCTTAAATGAGGGCGCTGTGGTCAAAAATGTCGAAAGGTCAACGCACTTTTGACTGGTGGTCAAATTCACCAACACAGTTAACATTATCCGATTCTAATGATTTTAGTGTATAATAATATGTTTTCTGATATGGCAAATTCAACTAAGCAACTTTTAAAAGTAAAAGTGGTTGCCATAACCTTGAAATTTCAAAATGGCTGCTAAAATTATGTGTATCCTTTTTCTTTAGAGCACATGTTCGATATAATATTGTACGGTATACCATATAAAGTGTATAGGTAAATGATGATGATGATGGGCTGTGAATATCTGCAACAATATAGCTTCAACAACATGTTCCCTCATTGGGTAAAAGTTTATGGATGCAATGAAACTGACATTTTACGCTTGGTAAGTACCTCATTGAACCTTTCATACTTTTTTTCATATGTGATTGGACCAAAGACACAACAAAAAGTTAATATTTACAAAACAATTGATGGCTTAAACTAGGTTTAAATGGGCCAGAGCCCATATGGCAATATTATGTAACGTACATTCCTCAAGCTAGTAATATTAATTGAGTATACAGGACATATAATACTCTGAATCATTGCGACCTTATTTCATGCTTGATGAAAATTGGTCGATTTACTTGATCTTCTCTGACCCATATGACTCAATTCTCCGACTCAATTCAGTGAGACAACCCACTGAAAAATGATCAGTAATCGTGTTGACCTTTATTGACTTTGCCGATTTTGAGGTTTAACACCTGTTCTTTGAGTGAAAAAAGCCCCTTTTCCCCGTGCATCATATATTCAAAAACAAAACCAAACTATCTGTACATGTACTTTGAAATGCGTAGCGAGTTGGTGAGAAACATAGACGTACTTTTTATGTACTCACAAAGGTTTGCAGTGCGGCGCTGTTTTCCGTGTCATTTTCCTGCGCTGAGCGTAGGGTCACGGAGCTCAGTGAGCAGATGCGCGCAAGTTGTTCATATGGGTCAGAGAAGATCAAGTAAATCGACCAATTTTCATCAAGCATGGAATAAGGTCGCAATGATTCAGAGTATTATATGTCCTGTATACTCAATTAATATTACTAGCTTGAGGAATGTAATAATATTGCCATATGGGCTCTGGCCCATTTAAACCTTGTTTAAGCCATCAATTGTTTTGTAAATATTAACTTTTTGTTGTGTCTTTGGTCCAATCACATTTGAAAAAAGGATGAAAGGTTCAATGAGGTACTTACCAAGCGTAAAATGTCAGTTTCATTGCATCCATAAACTTTTACCCAATGACGGAACATGTTGTTGAAGCTATATTGTTGCAGATATTCACAGCCCATCATCATCATTTACCTATAAACTTTATATGGTATACCGTACAATATTATATCGAACATATAAAGAAAAAGGATACACATAATTAAAAATCATTATTTGTTTTAAAAATGGAGTGTTTCAATTGTTCGTGACGTTTCGGTGACAAACATTTAATAATTTCTTATCCATGGGTTTGGGAAAAAAATTGTTGTTTTTGGCTAATTTATGTTAACCTTTTAGCAGCCATTTTGAAATTTCAAGGTTATGGCAACCACTTTTACTTTTAAAAGTTGCTTAGTTGAATTTGCCATGTCAGAAAACATATTATTAGACACTAAAATCATTAGAATCGGATAATGTTAACTGTGTTGGTGAATTTGACCACCAGTCAAAAGTGCGTTGACCTTTCGACGTTTTTGACCACAGCGCCCTCATTTAAGGTCGGAGGTATAACAAACTATACATTTTTGGAATCCTCATGACTAGTCGAGTAATTTGATATGCATATCGACACGATTGGAATATATTTGAATTTTGACCCCTGTTTGACCTTTGTTGACCCCTCCCGGAAATGCCTGACATTTTCAAGGGGGCAGCCCAAGTCAAAATTGTTCGGTATTCATCAGGGAACACAAAAACACTTTCAAACCTTTGTTCCCAGAATTTGGTCACGGGACCTACAGGCTGCGCTCTCCTACTATAACCCTGTGGTCTAGCAGATTTTTTTCATGAAATTCGAGCCCTGTAAGAGTTTAGAAGTTAATTATAATTTTTTATATCTAAAATGACTCATCAGGCATTGGTGAAATCGGCTGCTGATCAACTTTTTTTTTAAAAAGCCGTGTCCGCATTGGACTTGTTTTTTGGGATGTTTTACCGAGATGATGGTAAAATGAAAAATTGCTAAATTTTACTGCACTGTCCACAAGTGGGAATCCGTTGATTCCAGGAGATAATTTTCTTCAAACTATCTATTCTATGTTTAATGTATATGTACGGAAAAAACACCCGTCTTTAACACACGCCATCTTAGCACTCCGAGTAAACAGAATTCATACCTTGTTTTAATATACTGCAGGCACAATTTCTGCACACATCATCAACATGGAATGTCTCCCGCACCAAAATAAGCACAACGGCAGAAGAGGGTCAGAACGAAAAACCAAACTTTGCACCTCACTTCAGGTATATATGTACATGTATTTCAATTTTTTAGCACGTTCATTTTTGTTTTTGCAAGTTAGGTAACTATTTTTTTAAATTCCTTTTTTGAGTTGGGGGAATGATAATTCTGAACAAGATATAAATACCATACACCCTCGCCACTAATTCTTTATAATATGACAAGATAACACCCAAGAAAGTGTATATATGGTGAGGAAACATGAATTTACATGTATCGGTAGCAGTGAGCAAATTTAAAGTTTTCCTTCGAAAACATTTATACTTTTTATGTAATGCTCCAAAGTGCATAGAGTCTCATCAACTGGCGAGGGTGTATGGTATTTTTTCCCTGAACAACCTTGCGCAATCGCTGCATATGTTTTATACTTGGTTAAAGGAACACACCGGCTTTGTTGGGCCATTTGGGCTCGAAATAGACCCATACATGTACATGATTCTAAAGGTCTTTCCGGAATAAACCAAATACAGTAGATCCTGAAAAGAAACCACAACATTTTGCAATTTTTGAGCATTTAAAAAAAAATCAAGTTCACATGATTTATCCAAACCAGATTTCTGGTTCTGATAAATCGCATGTTCTTACGAGTTAGTTTTATTTCCAGCCGTATAGGCCTAAAAGTTTGTTCCTGCAGTACTGCACCAAATTCAGCTGTAAGTTTTGTTCAAAATATGCATTCATTTCTTGAACTAAATGTGAATAAGACCAAGGAAATTGTCATGGATTTTAGGAGGTATTCTACGCACATCCAGCCACTGGTTATTAATGGGTTATTATAGAAGTAAAAATGGTGGATGATTTTTAGGCATTCAGATCTCATCAGATTTCAAATGTATTGTCAAAAAGCACAGCAAAGATTGTTTTTCTTAAGACGACTGAGAAGCTTTCGTGTCAGTCAGAGGCTGTTGCTGAAGTACGTGCCTCTACGGTTCCCCCACAATTCGCTGCGCGTGGTATATGGGGTAGTGCATGATGGGATTTAATTCTAGTACACCGCACAGATGGCCCATTCTCCGCTAAAGTGCTCAGAATTGCCATTTATGTGTCGCTTGCACATTTCGGACTGATGATATCATTTAAAAGAATAATTTATTGTGAATTTATTTTGATTCGGATTTGTTTAAGAAATTTATGGGGTAAAATTATGGTTACCCACCAAATATTTGAGAAATGGTGACAGTAAGGTCATATATGTTGCGATTTCCTCATGTCGCCGGTCAAAGTGTATTTTACACAAACGCTCCAGTTCGTTCCTGGGGTGACATACCGAATGTTTATCATTTTACATTATAAGCTCATAGTATGTACTCATTGCACAATGACGAATTAAAAAAGTTGAACTCATAAATTTTGCATCAGCCACGTGAAAATACATGTCGCCAATTTTACAACCAGATACGTTACCGTTTTTTTCTGAACTATCTGAACATGTTACATTCGAGGAATATCCACATAGAGTTAGCCCAGGCAACAGGCCAAACCAGTGATTATATTGTACATATGCCAAAAGTATAAATGTTTTCACTTAAGAAAATATAGACCTCTCCTTGGACAAAAACCACCGTGTTACGCACGAGTCGCGACAGATACGTTACCTACATTCCCCTATCCTCTGGAGAAACCCAGCGGTATCAGCCCTATTGCACCATACCAGTCAATAGTGGGCTGGGCCATGACCAATCAAGGAGCGATAGATGTAGTGTAAGGTAGCAGAATTTGGAAATGACGGCATGTTTAATTATTGGCCGGACAGATACGTTACGCGAGATACGTTACCGAAACCAGATACGTTACCAAACAGAATTTGAATTTTTGAGTTTTCAACCCTTATCAGCCCTCTTGCACCATACCAGTCAATAGTGGGCTGGCCATGACCAATCAAGGAGCGATATATCTAGTGTACGGTAGCAGAGTTTGGAAATAACAGCATGTTTCATTATTGGCCGGACAGATACGTTACGCCAGATACGTTACCGAAACCAGATACGTTACCAAACAGAATTTGAATTTTTGAGTTTTCTACCTTTATCTTAATACAAATATCACAAAAGACATGTGTTTGTGTATAACTACTGCTGTTAACTACGATATGTAACTCTTTTTGGCTGTTTCAAATTTGATTTGCCAGATACGTTACCAGACACATCCTTATATAATTTATCGTGTTGTCTGAGTTTGGGAAGAAAAATCTGTGTTATTTCATGTTCGTTGAATTTGTCGTGACCAGTTGATTAGTTTACGGCGGTTAATCAAAACTGCAAGACGGGGAGCAATGAATAAAGCGAGAACAATTATGTCGACATCCATGTCAGACAGAACTTACCCTGATTTGTTTCATCAACACACGGGGGGAAAACGTGTTTTGGATTATTTACCAGTCAAAAATGTCAATTAAACCGACGTGTTTTCAATGTGTCCGATAGGAGGCCTAACACCACCATTCACACAGTTTAAACTTTATCATACTCAATTCACAGACATGCATTTTCTACAAGTAGAATTGTGGTAACGTATCTGTTATGTTGTTAAAACACGTTTTACAAGGTCTGACTTTGTGTTCGTATTTCTAGAAAGGTAGATGAGTTAAAGATCACCAATGCCTTGTTTGATATTCTGGAGCTATTACACTTTACGATTTTGACCATATTTGTTTTTTTCATTGTTGTCAATATTTCGCCAATTGTCACTCCCAACTTGAACACTTAAGCGGAGAATGGCCCAGATGCACTAAGTTTGATCGTGTACAAATGAATGGGATTTTGCAGGGAGTGCAGCTCTCGGCCGCTTCAAACTTGTAAAACATGGCGAATTTGTCTTTTTAACACAAAATATTCACTGGTAATATAGAGCTCAGATACAGATCTGTTTTGAGATTATCGGTGTCTAGGGGTGAAATACTGACTCGATTTGTCGCACGGTAGCGCGGTTTTGTGAGCGTGCATGCAGCGATGAGTGAGTGGGTGTCTTGTCAGTACACTCATTGCCGCATACACGCTCAACAAGACACTCTGAATTACTGCCTTATGAAACAAAGTGAGAATAGTTTAATCAACATTCAATTTTTCTCGCTTTTCTGCCTTAAAGATGTTATGCCGTGGAGAGAGGAATTTACCAAAATTACACATTAAACCATTAAATACATCTAATTATGCCAGGAAAACTGTTCAGAAGAAAATTTGGCTGTGCGAATGTTTTTTTACAATAGCAGTTTTTAGCCCACTTTTCAGCCCAAACTCGAAGCAAAATCTGAACAACAGCCGTCGGGCCTAAAAGTTTGACATTGGAAAATCAACGGATTCGTGACGTCATTTTACGGAAGCGTCCGGCCGACGGCTGTTTCTTGTTATTCCACAACGTGGCGTTTTGGAACAACATGTTGACAATTGACTCCAGTGTTGACGTTTTTTCCGATGGCGATAGCGATGTTTTTTTCTTGCCCATCGCATTCATTTCATGACGACAGCGATGAAGAATCATCCAGTGAATTTCCTATGGTTGAACCGTATCAGTTTGAGCCAGAATTAACCAAGGAATAAATCCGAGAACAACGTGAGTCCGGTGTTCGAATCGACGACCGAAGTCGACAACAGGAAACTGGAACGGTACTGCCTCGGCTTTCTCTTTCTTTCCCAACTTCTTCTCAACCCTTTTTCGTCAATAATTATTTTGTCCCTGGAAGTTTTTATGGTAAATGTACCATGTTTGTTTGAGCCGATTGCCTAAATTTTTAGACCATGTAAATGTGGAATTTATATTCATCGTAAAACTTACCATGAACGTACGTTGTTGAGACGAAAATCAAACCCTAAAATATCCGTTTGGTGTAAAAACTTAGACCTGTTCTTTCCTCTTCATTTGATACTTGTGTATGTTAAATTTAATCCCAACACTAGAACATTTATCCAGCAGTGTTTTGGGGGCGTCTTGTGATGTGACTGTGTCAAGAATGCAATGTAACAAGTTTACGAGAATGTTCAGCGCGCACTCGCTGAAACCATACCGGCTGGCGGGCCGTTCGTTCGGCGTGTACTTCACAAAGCACTTGATCACGCACGCACGCGGGCGAGCATACCGACCATAGCGGTGGGATCAAGACCAAACACAGGTTTCTTCTTACACAATGTGTGCGGCACCAGACTATTGTATTGGCGCGGAGTGATATCGTGCGCGAGCCTTTCTTGGCTAAAAACGTCTCCGTAAAATGACATCACTAATTTGGCCAAATCTGTTTGCTGCCCGCAGCGGCGGGAAAATCATGGGTTGGAATTAAGCCTAAATTTTCACTTTTTTTATTAATATAAATTGTAAAACGAGATATGAAATCGATAACTAATATATCAAAGAATAGAAAGTAACATGCAAAAATAATTATAATTCCTCTCTCCACGGCATAACACCTTTAAGTACATGTATGAAGATGAAAATGTAGTGTAAAAATAACATGTTCATGCTTAAGTCGGATAAAATCGCTTGGTCCCGTTGGATCCGACTTATCCGAGGTTTACTGTATGTGTCTATACGCCTATAAAAAAATAACAGGACCACAAAAATGAAAGTAAAATATTATCAACATGTCACATTTAGAATTTTACAACATGGCCTTACATTAAACTGCTTACCGGTACTTTTTTTATATTTTTTATTTCAGAACAAAAAAGAAGACAGTTTTTGGTGACGAACCAAGTCATCCGCATGCCCACAAAGCAAACGGTGGTGAAGATAAGACGGAGAATAATGGGCAGTACCTCCTGCCTCACCCAATATGGTGAGTTGTAATTGTAGTAAGTCACTCTTGACTTGTCATTATGCAGTAATACATGTATCAGTGTTCTCCAAGGGTTTTTCATTTGCTAGGGCGGCACACCCCCGCGAAGCCCCGCCCCCCCCTCCCCCGGCAAAGCCCTGCCCCCCTCCCCTGCTAGACTGGACAATGGCAAGTGTGCCCTCTATAGGTACAGGATAGCACTGATCACGCAATCACGCTGGCCGTGCGTGCAGCACTGCAAAATACGGACGATGTGGTGACAAAAACACCATAAAACTAGAAATGTGGTGTTTGTTAGAAACAAACACGCTGTTTCGGACATTTTTAATTATCTGGTTTTCAGCTTTAAAAAAACTTAATGAATTAAGGTCAAACCCGAAGAAATGTTGTCCTTATCTCAAACGGTTGATTTTTTACAGATTTTTGAATATTATAATTACCGACTTTCGACTGTCTGTAATCCGACACCTGGTCACGTGACCATGAATCCACGGAATGGTGGTACACCTTCAGGGTATGTACTAACTATCTGCCAAGATTGACTGGAATCGGACGTGTAGAAGTGTGTGAATTGCCTCTTAGAAAAACACGTGCATTGTCTATGGGATTTCGTCAAGTTCAGATAATGACAAAAATGACTGCAATGTGTGTATTTGTTGCAATATTAAAAAAATAATAACAAGTCAACAAATGACGTCATACTAATGTAACTTGGTACGTCATATGTCAATGACCAGGTCTAGGAACCTACTAAGTTTCAAGGTCATATAACCCATACAGGAAGTGAACGACCTTGGCAAATGTTTGCTTAACAAACTCGCTTATTTGATGACGTCATAGTGACGTCACAACATTTTTCTGGTAATATGCATTAGACCAAGTCAAAACAAACCTAAAACACAAACTTTGACATCCATCGGCCTTTTCGTTCTCCAGATATAGCTGTGAGAAGAATGTATGTTCAACTGGTTGTAATTTGACACCTGGTGACGTCATCAAACTTTTGAAGGTGTGGGCATGTTCACTGACCCTCGGTGAACACCTGTACCAATTTTGGGCCGATTTGCAAAAACTTCGCCACAGACATCTGTTCAAAATACGTTTTGGCCATTTTTCAACTCGTCGCTAGAGGGCGCTGTTTTGTGTGACGGCTTAACTTTTGATATTTTCTAAATGCCCAAGGGGTCCTGAGACTAACAAAGAAGACTCCATTTCAATACCTACTACCAGTTTTAAATGGCGAGCCAGCCTCGTTTTCGACCAAAAGGAAGCGAGGTCCAAGGTCATTGCATGGAAACTAAATGTAGTACTCTGTGAAATAAGGTCAACCCTGAAGAAACTTTTTCTGTATCTCAAACGGTTGATTTTTTACAGATTTTTAAACATGACAATCACCGATTTTTGACTGCCTGTAATCCGACACCTGGTCACGTGACTGTGAAATTATGCAATGGTGGCACATCCTCAGGGGATGTACTAACTACCTGCCAAGTTTGACTGGAATCGGACGAGCAGAAGTGTGTAAACTGCCGGGTAGAAAGAAGGGGTACCAAGATGAAATAAAAAAAGAAAAAAAATCAGAACGAAAACAATAGCTGTTTCGGCCCTACCGAAACAGCTAATGAAGACACAAAACACATGGTACCTGTACGTGTTTTACAAAATGGAAATTTTAATATTTTAATCTTGTACATGAAATATACTTTCAAGTAAGAACACAAATCTTGCCAAAAACGATGTTTTAAAGCTGGGAAAAGGGGCTTACAATTTATTTTTGCTAGGGCGGTCGTGATTTTGCTCGGGTGGTCAAGATTTTGCTCGGGCGGCACAAAAATTATGTAGGGTGGCATGCCCTAGCAAAACATCCTGCAGAGAACCCTGATGTATATATTACTTCGTATCTAGTTGTGATTAAAAAGCAAAAGGTAGCTCAACGTTGACTTTCTATAGGATGGCCTAAAATTGTTGCAGGGCACAAAGTGAACAGCGGAGCCTAAAACTTTAACAGAGCAGGCTATGAAGCCCTATTAGTGCCATTTTTCCTGGGGTGGTGTGTACTCACAATAAGTTGGGGATATTGTGGGGTGTGACGCAGATATTTTGTTGAGGGTATGCATTCCGCTTGAATGATTTTGTATATGATTAGACAATTGTGTCTGCATGACAGACACACCTTGTCACAGAAATAGATGAAAACGGTCATTTAAAAACAAAATTTCCAAAATTGACAACATACCCCGGAACCTACCAATATCCCTACAAACACATGTAATTTATTGTGAGTAGTGTATTTTAAAAGGTGGTGCATGTCTTTTACAGAGTGGAAGATGTTTCTTATAACTTGCGGCCACAATAAAATAATTTGCAGCCGCAAGGTACCGTAATAACATGCAGTCGCAACATAATGAATTGCGGCTGCAACTTTAAAACTCGCAGCCGCAGCCTAATAACTCGCGGCCGTTAGTTATTAGGTTGCAGCTGCAAGTCTGGCCTATCTTGTGGCCGCAAGTAATTATTTTGCTGCCGCAATAACAAAGAAACATCTACCGCCCTGTAAAAGACACGCACCACCTTTTGAAATACACACCACCTCGGAAAAAAAATGACACTAATGGGGCTTCATAGCAGGCTGCCCTGTTAAACAAGCTATATAGGGAACACTGAGGCATGTTCAACAGCACAATACCAAAATACTAGTACATGTATGGCAGCGTCGGTATGCTGCAACCGAAATGGCTTGTTGAACGACTGCATCCTAAAACGTACGATCAAACATGGCTACTGTAGACAATGCGGTTTGCAGTGCACTACGGCTGCACGTTTAACAAAAAGATTCTGACAACTAAATTGCAAATCAAAACTGCTAACTCAACCGGCTTCCACAGTCGAAAAACAAACACTTCGAAATTCTCCTCGACACGCCGAATGTTGAAGCAAAATATTGACTTGAAACCCTGAGGCCGTAGCCACAATTTTTCCATCCGCCATCTTGGTATGGAAAGCATACATTGTATGTACCACGTTCGAGTTGGGATGCTTGGGATGCAATACGTATGGGGAATACTGTGCGTTTGGTTGCGTTCAATGTTTTCGGTATGCTGGGATGGTCAATACCGGCGTACGTATTGTGCTGTTGAACGCGCCCCTGCTGTTAATGAGAATATCCTTTATGCACGTACTGGTAATGCTGCAATTTTATGTTTTGCAGGTCAGAGAATGAAATTAGCAACGTAGAGGTGACACACAAGAAACCAGAGGGTTTTGTCGATCGGGTAAATTCTGCTTTCCTTTTCCAACTCAAATTTTGTTTTCAATCCTGTTGACCCCGTAAAATTCCATGCAGGCCATCCTTTCAGCTATGCAGGTTCGAAATTAACAGTAGTCCTGTAGTCCGAGGCTAGTGGTTTTAGCCAGAGGTGCCATATGTTGGCATGGTTGGTACCGTAGTCCGACCGGCTAGTGGGCCTATGCTGCACTATGTTGGGAAAACAATAAGCAGTCAAAACGATGTGGCACTAACAAGTTCAGGTTCTCAATCTGCAGCTAATTTCACGAAAAAGTGCTTGCAAAACTTTTTTTTAAATGGCATAAGAGCCACATAGCTTGCGTGTAATTATTGCAGGAATGTACCGCAACTTTATATTGCATAAAACATTGCGCAAGTGGGCTTAAGCAGTGCGTACATGTACATGTACATGAAATCGGCTGCAGGATTGTTTTGTAAATTTTACTTTTTGTATTAAATTTGGTCAATGCTACACAATAAACGAATGTCCAAAATGTAGAAATCATTTTAAGTGTATGTTTCTACAGGATTAGTACTAATAAATGATGGCTGACTAGTGATATGTCGATGTGACTAGTCCTGTGGGATACATGTACCATAACATTCAGGTTAATTTCGACCCCTGCAGTACGGTTGCAGCTGTCCCACTTGAGATCTTGGGTTGTACATTGTAGTCGAGTCGATCACAAGCCTTCACAAGTCCACGGACTTGTGATAGACTTGTTTAATATGGACTCGACTACAGCCCTGCCCTCAACCCCACTCATCAACCCCCCTCAACTCCACCCAGCCCCTCTCAACCCCACCCAGCCCCTCTCAACCCCACCCAGCCCCTAAAACCTACCCTCAACCCTGCCTCGCGCCTCAACCCCCCACGCCCCTCATCAGTTCCACCTTGATATTTAACCCTGCCCCTTAAAAGCTAACCCGTCCTTTTCCCTCAACTCTTAACTCTGCCTCTCTCTCAACCCCACCCCACCCTTTCCCTCGATCCCGCCATCTGCTTTGACCCCAACTCCACTTGGTCCCTGAAACTGATTTTAAGGGCCAATTTCATGGTGCTTTAGCACAGAATTTAACTTTTTTGTAAAAAACGAGTTACTAGCCAAAATTGCATTCTGAGAATATCAGTGTAAATAGGCCTGCACATCACGTACGATTTTGTCACAATGTTTAATTGTTTTTCTCACAAATTGCTTTTAGCTTGCTTATGGTTGTGTACAGACCCTACGGTTTTCTTTTGATATAATCTCTGGATACAATCGAGGAGTTCGGACAGAGGCAAAGTGGCTCATGTGAGTACATGCATGTCAACTGTTATTGCTGTTTTCAGTTGCAAATTGGTATTAAAGTACATTGTAGACAGAGGAACCTTCAACATTTACAAATTATATGTGGTTTAAAGGCCCACTGTATCATTTGCAATGACCTAGAATCGGACTCAACATGCTGTTACAGAAAACTTTACTAAAAGTGAGCAATGGTAACTACATGTAATTATATGCAATAATGTTGTTTCTGCTGACGTAATTGAATATGGTTTTTTTTTTTAAATGTACACTCGGTTTTTGTAATATGTTCATGAACTTGGCAGTACATGGGTGTATTGCAAACACGCGTGAATTTTCAACGTTTTGGTACATGTACTTATACGTAGGCACTTCATAGCTCAACAGATGCAACACTTTCACCATCGCAAGTGCATTTACTCCTCGGTGGATAGAGGAAAGGGCAAAATGCCTTGCCCAAGGGCACACACACCTTGGACACAGCCTGGATTTGAACATATGTACAATTAGACTTGAAGAACATGTTTTTGCGGCAATATTCATGAATTCAAATAATAATAGATATTATTAATACATGTACCTCAAAGCGCTTGCATGTATTATAAACTCCCTAGGGTGTATGTAAAATCATATTGATTTTGGAGGATTGAGGAGTGTTAAAGGCAGTATACATGTACATCATTGGTAATCTCGAAAATCAGAAATGTTCACAGATTTACGCCTAACTTACACAATATAAACATGATGACCGTAGAAAATTTCCCCTAAAATGGTTTTGTCTGATGAAGTGCTATAGTCTTTGAGAAATGAGTAAAACAATTAGTTTTCGTCTCATGAGACGAAAATTCAATTCGCCCCAAAACCATTTCGCCCGAGTGCCATTTCGCCCCAAACCACTTCGCCCGAGTGCCATTTCGCCCCAAATTACTTTGTCCAAACACTACATCACCCAAATGCCACTTCGCCCCAAAACCACTTCGTGCACAACCCGTGGTTCAGTGCGAAATGGTTCAGGGCGAAGTGGTTTTTGGGCGAAATGAACGCAAACCATTTTTTGACTGTTTTCTCAAAAGTTAGACGAAGTACGGAGCTGGTTTTTGCTCAGGTTGGTTTTAATCATGCATATCTTCAATCACACCTGGGGATCAAACTATTTGTAACAGTTTACCAATCATGTATACTACTGTATCTTTAAGGTTAAGTCACGAGCATTTATACTGCATACTTACATGTAAGTGTACGATAAAATAATATACAGTACATGTCACAATTTTGTCTGTCCACCGTTACATACGTATATGGAAAATTTGTACACAAGCTTTTCAGAAATGTATGTTGTGACAGCATTTTCTTACCTTTTTGGGCAAAGGTTATCTCCTGGGAACAGTACAAGGGAATTTCTTTAAGTTTGAGATAAACTGAAGACATCTGAAAGGAATTATTGACTTATTTTTCAAATAGGCCCATTAGCGTGGAAAGACCCATATGAACCAACCGGTCCTGTTAACGACTTGACATCAAGTGTAATGCAGAATTAACCAAAGACCCGAGTTTCAAACACTTAGTCTACAGCACTAAGGGGCCCCATATGCATTTTCGGGTACAATCTTGGCAAATTTGAGGATATGTTAATTTCATATCAAGGAATTCAAATCCGGTTGTTGCCAATTTTTAAGAGGTCATCTTCAAGGTCAAAGGTCAATTTAAAGGTCATAAAGGGTCAAAACCATAAAATTGCACTTTGGCGGCCCCTCGTTGGTCAATTTCAACAATCGTTGCACCCATTCTAGGATTCACAGGATGCTAAGTTCATTTATTATAGTCTCCAAGATTTTTAAGGTCATCTTCAAGGTCAAAAGTCAATTTAAAGGTCACAGAGGGTCAAAAATCACAAAATTGCACTTTGACGGCCCTTTCCCTGGTCAATTTCAACAGTCGTGGTGTCCATTCTAGGATTTACAGGATGCTGAGTTCATTTATTAAAGTGTTCAAGATTTTTTTGGTCATCTTCAAGGTCAAAAGTCAATTTAAAGGTCAATTTAAAGGCCACAACTAGGGTAAACAATCTTAAAATTGCACTTTGGCGGCCCCTCGTTGGTCAATTTCAACAACCGTGGCGCCCATTCTACGATTTACAGGATGCCGAGTTCATTTATTATAGTCTCCAAGATTTTAAGGTCATCTTCAAGGTCAAAAGTCAATTTAAAGGCCACAACTAGGGTAAACAATCTTGAAATTGCACTTTGGCGGCCCCTCGTTGGTCAATTTCAACAACCGTGGCGCCCATTCTACGATTTACAGGATGCCGAGTTCATTTATTATAGTCTCCAAGATTTTAAGGTCATCTTCAAGGTCAAAAGTCAATTTAAAGGTCAATTTAAAGGCCACAACTAGGGTAAACAATCTTAAAATTGCACTTTGGCGGCCCCTCGTTGGTCAATTTCAACAACCGTGGCGCCCATTCTACGATTTACAGGATGCCGAGTTCATTTATTATAGTCTCCAAGATTTTAAGGTCATCTTCAAGGTCAAAAGTCAATTTAAAGGTCACACTGCAGAGGGTCAAAAATCACAAAATTGCACTTTGGCGGCCCCTCCTTGGTCAATTTCAACAATCGTGGCGCCCATTCTAGGTTTTACAGGATGCTGAGTTCATTTATTAAAGTCTCCAAGATTTGTATGGTCATCTTCAAGGTCAAAAGTCAATTTAAAGGTCAAATTAAAGGTCACAACTAGGGTCAAAAATCTTAAAATTGCACTTTGGCGGCCCCTCGTTGGTCAATTTTAAGAATCGTGGTATCCGTTGTAGGATTTACAGGAGGCTGAGTTTATTTATTAAAGTCTCCAAGATTTTTAAGGACATCCTCAAGGTCAAAGGTTAATTTAAAGGTTACAGGGGGTCACTAATCATAACAAAATGTACTTTGTCGGTCCCCGTTTGGTCAATTTCAACAATCATGTTGTCTGTCCTACGATTTACAGGATGCTACGTTCATTTAACTAGGGCCAGGGTCAAGGCCACTTTACTAGGACCCCTGGCTCCCCATGGAGTGATGGAAATTGTATGTATGAATTTCAGTCTCGGTTGATCCATTTAGATGTTAAGAACGGTTTTTTGCAAGGTGTACATGTATGGTGATGTAGAGTTAATTTATGAAGATTCCAGGACGTTTATATGTCAGGGTCATGTGACTAAGGTCAGTGGTCAAGGTCAATTTGGACATCGGACTTACCTGGCTGAGGTCGATGGAAATCGTGTATTGCATTTTTGGGCTTCACTGGCACAATTTGGGTAATTGTTGTGATTTCTTTCTCGGATTTTGAGAATGCCAAGTGAATATCTTAAGACAAGTCAGGGTCCTGTGAATAAGGTCAAGGTAGGGGAGTCAGGTTGGCGTAGCGGCTCTTTCCTCGCCTTCCACCAATGTGGCCCTGGTTCGAATCCCGTCCATGTTCGAATCCCGTCCGGGTCAGTATGTGGATTGGGTTCTCAGTCCCTGCCTGATTCCGTGGGTTTTCCCCCATACACGGTGGTGTGTGGGGCTTTCCTCCCACATCTAAAACTGAGAATTTCTTCCTGTTCCATAGTACTTCGTGGCCATGCTGAAGAACCTCCTAAGGTGGCTACAGGGCAACGACTTAAGTCGGCGAATCTCAGCAACCAGATCCCTTTAGGGGATCATACGAAAGAAAAGGGTCAAGGTTATCTTAGATCGTACTGGGCTCCATTAGCAGAATGTTTGATGGGAGGGGAGAGGTTCTTTCAAGGTTTTGAGGATGCCAAGTTGATTCATTTTTGAAAGTCTTAAGATGAATACACCACTGCATGGTGCCTATTCTTCATATTAAACTATGCCGGCTAACGCATATAAGGACAACTGTCTAGCAGAACTTGCAATGAGTTTTTCAATTAACTCGTAATGAAGATATTTAAAATTAAAGCCCGCCAAAGTGAGCGACTGAGTAGGCCTACATCAAGATCCGCAGTCCGCAGAGAAGCTCTGGGAGCATTTTGACATCAGCAGGACAACGATCCAAAACACACTGCCAAGTCAGTCACGAAATAATGGTTCCGGGATAATGCTGCAGGCGTAGAGTGGCATGGCCAGGCCAAAGTCCGGACCTCAACTCAATCGAGATGGGGGAGAGCCTTCCAACCTCAAAGACCTCGAGACTTTAGCGGAGTGGGCCAAATTCCACGCAGATACGTTGTGAGCCAGTACCAAAAGACATTTTCCATTGATTGTCAAAATGACTTTGAACTGATCTAAGGAGGCTAGACATATTTTCTGCAAATCTGTCAATAAAATACCCCCGAAATGATTTACATGTATTTCTTGAAATGTCTGTTTGCAGTGATTCTTTCAGCTGCCTGTCACACTCTTGTAACTTAAGCCAAAAGACTCCCATTCCTCAAAATTTACACGATTCAAAATATGGTAAGGGTATCAATAATTTCAGGCTTGTTAGAGTTGTTTTTTTGTAATAAATTAGTGTTTTATAGACGAATTTTATGAAAACAAAACTAACAAAACTTAATCTCTGGGAGGGGTGGTTATTTCTCTGTAGGGCTTGCTAAGCTCACGTAATAGCCAATCCCAATCAGTGAGGAACAACTGCACTACCGTGATTCGAGACCACCAGTTGGCTTTATAGCTCAAATGGTAGGGCGTCTGCACGTTAAGCAGAAGGAATGCGGTTCGAATCCCGGTTGAGCCAAGTTGCTTTTCACTGCATCATTTCCCAAACTCATATGGATTTGTCCACATTTGTATCGAATTCATTCACCCCGGCGGTCCCTGGGTAATAATCCCTATAAAAATAATCACTTAATCATACTAAAACAGCATGCTCCCCTAATACTAATAGAGACTGGAGTCGCTTGTGCATGATTTGTGTACCAGCAAAATTCAGAACGGTATTTTGTTCGGGCTTAGGCCCGTTAGGCTTTTATTTTGCCATAATATAATCTACTAGTCCAAATATTTAGAAAAGAAAGTGATAAGTGCAGTCGACGTTACTCAAACTATGTGAACTTTAATAATCTGAAAATATGGTCCTTTTCAATGTGCGATGACATATACGAAATTTTGACCGGATTAGAAAACTAAACAACACTGGGTTTTAAAGGCAGAACAGATGATTAGTAAACTGTTAAAAGGGGGTTAGGCCTATTTCCACTAGAAGCCCATTGATACAACTGTCCTGGACAAATTTTGTAACTGTAACGATTGAAAAAAAAAACCATTATGAACCAGAAACGAACGTAAAAACCAAAGTGCTATTAAAATGAATGACAAAAGACGAAATCGCTTTTTCAATACAATGCGGATAACCACACGAAACGAATTCCACGCAATTAGGGAAATATAAGTCGGACGTCGTCACATAGCCCTCCTGCACGAAACCTAGATGAGGCAACTTGGGAGAATTATAATTTTGTTCCTCGTAAAATCTTCGTATTTGCCCCTCCAATTTGTTTCATTAGATTTAGGCCTACACTTATTCATGTTTAAAAGATCGTTTGAAGGAAAATTATTGACAGTGTTGAGAGTTCGTTCCGGTTTTTCTTGTAAACTCAGAAAAAATGGGGTCACTGTAAATGATACCCTCATCAGGTACTTATTCGCTTTAATTAAGCGAAGGGTACAACGACAAATTCGCCACGAATGATCAGCGAAATATAAACATATACTGTAGGCCTATAGCTACATTAAGACAGCTCGACTTTATTCCCATGTATGAAAACCACCCACCTCCCCCAAAGTAACCCCAGCTTTATCCTGTTTCCGTATAGACCGTATCGAATAGCCGCCATTTCGTGGGACACCTTTTGTTACTTAAACCGTTTAACAATGCACGATATGTGCAAAGCGCAACCATGCATGTCCTCAAGGAACAAACTGAAGAAACTGCCCCACGAAATGGACAGTCGATGGTTGTCGCAATGTTGTTAAGTGGGGGAAACATTGAGCATAAAACGATATCAAAATCCGATTATTGCAAACGTTCTTTCACATAAAATGACTCAACTCGATGTCAAACTCTAGGGCCTACATTATACAAGCATAAACAAACCTGATATACTAGTCACACTGACAACTTCGCATATGGCGATACGGCACGGCCAAAATTAACACGTATTTTGTGACTGCATAAACTGTTAGTAGAAGCTAGCCTAGTCTGTAGTGTGCGATACCATCACCTGATCACTTTGCGAATTGAACCCAAATTCGAACGCAGTGTGTACAGTTCTTAATACAGAAGGGTTCCTAGTTGGGCATCTTCGTGATTGGGTAATATTTTTCGTGCGCTAAATTCCACGTCGCGTCGTCTGCATTTTTATTTCCAAAAAACCTTGAAAAAGCACCTTTTCGGGGTCAGCAAAATTAGGCAACAAGCGGATTTGGGTTTCCGACTAACCAAGGAGTAATCCATGAAAAAATCAAAGATTGTACCCGAAGTTGCACACAAATGATGTTTTTATGCCATAAGGGTGTAGACTAACTACTACTCGGCCAAGATATTCCATGTATGGAAAAATGCAATGTTTATTGAATGATCGTCTTCTATTTCAGTCGCATCATTTTTCTTGAGACGGTGGCTGGAGTGCCAGGCATGATGGGAGCTATGGCAAGACATCTGCGCTCCTTGCGAAGGATGCAGAGAGATCACGGATGGATCCACACGTTACTTGGTGAGGCCTCATCATGTGAAAAAACTTGTAATGAAATGTTTTGTGACGTTAAAGTTGTACTGTCCGATTTTAGGCCGATTTGAGCGTCAACATTATTTTTAAAAAAGTTAAATTGCTATTTTTCTAGAATAGAAAATGTTATCGACTTTCATTTGGTACCAAGAACGTAAAAATCTGTCGAGGATTAATGCCAGTCGATTAAAAACAAGAAATAATAAAAGACAGGCCCTGTTTTTTATTCGACAGGGTTATGACGTACATGTGCGCGTGTACACATACATATGTACACTTACAACTCTGACGCCCGCTTAAATTAATTTTTTAATCATCATTTCACCCAACTTTAATTCAATGCATCTCATCATTTGCAATGGCCGTGTTTCTACTGAGCACTCCACATTACTCTGTCATACCACCAACTGTTCTAGCTCTTTCACTACGGAATATTTTTTAGGTCTGTGACGTAATTAATTGAAGGCCACTGTTTGTATGTGTGTAAAGGCGAGCCGCTGGCAGCGGCTTTCCGTCCGGAAGTAGACATTTCTCAGTCGAGCCGCTGTGAGCATGGTGAGCGGCTCGCCGCAGTGAAAGATTTCAATGAACTACTGCATTCCGCTATCAAAAAATTGTGACTTCGACTCCACTTAATGATCGCTATTTACTAATATTCTGCTACTGTTTCTAAAAATGCAATTTTGGCTAGTAACTCGTTTAAAAAAAATAAAATAAAATAAAATTCTGTGCTAAAGCACCATGAAATTGGCTCTTAAAATCAGTGTGTGTGTGACACTTACGGCGGTGTTTTTTTTTTAGGATCGATGCCGCAGCCTACACAATGGTGTTATCTTGATGCCTTAAAGATGTTATGCTGTGGAGAGATGAATTATATTTATTTTTGCATTTTTCTATTCTTTGATATCTTAATTATTGATATCTTATCTCGTTTTACATTTTATATTAATTAAAAAAGTGAAAATTTAGGCTTATTTCCAACCCATGATTTTCCTCTTTTCTGGAAACTGTCGAAATCCCGCCGCTGCGGGCAGCAAACAGATTTGGCCCAATTCGTGATGTCACGTTTTTAGCCAAAAATAAATAGTTCCGGCTCGCGCACGATATCACTCCGCGCCAATACAATAGTCTGGTGCCGCACACATTATGTGAGAGGAAACCTGTGTTTGGTCTTGATCCCACCGGTATGGCCGGGATTTTTTTTGGGGGGGGGCAGCGAACGTACACCTCACTGTGCACATTCATCAGTACCGTACCAAGTGCTTTGTGAATTACACGCCGAACGAACGGCCCGCCAGCCGGTAGGGTTTCAGCGAGTGCGCGCTGGACATTCTTGTAAACTTGTTACATTGCATTCTTGACACAGTCACATCACAAAACTCCCCCAAAACACTGCTGGATAAATGTTCTGTGTTGGGATTAAATTTAACATCCACAAGTATCAAATGAAGATTAAAGAACAGGTCTAAGTTTTTACATCAAACGGAGATTTTAGGGTTTGGTTTTCGCCTCAACAACGTACCGTAAGTTCATGGTAAGTTTTACACGGCACGGACTTGCAGTTTCGGCCGCGGCAGAAAAGGATGAATATAAATTCCACATTTACATGGTCTAAAAATTTAGGCAATCGGCTCAAACAAACATGGTACATTTGCCATGAAAACCTCCACGGACAAAATAATTATTGACGAAAAAGGGTTGAGAAAAAGTTGAGAGAAAAAAGAAAGAAAGACGAGGCAGTACCGAGGCAGTGTCCTGTTGCCGACTTCGGTCGTCGATTGGAACACCGGCATGACCGGATTCGCGTTGTTCTCAGATTTCTTTCTCGGTTAATTCCGGCTCAAACTGATACGGTTCAACCGTAGGAAATTCACTGGATGGTTCTTCATCGCTGTCTTCATGAAATGAATGCGATGAGCAAGAAAAAAACATCGCTATCTTCATCGGAAAAAAACGTCAACACTGGAGTCACAAGACGCCACGTTGTAGAATAACAAGAAACAGTGAAATTTCCTATGTCAAACTTTTGACATAGTGCCCTTGTAAAAAAAACATTCGCACAGTCTAATTTTTTTCTAAATGGTTTTTCTGGCATAATTAAATTTATTTAATGGTTTAATGTGTAATTTTGGTAATTTCATCTCTCCACGGCATAACATCTTTAATCTTATTTTCGAGATTTTTAGACACCACGGCTTATACACCAAGTGGCTTGTATCCCTAAAATTACGGTAGGTCTTTTTTGCCTTGCTAGGATACATTCAGGTCACACGGATTAACCCGTAAATGAATGATCGTGCAAAATGCAAAAGTGTGCACTCTGTAGAGTACTTCTCACTGTACATGTACATGTATGCCCTGTGTATTTGCGGTACACCCAGGAAATGCGTTACACTTTCTATTGTGAAAAACAATTGGTATTATACCACATAGAGACCATCTAGAGAGGTAGTTAATGATTTAAGGCAGCACACCCGGCATTACATCATAAATTTGTCCGTATACTGTATGCTGTTATTGCTATATTCACGCCAATGCATAGTTCCGAGTTTGCCTAGTTAGCCCCGCCCCCTTGGATATTGTTGCTATGCGTCACACGCTATCGTCAAAATGGCAACACACAACGCACAAAGCAATGGGACTTCCAACGGAAAGCACAGATTCATTGGAGAAAACTAAAAAGTATTCATGTTTCATGGTCGACAGTTATCTTAGAACACACTGAGTAAAGGGCCAGTAATACAGGAGTGTCATATCATGACATACATTGTAAGTGCTTTTGTACCTTTGAACAACGAAACGACCGGCCTTGAAACAAAAAATTCACCCGGATCATCGCATACAACACTGTACGAATTGTATGGGGCAGAGCATCGCGTGATAGTGTTGTTAGACCGTGCATTTTGACCTATGTGGGTGATGTCTGCTAGCTCTGTTGTGATTGGTCGGCGGGTTCGGTTGATTGACAGGTCGGAACTATGCATTGCAGACTACCAGTGATGCGCTGCATAGATACATGTATATTACGTCCAGGGTTACCATTTTATCTCACAGACGGAAATAAAAGGTCAAATTTATAAATTCATGAAGTTTTTGTTCAATCAACTTTTCTCACAAGTAATAAGTAGGAAGTTAAGAATCTTTAATGTGGACCCCAAATCATTCGGTGAAAATCCTTATTTTGACCAAATGGTACCGAAATAACAGTCACTCCTCACGCTTTAGCTCAATTCGAGGTTCCAGGAAGTCGACGAATCCCGTGTTGTCTCGTAAGTTTTCCAGATCAACTCACATGGTTTTTACAGTAAAGTGTCAATCTTTTGGCGTGCATTCTTTCACGAGGCGATTGTGTTTACGTTTATATGCACACATAGCAAATGGATCATTTACAGTACGTAATTGGCCCATCCAGGTGCGGATTTTTCGCTTGACGTACAGAGAAAACTGATTCTCTACCATACAATTGTGCATGATGATACTGGACTATTCAAGTACAAGTACTTGTACAGTGTCAATTTCAAGTGTTTTGCCTATAGAACGGTCAGTTTGAGTACGAGTCATTCGATATTCGAGTACAAGACCTGTGTGAGTACATGTATGAGTTCTTTAAAAATGGTACTTGAGTAGTACTCGAGTATGAGCACTGAGTACTACAATTTTGGGAATTTATATTAAATTTCAATTGTAAATGGACTGCATTTCTTATGTTTATAATGGATTTCTTGTTGACCCGTTCATTGATAGAGGAAGCTGAGAACGAACGGATGCACCTAATGACAGCTCTGGAGCTGAGGAAACCCGGAAAGCTCTTCACTTTTAGTGTCCTGTTAGCCCAAGGTAATGCACGGCTTGCAATTTTGGCCCCTAAAGTAGATGATTGTGACATTTTTTACATTGATTCTGATTCTACATATTATAATCACGATTCCATTCTGGTTCGTCAAATCAATTTTTCCAGGCAAAAGTTATTTTGTATACAGATTTTGAATTGTCCGGTCCAAAAATGTTAGTCAACAATTTGACTGGAAAACCTTACCCAAAGAGCATGATCCAAAACTGGTAAACACTGAATGAATATTTCGAAATTTCTTTATTTAATAAAAAAAAATACCTTGAACAGTAAAGAAATGTCCATATTTTACAATCACATTACAAAAATTAACAGAATAATCAGAATAAATTAAAGTGGCATTTGTTGAAATAAAAATAATTATTATCTACTGGAAAACCACTTTCAATCACTAAAAACACTTGGAAATCTTAAAAAGCATGTGATAGTCACACTTTTGGACCCCTAATTTTGGGAATGACCCATGTACAAAATGTCCTCTCGGCTTTACTGAGTTGCCGTGTCGATGTGAATGCTCCCAGTTAGACAGCAACTGATCAGTTGAGTTTCTTCCATTCGCAAGGTCGATGTACGCAAGGCTTAACTTGCAAACATCCTGATTGGAAACTCTAAATTCCTTGCAAATTCCTTGCAAGTTACCAATTGATGTAAACAAAAAAAATTTTTTTTTGATTGTCCATCCCTCACGCACATGACGCAAAAAAAACAACCTCTGCATGAAACTGCAAAGTCAATTTCAACATGTGATAAGCTGGGTGTGTGTATTAACATATTTATGTCCACATATTTACTTCCCCTCCGTCGTATATGAGGACAGGTACACGCCGCCATGTTTGGCATAAATATCCAGGAATTCCTGGATGTTTATGCAAATTCAAAGGACTGTGTCACGGTTTGCGCAAGCGCCAAACAGGCGCCCAGAATACAGCGTGTTGGCATCGCGCGCGCTACACAATCAATGTCTGGGAAAATTACAGCGGCGGCAGCAGCGGTATTTTTGCATCGACAGCAGAAGATATGCCTGTAATATTGCTGTCAGAACCAAATAAACATCCTGGTTTCGGTGGGAATCAAGGTTGAAGAAATAGCTCTATATCCAACTATGTCATTCGTATCATTCGATGGGGTTTCTGTCATGTTTTGTCGAGTTTTTTTATGCGATGAAAAACTTTTTTTGAACAACGTACGGCCGCACTGTGATATTGATGTTTGGCGGCTTAAAAATACGGCAAACAGCGCCATTTCAAGTAAAAAGTAATGTATCAGTACAAACCTGGGCGTTGACGAGTACACCACTGCCAAAATTACTAAATAAATATAAGGGATGGCAAAGATTGAATAGGATATGCAAAACCCAGCGACAAAATTAACGATTGCGAAATTCACTCGTTGTTGAGCAAACTCTAAAAATAGATCATGCATATATTTAATACAACGACCAATCACGCGTGGTAATACAACGGCCAATCACCCGTGGTTATTGCTCGGCGTGTGCCTGTCCTTGTATAGCGAGAGCAGCGTAGTGCACATGGACAGGGGACCAGTCTAGTAAACATACAGGTTCACTTTAGTTTTCATTTGTTGTATTGACTAAGGAAAGACACTCCTGATTTCCGTCCCTCATGTGAGGGATGGAATTGGATCACATGAAGGATAGAAAGTGGGTCCAAAGTTCTTTCCAATGCAATGGCTCCGTTCAATTGATTGCTTTCCAGTGACGTCACGCCTTCCGCCATTTTGGGTGTCATTTGACAATCATGACCCATGTGGCCCGAGTGCTAACCAGCAAAAAGAGCAAGAAAAGCGCATTGGTTGCACTTTTACCTCTGTTGCTTAACCTTGCTTTATATTGTTGCGCCACAGCTGTTGTATCAAGAAAGATAAAACTGTCTTTCTGCAGGCCAAATCGTGATCAAGCAAAAACACTTTCGGTTTTTACAAGCCGAGTAACATGCTCAATAATTTTAACATATCGCAACGCACGCGTGCAGCATTTTTTACGCGTGTTCATGTGCATCTGTTGGCGCGCGCGTGGCCGGTGACACCCAAACATTTCCGGATGTTGCACGTGGTCGAAAGCTATCAATAATTGTAGATTAATTTATATTTGTGCGTGTGCACACACAATTTTTTACAAGGGCACCCTCCTGTGAAAAAAACTATGCCCCTGACTACCATGGTATTATGGCTCTGTTGTCCGTACAGTGTAACCATGGAGCCAGCCTAATTATGATGGCGGCTTTGCACAATTTCTTGAAAGCATACTGTACAGACAGTACAGTTTTTCTCGGAACGTACATGCTGATAAGGTACTCAGCCGATGACATACACACAGGTTGGTTAAATCACACGTGGAGATAAACCCGTTTTTAAAAACAGGTTTTTCAATCATGTAATCTGCCTTTAAGATTGAAATACCAACCCCTCGCCGCAACCCCTCTGCTAAATGGACCCTATTCATGCAGGACAGTTCAATTGTCACCATTGAATCAGTCATGTAAAGCCTAGCGTACATCGACATTGCAACTGCATGGAAGCAACTATAGTGGCAACTGGTGTTTCCAGCAACTGGAAGCAACTGGGAGCAACTGATCAGTTGCTTTAAAAAGTTGATGTCTGCACACTTGCAACTACTGGGAACTGGAAAAATCCCAGTGGCCGTTAGTTACTCATCATGTTCTTTTTTTCTGGCAACTAGTTACATACCCAGTTGCAGTCAATTGCGTCAATGTACGTGTACTTGCAACTAGTTGCTGTCAGTTGCACGCGTGCATCTGATCATGTGCGCGCACATTGACAGCAATTGCAAATAACAATTGCTTCCAGTTGCAAGGTCAATGTGCTCTAGGCTTTACTGAGTTGCCGTGTCGATGTGCACGCTCTGGGTATGTGGACTTGGCTGGATGCTCCCAGTTGCCGCAAGTTGCGCGCTATGCACACATCAACAGCAACTTATCAGTTGAGTTTCTTCCAGTTGCAAGGTCAATGTACACTAGGCTTAACTTGCAAACATCCTGATGGGAAAGATGCCAGACTATTTTTCACAAGTTTTCATTTATTATTCCTTTGTTATTGGGCATATCATTCGTAAATTTCCCACCCTGCAATACCACAGTTATGCGGACGATGTTCAGCTATTTTGTTCATTTGACCCAACAATCCCTGGTGAAGCTACATGTGCTTTGTTCACGCTCAGTCAGTGTATCGAGGCACTGCAAGCTTGGATGCTTCAGAATAAACTCCGGATGAACCCGGAGAAGACCGAGTTCTTTTTTGCCTCATCACCAACTAATTTTGCACGTTTAAAACATCTTACTCTTCATCTTGACCAAGTGGACATTTTTCCGTCTTCTAAGGTTAGAAACCTGGGTGCCATGTTTGATAGTGACATGAAAATGAATGCTCACATAACCCAACTGTGCCGGTCTTTGAATTTTCAGATCCGAAACCTCAGCAGAATCCGAAGGTTCCTTAATTTCGATGCCTGCCACAATGCAGTTCGTTCATTAATTCTGTCCAGATTGGGCTACTGCAATTCTCCGTTGAATGGTCTGTCACAGAAGAACATATTTCGTCTGCAAAAAATACAAAATAGGTGTGCCAGGCTCATTTTTAGGAAACCCCAAAGTGCACATGTAACACCACTCCTGCGTGAGCTTCACTGGCTCCCAGTTGCTAAACGTATTCAATTTCGCACTCTTGTCCACACATACAAGTCATTGAATAATCTTTCTCCAGGTTACCTCTCAGCTCTTCTAGGAATTAGGAAGTCTTCATCATATTCACTACGATCTCAAACTAGCACATGTCTTGATATTCCCAGATCACGCACTCAAGCTGGTGATAGGGCTTTTTCCGTCTCTGCTCCTCGCAGAGAGGAATGTAACTGGCACATTCTACGTTTCATAGAACTAATTCATAGGACACGATTGAACTGTCTTTCTGCAGGAAAAGGTACTGTAAAGTGTTGACGTGTGCATTGGCGATCGTAAGTTCTTTGGGAAAAAAAATGCTTTAACATGACACCAGGGGCCAATTTCTTTAAAGCTTTGTGATTATCATTAACCCCTATTTTCATTGCTAAACTCTAAAGTTACCGATTAATTAAAAAAAAAAAATAAGAATTTGCGTTGACTTGTGATGGACTCGACTACAACCCTGTTTTGTACATTTACAGGAATTTTTGTCAACTTTTTCTTCGTGGCCTACCTGTGCAGTCCGCAATTCTGCCACCGATTGGTAGGGTACCTGGAAGAAGAAGCAGTTATTACCTATACCAAACTCATCAAGGTAACACTCCATTTTAACACTAAAGAAATTGGTATTATGTAAAAAAAAAAAAAAAAAAAATTAAATGTCAAACTCGCCGGTCAGTTACTTTTTCTAAGTTTAGTGTCGGTTACTTTTAGCGACCAAGTTATTTATTACCGAGATGAAATGTCTAATGCATGTTGTAAAATTTATCAATCAAAAATGCAAGTGCGAACAGCAGTATAATTTAACTACAGTACGATTGTAGTACCATCATTTTTGTAAAAATCCAAGAAAAGAAGATCCAATCTAAAATCAGCTGAACGTTTTCCAGTTTCCATTATGGAGAGTTTGGTCTAGGAAGTGAAGAGCTCACTTTTGAATTGTTAATATTTGTTTACCAATTCAGGCAGAAGTTTTATTCTTTTCGGATAGCATGACACAGCATGTGCTAGCAAACTATTAAACTAATAAACTGCTTTTGCTGAATGTCGTTTTTCAACTCTCCAACTTTTTTATTTGACTCAACTGTGGCCGAGCTGTCTAGTGATCAATAGCCAAGTTGGTTAGTTCTGCAGGTCGTGGGTTTGAATCCGGGTCTGCCCATGTCCGCGGTGCGTGTGCCCTTGGGCAAAGCACTTTGCCATGAATTGCCTTTCTCCACCCAGGAGAAAATAGGTACCTGCGAGGGTAGAGAAAGCCGACGATTAGGGTCTTTCTATAAATTAGGGGTCCAATGTTGGTGTCCCCGTTACATTTTACATCTTGTTTTTGTAAATTCAGGACACATTCTTTAAATACTTTCCATCTCAAAGAGTGAGTACATAAAGTACAATTCATACAAAATAGTTTAAAAGCCATTTTAATGATTTTTGTACGAAACATAACACATATCAGGTGTAACGGGGGACACCAAATGTCACACTTTTGGACCCCTAATTTATAGAAAGACCCATTAGTCCCTGTGCGCGTAAGCTGCACGGGACTGCATGCTTCCCAGGGAGTTGAGAAGAAATAAGGAATGATATTGCTGATGCCAATGAGCGAGTTAATAATGTGACAGCGCCTTGAGCATGGCTACAGTATGTGTGAGATATAAATGTCTTCATCATCATCAACTGTGATTTTGTTTTTCACCGAAAAGTCAAAGCAGTCAATAATATAAAAAAAGCTACAAGCTTCCTTCTGCAATGGATAAAGCAAAATAAACGCTGATTCAGACATCGTTTTTATATTAGTGCTTTAAATAGTCTTATCAAGATACTAACATTTAAGATATACAGGGTGTCTCAAAATAAATGCAATCCAAATTTAAGGTATGTCAAACGTAGAATGTGTAACCATCATAAATAATATATGCATGGGTTGAAAGCTACAACCTTCCTCTTTTAAATGAGACATTAAATGCTCAAATCTGATAATTTGTGACAGAGTTATGAGTAATTTCTCAAGAGAGGTCAAAATTGACCATGGGACCAAGTTTTTGAATGTATGTGATAATCAATGGAGAAACCTGCAAAGAGAAGATACCAACTGCAATCTTAATCAAGGGCGTTCTGGGTAACACCAGACAGGGCAGTGGGTGCAAAACATCAAATTTTTCAGATTCGCAGATGGGTCATTCTATAAATTTGGGGTCCAACGTGTGACATTTTCCTGTCCCCGTTACACCCGACATACTGCCATTTGCCATACAAGTATCATTAAAAATGCCTTCAAAACATATTTTTATGAATTGTACTTTAAGTAATCACTCTTTGAAATAGAAGGCATTTAAAGAATATGTCCTGATTTTACATACTACAACATTTTACAAGATGTCAGATGTAACAGGGACAGAAAAATTGGACCCCAAATTTATAGAATGACCCAGATGCCAACCGTGATGTCAGTGCTAGACAGAATGAATTATAGGCCTACCACATGCTACATTCAACGGCATCACTCGGCTGGATCTGGGTATGCATTCTTACCAAATGAGTGTGCGCACAGGCGAATTTACCAAGAAGAAGAAATGTTTGTCAGTAGATCGTTAACCAATTGAGGCAGACGTGCTATTCGGCAACGAATGTGGATATTTCTCTCCACATAAAGGTCAACTCGTGCAATGTCCAAGAGTACTCCATCAAACAACATTATCACATGAATTAAAAAACTTGGTCCCACGGTCAATTTGACCTTTCTTGGGGAAATTACTCATAACTTTGTCAAAATTTATCAGATTTGCGCGTTTGTATGTCTCATTTGAAAAAGGAAGGTTGTAGCTTTTAAACCATGCATATATTATCTATGACGGTTACACATTCGACGTTTGACATTCCGTTAAATTTGGATTGCATTTATTTTGAGACACCCTGTACTGTTTGTGGTGCAACTGTAAAGATTATGATTTGGGTCACTCTATCTTCAGCTTACTTCCCCTTTGAGAAGAAAACTTATCTTAAAGCATATTCTCAACTCTTGTCCCTTTTTAGGACCTTGATGACGGACACCTGACAGTGTGGTCTAACATGAAGGCACCAGACCTAGCCATTCGGTACTGGAAACTCATGGTATGTTATGATTTAGGGAATAGACTGTAAGTCTCGTTTCGGGTCACACTTCCGGAGACCAGTCGGGGAATGGCAATGGGGTTTTAACGTTGTGGCAATCTTCTTTGAATTATCACCTTACCGTACCGCGTTTGTAAATGCCCAAACATCAATAAATGAAAAAGGCACCTTAAAATCTATCGATTCATTAAATAAAATGAAGAAAATGTTGTCTGAGTTTGTCACAAACAAATAAAAATGCTTGACCTTTTGTTTCCGGTTTGCAAGTACCTTTACGAAATATTAACGTGGCTAAACAAATACCTGGTTTGAGCGACAACTTGAACGTTCACTTCTAATTCTGTTGAGAGTAGATAAAACCACCACCAAAAACCCAAACAAATAAAGTACACAAGGTCAGGACGGAAATCGCAAAGACCGTCTGAAGCCGAATCAAGAACTTTTGAAAACGGCCATAATGCACCTTATTCGTGCCAGCTACACTGCGCCAAAATGTTCGTGCTGTGATGGCTGTGTGGTTTTATATTCAGATTAGGTTGACCTGTTTATCTCAGAGACAGAAATAAAAGGTCCGATTTAAATTGTATGAACGTTTTGCTCATTAACTTTGTTTTTGTTTTATCAGCCTGACGCCATGATAAGAGATGTTATCCTAGCAATTCGAGCTGATGAGGCACACCACAGGGAAGTCAATCATTCACTGAGTGATCTTAAGCCAGATCAAGATAATCCCTTTCCTCCAGGGAAATAATAAGGTACTCGGATAATCTGTGTCAGCCTAATCCAAACACTGTACTGTATATATCCTGGCAATTTGAGCTGATGTGGCACAGTACTGGGAGGTCGACAACTCGATCACTTAGTAATGTTAAGCCAGATAAAGATAACCCCTTCCCACCCCCAAAAAGGTAAAAAGGTACTCGGATAATCCATGTCAGTCTAAAGCTAGCTGTGTCTGCACTGGACTGCTTTTTGTGGAAGGTTTTACCGAGAGGACGGTAAAATGGAAAATGGTCAAATTTTACCACTATCCGCATTTTGACTTCTTTAGCCGTGTTCATATTGGACTAATCTTGGTAAAACTTAAAGGGGGAATAAGACTAGAGTACTGTCTGAAGACTGGGCTTCACCAAAAGTCACGATTTATTTGAACCAGTCGATATACAGTCTATAACTTTGTTTTCGATCCATCCACCTAGTATTTTCCCAATGAAAAGTAACGGGTCCGCAGGCAATTTATATGCAAATAGTAACCAGGGCGTAGCTATGCACGTGATACGTCTGGACGTGTGGACACGCGGGCAAAATTTGTTCCACATAGGGGGCGTTCGATATGCCATCACGTGTTACACGAGTCTGCCCCGGTGGCAGCAACCACTACCCGAGGGTCTGTGGTGTAAAGCAAGGTGTAATGACGTCACCTAGTAACCGCGAGTAGTAAAACATGGCGGACAGTTTGGAATCGTGACGTGATGAGTACGAAGAAAAACACAGATTTATGGCACAAAACGGGAGGGAATAGGGCTGTAAATACATTTTGCTGAATCAGTAGATGTCTGTGAGCATTGACACAGTTTATTGCGGTACTTTAGGGCAACTATTTGTGCATGGCGTCGGCTTCATCCTAAGTCAAACTAAAACGGCGTTTATAAAGCGCCACCCGGCAACAACTATTGACCACGTGTTCCCAGAATTCAAAGCGAGACCCTAAATCGTTCGTTTTGCATCTTCTGGGGGCTTCCCGGTGTAAACCCCCGGTGTAAGCATCTCGAACGCCCCTATAGGCCGGTATTTTGAATTTGATGTCTTCCTTTGTGTGTAGTTACTTCGTGGATTCTCTTGGTGTTAATAAATATGCACAAGAGGGATGAACGTTCAAATTAGTATTGGCCCAAGATGTTTCTTAATCCATTAATATTGCTGGGATACACCATGCCAGAGCCACAAACGAAGGCAGTGGTTTTGAAAACGGCCAATATATCGTAGCTGAACTACAGAGGGCGCTGTTCACCGCGCAAAGATTCACAATCCGTCCGTTGTTCGCATAAAATGGAAGCCCTTGCAGGGTAAACTTACGATAAACGATTTTCTTATTTTTTTATTCGGAATAATTTGTTTGTCTCTCTAGTAACCGAGGATCAATACAATACCTTTTTATTTTCGTGAAAAGCGGAGAAATAAATTCTGATAACCCCCTTTTAAAAAAAATATATATATATATATATTTCAAATTGGCGCGCAAGCGTCTTGACAGTAGTTGCAGCTCAAAATGCATATACGTCGCATTTGTTCTTGGCAGTTTATTTTTTTAGCAATATTTATATCAACCATATTTATACCAACCTGCTTTATACACACTACTAGAGAAATATCAGAATGATGTAGGTTTGACACTAAATTTTGCGGTGAAACTAGGTGGATTCACACTCGCTTCGCTTTAAAGAAAACCAGTGTGGGTAATTTTAAGTAAAATAACAAACTAAAAATCACCATATCACAAAAAAGCTTTCCGCCCAATTTATGTACACTAAAGTGATGCCATTTTGAAAAGGTGCAAAAGCTATGCACTTTTTGTGGAATTGGCTGCAGGGTTAGGGCGAAAAACTCCCCCCGCCCCCCTTCCCCCGGTTAAAAACACTAGTGCACTATGTGAACAAGTAATATTATTAAACGCTCCCCGGGTTTTCTTCGTCGTTGCGAATTATTTTCCCGCTTGCCGAATGCTTTACATAATTTGAGTTAAAGGCAGAGGCTCGTGCCACGAAATACGCAGCTGCATGCCTTTGCTATGGAGGGTAATAAAAATGTTCCACACATTGGATTATAAATTATAATAACCCATTGTGCTTAATAGTGGCTATGCTATTTACATGGTCATGGGTGACTTGTGGTGTGCGGTATTGCAAAAATTGTCGGACGCAAAAATGCAACACGCGGTGTTTTTTATGTAATTGCTACATTGAGTGGAACATCAAAAATCATCATAAATTGCCTCTCAAGTGGAATTTGTTGGTGTCGTTTTCAAAGCAAGTAGGTCACAGACAAATTACATGGTAGGTCTAAAAACAAACGCATGTGTGGATTTCCATAAAAACAGGAGCCGAAGTGTGACATTTTGATGCATTTGTAAAAATGGCCTTTTCAAGTTAACAAAATTGTTTAAAAATATTTCTGTGCAATTTCTAAATAATGAAGAATATTTAAAATAATTTACAATTGGTTAGACATGTCTTGGTGTCATATAGCCTTGAAAATATTCAAGAAAATTGTTCCACGATGTAAAAAGGGGGACTTGTTGACCAGTTTCTTTCTGGAAAAGGTAGTTGCTGATTTTACCCAGCTGTAGGTCCGCACTAGTTTATTGAATCATTCTCGTTATGTTTTGGGTAGTATCAACAGATAAAGATGGTGTTAAATTCATGAGGTCTTTTATTCTTTATATGTCGAGGAAAATCGTTCTCTGTAGTCCGGTAATTATTAAAAAAATCAACTCAAAAAGTGTCACGACGTAAGGGGGACAATGTGTCCATTTGCGTAATCTTTTTTACACCACGGCGAAGGGAAAACGGGGGGTTTTGTACCTTTTTAGCGTCTTGAGAGGAGACTTTATAATAGGTTATAGGGTTTAATGTTAGGGTTGGTTATTTTAAAGGAATTTAGGGTTTAAAATGCGGCCGGTTTGCAACCAGCTTCGTGGTCTGGTTAGAAGAGAGCTCGACTTGCAATCATAAGGTCCCTGGTTAGAATCTCAGTGTTGTTTTTCGAAATTTCTCGGTTTCTTCTTTTTCTCTAATAGTGAGAGTATTATAAGAGTTCTGACAATTTCCAAGATTGTCACTTGAGACGTATCAGTCATTTAAAACTTAGTAGACTCTATTCAGGTGGAAAAATTAGGGTGTACCCCAAATGTGGTGTAAAAAAATTAAAAAAACACGCGTCCCGTTTTGTGGAATGACCATTTGCATGGTGTAGAGTGGATGTTTTAATGTAGTGATTTTTGAAAAGAATTTTGTGAATGTATGCAGTTGATTTTAACATGCAGTTTCTTATACTTACACTGCAAAAGCTGTGGTCTTAAATTAACGCCAGTGGTATTGTCTTATATAAATACCAAGCCTGGTGTTAAAATTTAATACCTTATATGTGTTAGTTTTAATTCCACACTAGGAATAAATGCGTTATTTTTAACACCCTAGGTGTTAAAACTTAACACCAGGCTTGGTATCTATATTTAATACCACAGTTTTTGCAGTGTACACTTAGAATAGGAAAAGACAGGAAATTGTGATATAGATCAAAGCTGGTAGTCTTGCATTATGCAAATTCCTCAAATTCTAGATATGACCAAACTACTAGTTTATGTCTTTCATTAGTTGTCAAAATATACGTACAAACTATTACTATTGGTTTAACATTAAAAATGACATCATGCTAATAAATTGCTATAATTAATTTTATAACAGAAACGGATGTGCAGCATTAATTATGTTCACTAAATGTGTTAAAGAAAGTATATGTAAAATTTCATCTGGAGTGATTCCATTTTAAAGGGCCTATCAAATGTGCTAAAATTTTCAGGATTATCACTCTATCAATATGCTCTATTTCATCAGCACGTAATGACTGTAAAGTGGTAGTGTATTTTTATATTATTGTTTACATTTTTGTAGAACAGATACTATATTGAAATCATTTATGCTCAAATTATAATACATATATGAATGCATATTTAAAGTACTATGTACATGTAGATTATGTGAGGTGTATTTTTAGAGGAAAATGAAGTTTGTGTGTTTGGCTTAATGCTGTTCAAATATCTGTTCTTTTAATTAATTGTTGTGCTTATATATGGAACATTCCATTCACGTGCGCTGCACATTATAATGGGTTTGTGAGAAGCTGAGTGTCTTCCACCTAAACATCGAGATGCATATAAAGCCTAGTTTCCATATCGTAACACGCGCACTATATAGACGCAAACAACTGCAACGCAAACACTGACGGAAACAATCGACACAGTTAAACTTGGTTCAAATTTGCCGACTATCTACGTTACTGTTGCAGTTTGCGTCTATAAAGTTTGCGGTAGTACTCTGCGTTTGTTGGGATGATATGGAAACCAGGCTTTAGTGGCTTTATGGACGTTAAAAAGTAGATATATATCTGCTTTCCTGCTATCATAATAGCAGAAAATTTGATCGAACGTTTTTCCACTTTTCCGCTTTTCTGCTACCAGAATACACTCCTATATACGCAGTGGTTTTGCGCGGTTTTTCCCGCACCTAACCCATCGATATATAATCACTGGATGAAAAACGACGTATAAAATTGAAGCCACCGTCCGCCATTGTACTCCCCAAATACAATGCCTTGCCTAGACCGAGACACTATAAAAAAAAAAAGTTTTTCATAGTGTCTCGGGAAAGCACTGAGTATATACAGTGCTAATATACGTCGGGTAGGGGCAAAACAAACCCTAATTAACATTCATTCTCCCCGACGCAAGCTAGATCAATTACTCGTCTACATGTGTCAAGTGGAATGCAAGTGATCGCATGGACCAGGGAGCAGTCTAGGCAAAGCATTGTTTGGGGAGAACAATGACGGCCGGCGCATGGCTTCAATTCTCGTATAGCCAACTGCTATTGCATACTTAATCCAGTGATTATATATCGATGACCTAACCACTGCTCAACTTCGCATGCGATCCTGCATGCAAAGAGCTGCGTGACGTCACCCAATACCAGGCCTGAATAACACTTGCCGTTATTAGCTAGATTCTGTCAGGTGACATGTTTAGTGGCCAATCACGGCAAGTGTTATTCAGGTCTGCATGGTATTAGGTGACGTCACGCAGCTCTTCGCATGATCTCATGCGAAGTTGAGCAGTGGTTAGGTGCGGAAAAAACCGCGCAAAACCACTGCGCAGCAGTGTACTACCAGAAAAGCAGATTAAAAGAACACACCGGCTCACTGTTTACATATTGTAGTGATGTAGCATCATTGAGAATAATTTTTGGATGGTTATTGTAAAATACTCGCGTTAGTAAAGGCACAGGCTCGTCAGCAATGCGCGCCCGCCAAATTCGTGCTCGAAACACGCAGCTCCATGCCTTTGCTATGGAGCTGCGTATTGCGTGGCACACATTTGGCGGGCGCGCATTGCTGACGAGCCTGTGCCTTTAACTCGTTGTTTAAAGTTAACAAAAGGAGTCAAAGGTTATACGCTTTGCCAGCCGTTGCAAATTTGCAAAAACTCATAATTTCAAGCGACATTGTTGCCAAAAAAAAGAGCACCATAGACAGATCATCTGAGGCACATGTAGACATCGAAGTTTAAGATGCGGTGCAATCATTTACCAAAATCCTACAAAAAGTGAAATTTTTCGTCAAAATTTGAGGCCTATCTTTCGTGTTTGCGTGATGAACGCGCACGCTGCGAAGTTCGCATCAACTACATGTTGTGGTAGGCCTATATCATGCACGCAGTGCATTCAAACGATACTGTTTATTTTGTTCGTTGCGAAGCAAATTAGAGTAAATATGGTGTTGCAACGGCGCCGAATTAGAAGACGACGAGGAGATATTCATTTTGAGCGGCGACCTAGATTTACCGAGAGAATCCGCTGGAGGTGTAGGCCTATAGTGCGACGCAGCGCTATCGATTTCGGCCGGGCACAATGTTACGTTTGACCGGATTGCTGTCAGAGGAATTAATGCACACAACCGATCGGAATATGGCCTTAATTGCCTCCCCTATTTGAGATTTGCCTGACACTCTTGTCGTCAGGCACTTTTGCGATTGTTGTGAGCGGCACGACGGTCCCCATGGTCAGTCCCCCAACGGCATGGAGAGCGATAGCAATACGCCTTTCTTAATATTTATTCATGACGGACCAAAGCGAGGCTATAGTTCCACTCATTTCAGTGCCGGATTGTATGCGTGCGATAAGCCTACGAACGTACCGATGTGCTCCAAGTTGACAGCGTAAAACGTTCGTCGTTTGGACCTTTTTAGGTTTGCTTTTGTAGATTTCTGAGTGATAATGACCGACAGAAGCAGGGGCACATCAAAATTAGGAGAGACGAAGGACAGATCTTTGGAGGACATTTTTAAAAAATTATTTTGAACCGTGTCCGGAAATTGGGCCATGCAGCGACGATGACTCTTTTTCCTCCCTCTGTCATGTCTGTTGATTTATTACGGGTAAGAATTTACAAGTCGGACATCACGATAAGTTGAAAAATGACTAATAAACTAATGTTAGCCGTCAGTAAGTGCATATCTAATTGAAAAACAAACATTTGGCAGGAAGAAATTACGATTCATATTTGAACAAATCTTTGCCATTTTTCAGCCGATCTCGTATTCGTATAATTTATGAGGCAGTAGAAGAAGTCTGACTTGTAAATTCTCTCCTTTTTCATATAAAATGGTACCATTGGTAAGAGTTGAGAAGTTGATCAGAATTTATTTTCTTTAAAATGACCCATCTAGCATTGAAATGTGCAGATTTGATGGAATAAATTTCAAGTGGAAAACATTTAATATTTTGTTCAGCCTGTGTCTCATATGTTTTGCACACAAGGTCTGAAGCCATGATCAACTTCTCAATTCTTTCGGGTACCTTTGTGCGAGAAATTGCCAACTACAGTTTTTTTTTGACAATTTGCAAATGAATTATTTAGGCCAAGGCCTACCATTAAAAATATCATGCATCAAAGCAGCATGTATTTTAAAGGTTTTTGAATTATTAATGAGGGTAATTTTAAAAGGCACCTTTAGTTCTGTAGTGCTGTGCGTACCATTTTAAAAGTTTACCAATCAATCGTGTCTTTAAACCTAATGAAGGAAAGCAATGATTGAAAGATAGGGCCTGAACATTTTCTTGAAAGCAGATTAATTAACGTTATTATTAGTATACAGCTTGCTGTCTTAGTTGCTAATGCAGGCACGTCAGTCTTTCCACAAATCTAATTTTTTAACAGAAAAATAATTGTCCCAAGCACTGATCAGTGATGACTAGAGTCTATACATGTAAATTGTAAAGAATAAACAAACTTGGAGGTCAGAGTTCAATTGTAATGTAGCATTTATTTTGTGTAGTCGGAGGCATGCATGCTTCCAAGGGGACTCAAACTGTCAAATTTTGTTCACATGTACACTTGTCTATACAGGAGCAGGGGGTCGATATCACAAAGATTTGTGACGCGTCGCAGATATAGCCACCTCCATCGCAACTCGCTGAACCTGTTGCGAGATGCAATGAATTTGGTATACCATGAGTACTTGCGACGCGTCGGAAGTCTTTGACCCCATGGGTGCTGTTTAAGCTTAAAGGCACAGGCTCGTCAGCAATGCACGCGCGCCAAATTCGTGCCACAAAATACGCAGCTCCATGCCTTTGCTATGGAGCTGCGTATTTCGTGGCACGAATTTGGCGCGTGTGCATTGCTGACGAGCCTGTGCCTTTAGGCAGGAATATACATGTACATGTACCTTCATAGCTCAGAAAAATTAACTTTCAAAATCCACTAGCTAATCTCATGATATCAGTAAGCCAAGCAGCACCGTGAAGCTTTCATAAGAGCACACAAAGTGTGTCCACATGTATTCACTCCTTGGACAGTTTGCTCAAAATTAAAAATGTTAAATACATGTACAGTGGAGGTTCATTCATGATTATCAAATAACTGTCGTAGTTGCATGTACATCTGCCAAGTAGGCCTCCATGTTATGTGAATACACCATGGAGTGTACATGTACTTACATGTAGCTGATCACATGCTCAAAATAGAATGTGTCAAGCAAGGCTTTAACACAGTTTTGTGTGTGGTTGTCCTTTGCAATTAATATAAGTCACAAAGTCCATACAGCTAGCTGCAGGGCATTTGGGAAAAAAGTCTTGTGTAGCTGTAATTTTATCATCATTTATCAAATATGGAAGCCCCAGACACGAAGTAGCAACAGGACATTTTACTTAAAGAAGACCAAAGCGTGGAGACAAAGGATTGCACACTCTTCTGTCGGGAGAAGCCGCAAGTAGTCATCAGGAAGTATACGGACTGATGAGAATCCCGTGTGGATGGAGGTCAATCTTATTCGATCCTCATTTTCTGAAAAAAAGCAAAGGAATCGCTTTTGTTAGGAATTTGCCTAAAACGGCATTTAATTGGGACGGTCGTCACCTAGACAAGATTTGGGAAGTTGATCATAAAAATGTTTCATGTTTTGCACAGTATGCACACAAGGTATGAATCTATAGCCATGATCAACTTCCCAATTCTTTCCGAAATTTGTTAACATTTCCATGCTAATATTACGATTTCTTAACAGAATTTCACGTTTTGGTGGTTGATTTTAATATGCCGTAATAAAGGAAAATGTAGTGCAGGCATTTCAGTACAATTTTACCACGAAGGCACGACACGAGCATGACGAGTGAATCTGCATGTACTGTGTACATGGTGTAGTGTAGGCATATGCAAACATGCATGTCGTTCGTTACGATATTTCATCAGGTTATGCGGATGTAAACACCATCATTTTACAGCATTCCTACCTTTCAAATCTTGCACCTACGCCGCTGAGAAGTACCTGCATTCTTTGCAAACTGTCTGTCTTTTTATATAATCCTGGAGTCGACCATGAATCGACGAAACTTGAGGCTAAGCTAAGGTCCCTTGCGTTGACACCGATAGCTGCCATGCATCGTGCGTGCGTTGAATGGTTTGTTTACTTTTCGGAGGAACTATAGCCTCGCTTTGGTCCGTTTATGAATAAATATTAAGAAAGGCGTATACTTAAGGGCACAGGCTCGTCAGCAATGCGCGCCCGCCAAATATGTGCCACGCAATACGCAGCTCCATAGCAAAGGCATGGAGCTGCGTGTTTCGAGTCAAGGCCATCGTAAAAGTGCTAGGCGATCAGCGCCAGCTTATTCCTTTTCGCAACCTACATGACCTAGAGGCTAGAGATGAGGAGTGATAGCTCACTAGCCTGAAACAAGGCTTCTTCAAAGTAGCCGGTAATTAGCCTAACTAGGCCTTAGGCCTACATTATTTGTTTTAAACTTGCATATGGCTAAGCTACAAAGATTAATAATAAATCCCTATTCAACACGTGTTCGAGTAAAACTTCAAAAAGTTGAGTTGGGTTTTGAACCTAGCCTAGGTTCAATTTAGGCCTAGCGTCAGGCATGTTTAGGCCTACAAATTATAGACGAAAGTTCAACTTACCGCTAACGAGGCTTATTTCTTTCGTCAATCGTCAAATCCATGTGTGTCCCGTGTCGTACTGTGGACTTAGTGGTTCGACTGCGATTTCATAACAAAATAATTTAGCATATACCCACTGACTTTTGAGTAGAAGAGAATTACAAACACAACTGACGCACTGCAAATCAAGTGTCAGATAGCAGAGTGCGTTTGTTGTTTTTGTGTGCATGCAAATAAAAATCACAATGTTTGTACGTACACACATGCGTACGCGTGACCTCGATAAAAACAAAAAAAACCGCACGCGCAGGCACGCGCCACGTTTATACAATGTATCAAATTTCAACTAAGCTCTTTAGCCCTTACCCGGTACCCTCCCATGCCCTACATACGTGACCCTTTTCGGTAGTGCAATCTTGTCAAATCGCCAATCGTTATGCAAATCACATAATGTATTATGCATGTTCAACGGTCTTACTGCAGAAAAGCAGTTAACACTCATTTCGTTTAACGTTTTCCCGAAGTTAGTTCTCGTGTTGTCGCACGTACGTACATGTAGACGGCTAAATTTCGTCAATTCACGCAAGCCAAAAAGAAACATTTGGCATGAAACATTCGCCCGGGAAAATAATTTAATAAATCAACGTGCAGCTATATCCTACAGTCACACAGCAGACGATAAAGTGCACAAAAAAGCAGACGAACCGTGTTGCGCGCGCTTTTCATTGCTAAGCATAGCTAGTCTTTGTGAAAGACTGTCTTACGTTGCTTGGTTCGTGTACGTGCGCGGTCGACATTGCACCGTGTGGACAGGGTACTAGTTTATGTGCCATTGGATTCAGTCTGTAAGTTTGTGCATTTTTGCGCATGTTTTGCACCCGAGGGTGGGGATTTTTGTCACCTAAATGTTGCCCCAGGGGTGGGGATTTTGTCACGCAAAAAGTGACAATCCCCACCTCTTGGGTGGGGTAGCCCGGGGGGGGGGAGGGGTGGGGGAAACAATTGATAGGTGCATAATCGTCATTTCGTCCTGCCAAATTTGTTTTTCTATCAGATCTGCACCTAATGACGGCTAACATTGGTTATTTAGTCATTTTTTCAAGGAATAGTGATGTCCGACTTGTAAATTCTTACTCGTTGCTGCATGGCCCAGTTTCCGGACACGGTTCGAACATTTCGAATTTTTTTATTTTTGTAAAATGTCCTTCGAAGATCTGTCCTTCGTCTCTCCTAATTTTGGCGCCCCTGCTTCTGGCGGTCATTATTTATACTCAGAAATCTTTAGAAGCAAACCCAAAACGACGAACGTTTTACGCTGCCAACTTGGACTTGGAGCACATCGGTACATTCGTAGGCCTATCGCACGCATACAGTACAGTGTGCCCGGCGCAAGGCACGCAAGGCACGCAATTCACCCAATTCACCCAACGGAACAATCAGTACAGTACAGACGCACACAAGACACAGCAAAAAAGAAAACACCACAGTGCGCTTCCGTACCGATCCATATCCGTCATCATGTCACCAGTCTTACATCATTATTCATGAGCCATGATATCATCTTTGCGATTGGGCGATTCCAAAATGACCTTTATTTGAATATGTATGTTCAGGTCAAAGTCCCTGGTCTCACGTGACAGGTGGAACGATTCCAAAGACTGTCTTACAGACTGAACCCAATGGCACATAAACTAGTACCCTGTCCACACGGTACAATGTCGACCGCGCAGGTATACGAACCAAGCAACGTAAGACAGTCTTTCACAAAGACTAAAGCATAGCAAGCGGCTGAATTGAGTGGTGAAATACGCCGTCGCTTAAAGGGCCCCTTATTTAGGATTTTTATCAATGAAATCTATGCTTTAAAACCACTTTACTCAGTAAAAGTCATAAAAATCCTATTTGGAGCTTGCTTTAGGGGTTAAAACAAAGGTTTTTAGTTTTTATGCTAATGAAAATATGCATATTCATGACCAAGGTCACGACGTCACAAGAGGCAAACACAGGAAAATCACATTGAACTGTGCACAAAAGATTCCACTTTTTTCTCAATTTTCCTGAAACTTTTGTAATCCATGGCTGTTTGAGTTTGTTTTACATGTTGCCTGCTGTAAGCCATGACAAAACTGGGGGTAGAAACTGCAGCAATTTGCCACAAATCCAACTTGAAGTCTTATGTTATTTCTTAACTTTTCCCTTCTGTCTTCCTTATGTGATGCACTCAAAACAGCGCCCTCAGTCTGTGATTTATTGCAATGAAATCTTCAAAGTTGACAAATGCCACCTTTTATTGACTTTACATCCAAACGAACAATAGTATGTCTTGCAGAACAAGTAATCCGTCATTATGAAGCAAAGCTTAGGCACAAAGTTGTTTAGGATGTCACAGGCCCTTTAAGTTAATTTTCGTGCTATACGCTGAATCAAAAAAATTTGATTAAAGGCACAGGCTCGTCAGCAATGCGCGCCCGCCAAATTCGTGCTCGAAACACGCAGCTCCATGCCTTTGCTATGGAGCTGCGTATTGCGTGGCACACATTTGGCGGGCGCGCATTGCTGACGAGCCTGTGCCTGCATAACATGTTTTATGAAATTGGGCCCATGTGATTTATCCCAACCAGAAATCTGGTTCGGATAAATCATGTGACCTCAATTTGTTATGCTCAAAAACGGCCAAATTTGGTGGTTTCTTTTCAGTATGTCTTTAATTTATTTCGGAAAGACTTTCAGAATTTCGCTCGTACCAAGCACCTTACAGGGCGCTGGTACGGGCTGATGTGCCTTCACAGATTTATGTGACGGAAACACGTGACGCAAAGGTCACATAATACAGACGCGCGGAGCATTGTGGGTTGCTTACTGCCAGACGAATAATTAATAAATAGTATGCTATAACGATATATCCAGTGCAAAATTCAAATTTACCAATAAAATTAGTGTACTGTGTGCGAGACCTGCCGTGTCTGCTAGAAAATTAGTTTTTACGTCCGTTTACAAGAAAAAGACGTGACCTTGTGGTCACGCGTCGTGACCTCGTGGTCACGCGTCGTGACCAATGAGGACGCAAACAAATTAATCTGCTATTATAATTGCAGAAAAGCAGATTGTGAACGGTTTTGTGAAATGCGTTCTCTACCTTTCTGCTTCTTGACGTAGCTGATTGAACGTTTGTGCCACGACGCACAGTGGGCCAAAATTAAATATTTGTCTGTTTTAGTGGAAAGTGGAGTTCTGAGGGTTTTGAAACCCGTATAATACAATGGTGAACATTTTTAATCTTTGTGACGTCACTATAATGGTAAACTTACCAAAAACAAACTACGGAGGTTTGTTTTAAAAACGTATAGTTCATGCAATAAAAAGATGCGCCAAAATATGGCCACGTGGTTGCACATCTTTTTGCACGAACTATACTATATGGTATTTCTTAATTTAGATAATGCTCTATATCATGTATTTTTTTTAATTTAATATTTTCACTTCATAAAAAAACTGACGCAATCGATAATATGATGTCCAGGAATGTTTTCCTGATAAGACAGAGAAAACGAATATAAGCCTTAAAGGGACCATAACCGGTCAAACATACACACAGCCAAGTTTATCAAATGAACAAAAGAACTTCAAGGGTAGCAAATTGTAGCAGTCCAATTTGGTTTAAAAATATTTTTGAGGGTCTTGGAGTCTGGGAAAAAATATGACTTGAGGCGGGAATCGGCCGGAATATTTATTTCCAGAATTAATGAATAAAGCACACTACTTTTTTACACTATTTTTCTGTGTTTGTCCGTGTTTTTTCGGATGAAATACAAAAGTAAATTTGCCATCGATTTAATTGTCTTTAAATATGGAATGTTCTCTAATTTCAAGCCAAATTTCATAACTTCATGCTTTGCACAGCGGTCGTAATGGCCGTTTAAAATATTGTAGAATAACGTGGTTGTTCCCGTGATTTGCTACACTCCTTCAGCAGTGCTTTGCGCGCGCCACTTTAGTTTGCCCGCTCCAACCACTGCTAAACTTCGCCGCATATCCTGCGAAGCCAATCAGCACACCGCTTACAAAATCGTTAGGATTGTTGCACGGATAGCCAATCACAATCGGGTATTGCGCCGCGCCTCCTAACGTCATGCATATGCATATATACAGCCGGTCCGCAGCGCGAGAAGTGAAATATACGCTTGCAAAAAAAAAGATGAAACACACACCCAAAATCGGCAAATATTTCCCACTGCTAATACTCAAAACAGTCCATGTTTCCCTTCTACACAAAGAATATGTAATATTCTACCCATAAATAATGACAATTCTACGTACATTTGTCTATTTCAGTTGGGATCCAACGAAATCTAACGGCATTCCGAAAAAACAGAAATCCAAAATTACCGCCGTGGCGCCGTATGTTTTTCCGTAGTCTGATTGGCTAACATGACGTCATTGCTCGTTCCAGATTAGACTGCTTTACGGTTCACCTATTTTGCGTTGGTTAAGTTGTACGCAAAGAGCTTTATTGAATCGCCCCGAATTCAAGTACACATACCTTATTTTTTTAAATATCTATATTTCTCTTCTTTGAACAGTATTATTAAGCCCCACTAAATCAAAACCAGTAAGCTATTAAAACTCCAATAAGCCAGGCGTGTATTTAATCAAGTTTTGATAAGTTTTTCCTTCAAATCACTTAGCAAGGATTTGCAAGTTCAAATTTAAATCTGAAGATTTTACTTTTTTGTACACAAGATTTAAGTAAAGGTCAGCTATTCTATTTCCCAATCTTCTGTTTCCTTGCTCTATTTTTACATCTGCCCAAATAAATTTAAATAAACAGCCAAACTCACTTTGGGAAAAATATATATTATGGTCTTGTTTTTGTGACACAGAAACACATGACATAAAATGATAGACTGTTAACGGTTTTCTTTATTTATTCACTGTCACACAACTTTACACACTACACAACTGATATATAAATATGTTAAAACATGTATTATATAAATATGACATGGTGGATTTCAAAAACGTAAATATTGCCAAAAATGTAACCCATAATACACTGTACATGCAAAACCATCTGCTTAATAAATAGTCACATCAATTAAAAGGTTTTGATGTTGCAGAGAGTACATCATAAAGAAATATTATTAATTAAACTCCTTAACACCATTGTTCAATTTCAACTTTTTAAATGGATACTGAAAATAAAGAATACTCTCTGACGATATTTATTTTTAAAACAATTTTTTTAAATATTTAATTTGGAACACAGCAAGATGTTTGTTTGACGGTGAGATTTCTGGTCCAAAAAGGGTAGTTTTTGTTGCAAAACAGACTTGTGAAACCAGCGACAGTTTGGGGAGATTGTTGTCTGTGTTTGTGCAAAATTACAGTGTAAAAAACATGCCCTTTGTTTGTTTGTTTTAGCACACAAAAATGATTATCAGTTCTTCTTCGTGAGCTTCGTCGAGTGCGTAGTTTTCATTCTAGGCGTAAATGTGTGCTATTACATTGACAACGTTGCGTGCCCCCACGTGTGCTACGTACTCCTGCTGCATTTAGGCTTTCGTGACAAAGCTTATAGTTTAGCAGAAAACGAGACAGGGTGTTGAACTAAGACTGATCAGACTTGAAGTTGAGGAATTATTCGCTGGCTTGGCGCAATATATCTCTGTATTACTACGGTATTACTCGAAGTTAAAAATGGAGATTACCTCCAGTATAAAATAGTTGTATAGACCCACACAAACCTAACAAATGTAAAAATTTTAATTTTTAGAAAAATCACCATTTGCCTATTTTGGCACTGTTAAGTTGCATTCCCACTGGCCCATTGTGCGACGGTTCAAAACCAGACATCTATTTTTCCTGAACTTAGGAATTCATTGAAATACATGTAGGCCTACAGTAATTTGAATCTATCAGGTTCCTGTAATACAAGGTTCCTGTTATAACAAAGTAATTTAAGTCAAAAAGACATCTTATTAAAGGAAACACCGGCTTCATTTTGGGCTCGAAATAGACCTATATACACATGATTCTGAAGGTCTTTTCAAAATAAATTAAAGACATCCTGAAAATAAACCACCAAATTTGGCCGTTTCTAGCATTTTTCAAAAAAATGTGGTCACGTGATTTTTCCGAACCAGGGTTCTATTTCATAAAGTCCACTTAGAAGCATTCCTAAATAAACATTATTAACTCATGTTTTTAAAGATAGGAAAAATTAGATTGTTATTGTTCCTAAATTCACTTTAAAATGTTTTTAACTTTGATGAAAAAGGACCCTGGTCTTGTGAGTTAGTTATATTTCAAGCCGTATAAATTTTGTTACTGCACACAATACAGCTCTGATTTTTTTTCAAAATATTCAGGAGTGTTCAGCAAAATACGCTATGGATTCAAGGAAAATTTTTTTTTAAAAATATGAAAAATTGAACGTATTGTTTCGATTAGGTAAGTCCGAGTAAGAGCGAGATCCACGGGATGCGAAGCGGGGCTTTTTAGCCGAGCCCGTGGTAAAAATCCCTTACAACGCGCTGCCGGCCCTGCATGGTGCATATGATACACACACTATACTTGCAACCAACCAGCCCATAGTACATGTATGCCTACACATGTACATGCATAAGTTATCAACAAATTACAGTAACGTTTGAATGCACTGCGTGAATGTCACACTGAACGTGTAGTTGAAGCGAAGTCGGCATCGCATCGTGCATAGTCTTGGCCCAAGACTACTCTAGTCGATATTGGTTTGTGTACGCGTTGGCCATATAGTGCGCCCTCTTGCAGCACTAACGGACCAGTCTTTGCTCACTAGAGTAGTCTTGGGAATTTCTCCCGGAAGTTCAGCATTGGGGGCGGTACCGTTTTTTGTAAATAGCTGCAGAGGGTTTTATGATGGCACACAAGGGACATGGCATACCACAGATATCTTTGCAAATATTTGCAATGTCGCAATTATCTTCATAAACAAATGTATTTTGCGATGTCATACGCCTTTGCAAACATGTTTGTAAATATATTCGCAAACATTTGCCAAGAAACTTATGCCACCGAAAATATTAGCAACGATAAAACGGTCATGTTCGATGATTCTTGTAAGCCGCCTTATATTTTTCAAACCATTCGAAGCGCGTGCACGCAGTGTATTTGGGTCACGCTCTGCGGTCGACGCGCTGTATTTGGGTCGCTCGCTGCATTCCCACGCTCTGCTGTATTTGGGTCACTCGCTGATTGGTTCCCTAGGAAAGCCTAGGCAAAAACAAAGAAAAATTTAAAGCTTCCGGGAGAAGTTCCCAAGACTACTCTAGTGAGCAAAGACTGGTCCGTTAGTGCTGCAAGAGGGCGCACTATATGGCCAACGCGTACACAAACCAATATCGACTAGAGTAGTCTTGGGCCAAGACTACATCGTGCACGGTCATCACGCAAAACACGAAAGATAGGCCGCAATTTTGACGGGAATGTAGGTAAGTAAATGCACCGGATCATAAACTTCGATGTCTACGTGTGCTTCATATGATCTGTCTTGTGTATCTTTGGCCATTTCACTTCTCGCAACAATGTCGTTTGAATTGTGTACATGTAGTTGCAAACGGCTGGTAAAGCGTAACTTGACTTTTGACTTATTTGGTTAATTTTAAGCATTTTGAATTAATTTCGTGACATTTTGGTTTGTTTTTTTCACAACCATTGAAAAAACTGTTCTCAATGATTCTACACCACTACACTATGTAAACAGTGAGCCAGTGTGTTCCTTTAACGAGGTTTGACTGTACATTGGGTGAGGTCACAATTCTATGTGTGTTACGTGTTAGTGTTAGTTTAACAGATCTGTTAACATATCTAATAACACGGCATTAATCTCGGCCTCTAACTGAACGTCCAGGTTAACACCATGTTAACAGATCTGTTAATTCTGTGCACTGTACATTGGGCGAAGTCACAACTCTGGGTTGCGTGTTAGTGTTAGTGTAACAGATGTGTCAACTTAATCAGAATTGTGACCTCAGAACAAACACCGTGTTAACTCGATGTTAACATGATGATTAAGACGTGTTAGTGTTAAATATCATGTTAGTTGAACACCTCATGTTACACATCGTGTTAGTGTAACAGATCTGTCAACAGATCTGTTAAGTTAATCTGAACGGAGTGGGTGGTGTTAATTTTGATTAAGTTGGAACTTTCGTGATTCTCAATAAATTGAGTTTCATTTTCAATACAACTTATAAATGTGTTGGATCTTGCATTCTATACCCACAATTGAGACTTTTTTTGGACTCCGTGAAGATTTTGAAAATTTCAATCACTTAGTGGTTAAGTTCGTGTAACACGGACCGGAGGTCACAATTCTGTGTTAGTGTTGAAAGTCGTGCAGAACCCTATACCGACTTGACATTTCCCAAGATTCCGGGTCAACAGATATGTTACACTAACACTAACACGGTTTTCCGAGACGCCGTGTTAACAGATCTGTTAACAGATATGTTACACCATGGAGGAAGACTTCCATGGTTACACTAACACGTAGCACAGAATTGCGCCCTCACTCACTGCAATTTGCGGTTCTGCGCACGATTTTCAACACACAGTACTAACACGCCGTGTTAACACGGCGTTTCTGAGGTCACAATTCTGATTAAGATAACAGATCTGTAAACAGATCTGTAACACTAACACGTAACACACATATAATTGTGACCTCACCCACTGTACTTTGATTGCGCGTCGGCGAAATAGCGAGGGTATACTATGGGTATATTATATGGCTACACGTCACCAAATAGCGCCCTAGGCGGCAGAATATAGGAAACGTTAAAACATTATGTATTTAATGGATTTTCTTTTATAGTAACTTAATAAGCCTGTCGAAAAACCATAACTACTTGGTAGAAATATATTCTTGTCAGACTAAGTAATCGAGTCGTAAGTGTTTTTGTTTGTCTGTTTGTTTGTTTATTCGCGAGTCACAACATCATTGCGCGGGCACCTTAATTAGCCTTTTTGAAGTATGGCGGACACAATAGGAGGGCGCACTTTGCAGTGGGTATAAAATCGACTAAAATGCAAAATAACTCAGTTTTTCACTTCACACTTATTAATTTTATTTATAATTATGTCTATGTATTATAATTACAACATGTAAATCAAGTTTTTGGAAAGAATTACAATTGATAAACAAATTCATACCCAAATGAAATTGCGCCCTCTCCTTTTGTTCCGCCATACTTCTAAAAGGCTAATGGCTTTTCCCCTTGTTCATCAACCCCAATTCAGCCGTGGCACTTGAACGTCTCTAGCTACAAGTCTTTAAAAAAAGCAAAATCACTTCTGATAATGTATGGGTAGGCCTACTTGTCTCAACCCTCCGCAACGTTGGGGACCTGTGTTCCATAACGAGACGTAATTTGCTCTTGATTTAAAGTTATATTGTCCATGGTTCTCAGCATTTGTTTTATAGAATTTACTTTATTTTTACGGGAAAAAACGAAACAACTTTCATATACATGTACTTTGTATTTTAGACATCGGCAACCCTGTGAAAACGCCGGTTTTATACAACCTTTTGTTTTGCTCCTTGCGTAGACTTGCCCAAGTCTGACTTCCCGTGTTTGGTCAGTAATGCGCAGCGTACAGCACGCCCTCTGGACTAGTGGCCTGTCAAATCTCTTTTTTTAGATATAGAAAACTAGAGTGTGCACTTGCTATTCAAGGCACGTGTGTGCACTTACCGATTTGGGCGGCGCCATGTTTGCTTAACGCTATGAGTGTCAAGTAGGCAATACCCCCCTTTGCCCACCGTTCACCCGTAGCGTTAAGCCAAAATGGCGGCGTCCATATCGGCACATCATTTTCTTCCTCCATACTTCCGTCAGAAAATTCATTTCTTTTCTATTTATACCTCATGTGAGACGAGAAAAGGACAAAAACAGGTCAAATGTTTCCAATGGTGAACAGTGGCTAGGTCGTTGTGCGAACCTTGCTGTAGCCTATAGAAAGTCGCAAAAGAAAGGGCAAAGGGGAAACAAAAAACAACGAAGGTAAAAAGGTATTAAATAACAAATTACGATGGCCAGTTCCGGTGTGGAAAGATCAACAATTAAGCATTGTGAGATTAAACTTTGAACGATGTGCTCGATGCCAAATATTGGACGGACAAAAATAAAATAAAATAAAATAAATCCGCTGTCCCTCAAATCGAATTCGATACCAAACGATCGAATAAAATGTGTTATAAACTCAGTGCCATACGACTGGGTATACGCAAATGTCTATGCCGCCTCAAATAGACGTTTACTGGCCTTCGGTGCACTCGGAACGCGGAAAAAACAACAAAGGTAAAAAAGGTATTAAATAACAAATTACGATTGCCAATTCCGGTGTGGAAAGATCAACAATTTTTAAAACATTGTGAAATTAAACTTTGAACGATGTGCTCGATGCCAATATTGGACGGACAAAAAATCCGCTGTCCCTCAAATCGAATTCGATACCAAACGATCGAATAAAATGTGTTATAAACTCAGTGCCATACGACTGGGTGGACGCAAATGTCTATGCCGCCTCAATTAGACGTTTCTGCGATGTACTCTTTCACAACTCCCCAGCCGAGATCAGAACGGTCAGCAAGTCGTATGAGCTTTTGACGTTCCTTGATGGACTTCACGGCGGCTTCCAGTCGGTCTTGGCCGAGTCGATGTCAAGGCTGTCAATGTTCTGAATGGCCGACTCGACAAGCGAAAGAAGCTTCTCGCAGTGCTTGTGCTGCTGTTGATGCCGTCGCGTTTGAACGTCGGAGCGTCTGATAAGCGTTGCTTCTTGCAAGCCGATTCGACCTTGAAGTCTAATGACTTAGAAAGGGCCTGGATAGCGTTCAGTATCTGATCAATGCTGGTACCGGACTCCGAACCGCCGACGCCCGGTTCGAGGGACGTGTTCGATGCGGTGCGTGAAGACGTGTGTAGAATAGGATTGTACAGCAAAGTTGACACGATTGACCGAGAGTGAGCTACTGAAGCGAACGTGGCGTTTATATAGCCAGTTGTTATGTAATTCTATTGTGTTCAGTGTGAATACACTGGCACCTGTCGTTCTAAAACGAAAAGAAATTCCACGTATTGGGAGTGCGCACTCTAGTTTTCTCTATCTAATACCCCCGTCACACCGGAGGCGCGGTGCCACTGCGGTGCTTGTACGGCATAAACCGCAGTGGCACCGCCACGATCGCCGTGGTTCCGCAGTGGTTCCGCCATTGAACGCCGTAGCACCGCGGAAAACTGTCAAAACCGCGGACCTTCGTGGTGGTACGGCGGAAACTTTGAACATGTTCAAAACTTCCGCAGTGCCACCGCGGGTTGGGCCAATCCGCAGTGGGATCGCCGCGGCACCGCCATGACCGCCGTGGGACCGTACAAGGACCGCAGTAGCACCTCCATCACCGCCGTGCCTCCGCAGTACAACCGCCGTGCAATCGCCGAAACAGTAGACTGGCGACCCTATACGGCGATCCCGTGGCGGTTCTACTGCGGTTATGGCGGTGCTACCACGGTGCTACCACGGGAGCACTGCGGGTATGGGGTTGCCACTGCGGAGCCAGGGAGGAAAATTAGAAAATTTGGCGATCTTACTGCGGTGCCACTGCGTTCCTACGGCGGTGCCGGCGGTGTTATTGAGGTGCTTGTACGGCAATGGCGTTTCCACTGAGTTTGCACTGAGATGCTTGCACGGTGCTACTGCGGGCATATTTTGTAGTATAAAAGCTGCCGCAGCGCTGCCGCAGCGCCACCGCAGTAGCACCGCAGTAGCACCGCCAGCCCCGCAGTGGCACCTCACTGGCCCCGCAGTGCTGCCGCCAACACCGCAGTCCTGCCGCCAATGATCGCCGTGGCACCGCCATCAAACCGCAGTGGTAACTCAATGGGATCGCCATGTACGCAGTGACACCGCCGTGGTTCCGCCGTGATTCCGCCCTGATTCCGCAGTAGCACCGCGAAGAAAAACACATGTGTGACGGGTAGGGGAAAACTATGAAAAACTACTGGCGGTGTCACTACGTTGATGGCGGTTTTGACCAAAAACCGTAGTGGCACCGCCAATCCGGTCTGACGGGGGTATAACTCTATGGTCTCGGAAAACTTTCCGAGACGGAAGAAACAGGAGGGCGCGCTCTACGCTGCGCATTACAGACCAAACACGGGAAGTCAGACATGGGCAAGTCTACGCCTTGCCGTGAGTTTAATTATTGGCGGACCGCCAATAATTCGAAATATTGATTGTTCGGTAACTAAACGTCGATCGATTTTTCGTTGATTTCTCATTTGAAAGCGAATAACATTTGTTCAGATATCATATTAAAAATCTTTATTTTTCTAGGTGCCACACCCCAAACGCACGGACAATACATCAAAAATAATGAATGTTTATGAGTTCAATGGTAGGAATATTTTCATGAGTTGAAATATGGAATGTTCCATTCAACGAGGCGGAGCCGAGTTTAATGGAATAATTGCATTTTTCAACGAATGAAAATATTCGTTACCAACGACGATTTTATACCAACGAGAAATCTTATGAGTAGCGCGCTACGAGCGCGCACCGTTGGTATAATATGGGCCGTGTGCATGATTGCGCGTCGTTGTTACGTCGTTGTTAGTGGGACTGTCATTGTTAACTTTACCTTCGAAGGTAGTGCCCGTCTGAACTTGCCTATAGATATGGAACACGCGCGTACACGAACAAGCGCTTTAGGGGGAAAATGCATGCAGTGCGCGTGCCGTGCGCGCCGTGCAATGGGACAATCGTATTTAACAAAAATACACGGTTTGTGACGTAGCATTAAATAGTTAAATTATTTAACGCCATATGACCCGCTATCGTCCAATCAAATGACAGGGATCTACTTGGGCGTTTTATAATGTGTAATATTTGTCCCCTGTTGGTACATTTTAGGGCGTATGCACATGGGTCAAAGGGTCAAACTGGACAAGCAACGCGCACACGTGCTCCGCTGTGTGTGTGTCACCCTATTCTGTCGGTCGCACATCTTGGTACTTTCGTGACCCGGTATCATGTGCCTTTGTATACGGGCATAGCACCGTGACTGGAGTGAAAACAAATTCGTTCATTTTGGATACGTGTACGTGTTGCACAGACAACGGCTTTGTTCCTTCGCCGTCACCATGGGCACACTGTTGTTTTCACTCCAGCCCAACCGGAAGTGACGTTTGGCGACCGACAGAATACCGTATTTGGAGAATTTCGTCGAAAAAAAAAACGTTGAAAACGGTGAATTATTGTACCTAGTAAATTCTAGCAATCGCGCTGATGGGGACCATGATCTGTCCTATCTTAGGATCCCAAGAGTGGCCCGAAAATTTTAAATTTGCCGAGAATAATAAAGGCGAAACGACGTGGCTTGGAAATATCAATCGGGCGGATATATATATTTTTTTAATCCGTTTGCGAGTCATCAAGATTTCTCTTGTTAAATCATAAAAAATAAAGATTTTCGGTAAGAATTGAGAAGTTGGCCATTACTATTTTCCTTACTTAATAAGCAAGACTAAGCAGGCAATTGACGGAAAATTCCAAATTTAGCAGTGAAATTTTGTTTCTTTGTGTTCATGATCTATAGGAAACACTTATGCACCTTATCTTGTTTCGCCACGGTCCCTCGCACACAAGTGTGGTGGATCGTGTGGCAAGAATTGGTGGGTGTATTTTTGTCATCCATCTTAATCTGTTGTGTACCATTCAATTCCGAGTCTTTCCCATACGTACAGCACGTACATGTAGTGCGAGTAGCGCCGTAGCCCGCCCATGTGTGGCCGCTTGTACGCTAAGTAAGAATTTAGTATTCGGACATCACTATTTTTCCTAGCCTTGTCCAAGGCCGTCTGCAGGTTTTTTTGCTGTACGATGGAATATTTAGTCTAGCGCTAGCGCATGCAAACTGCACACGGCATCAAAACGAGCCACTTTGAGATAACGACTTCTGTAGTAAACCCGTACGGCAATACATACTGCGTACTAGCTGCGTACGGCCTGGTCTAGCTCGATAGACAGCCTTGTGGAATATGTCATTCTCGGGTTCGTAGCATTTATTGTGCTTGTCTGTTTACGTATTTGATTACACGGTATTTTTTCGTATACATTGAACAACGATTTTAAGGAAATTACCTCCTGGAATCAACACATAGGCCTAATGTAATTTTTAAATAAATTATACTTCCCACTTGCACTTTTGTCGCAAATGTTGCTTTTCTGTAGAAAAATCACGTTTTCTTCTTCAAAAATTGCCTTCAGTTAGTGCACAAGATAACTATTCACGCGCGCGCGCAGCTCTGTTGTCGCGCTTACGCACAGACCGCTCGCCGCGTCATTTTGTGCATTACTTTATGCAGTAATTTTATCATTTATTTATCTCAGAAATGCAACATTTGCGACGGAAGTGTCAGTGGGAAGTATATCTTAGAATTGAATAAGCTATCGATTCCAATATATAAATTTACCCAAATCCGTGTTCAATGTATATGAAAAAAATACCCCTCGGATAGCTCCACTGGATGAACAAACTGGGGATCGCAAATCATAGCGTTTTTCAGTAGCCTGGCGTGCGTCGAACAATGAAATCTCAGCTCACGCTGGGGTGGTTTCCCTATTACTGTTGTAATGAGTTTCGCTGGCTGAATGCAGAACAATCAAGGCTGTTGGGTTTAGGACCGTACCGATACGTGCATGTGTGCATAGTCGTAGCGCGGTGCGTTGTGAGCCAATACGTGCAACAGATTCCGTATAGCTCGTAAGCGCTTTGTTTAGTTTTATCTTCAGTGGGCTGTATAGAAGACAAGCCCAACGCCTTGGTCAAGGCTATATTTTTCCTTAAAATGACTTAATTAGCATTAATAAGTGCACATCTATGGAAAAACGAAAGAAATTGAGGGGAAAATGAAGGTTTGACTATAGGGAAAAACACAATTTTTCTGAGTTTCAGGCTTAGTGCAGGGATATCCGATTTGTAAATTTTTTACAAAGAATTGAGTAGACCTTCTTGACCATCACTTCTATTAAATTTAGTTTGGTTTTTACTATTATTAAATTCAGAATTTAGAAAGTTATAGAAATCCATGCAGAATGACGTTTTAACATTAAAAACAAATATTACTCAGAATTGAAATGGAAGCTGGCAAGCAGACGCGGCACGCGCAATACTACGCAACAAGCGAGCAGGCATATGCACAGCGGCCAGGAAAGCCTGGGCTGCGTTCCAAATTCGCGAACGGTTTGATAATGGTTGTTTGCCAAAATACATTGTCAATATGGCGGCCCCCACAGTCCCAGCAGTCGTACGGACGTTGCAAAGTGGCTCTCCGCTGCTCACCAAATTTTTGAGGAAATGTGACACGTGTGACGTTGCTATTGATTGTGTATCGCCAGCAATAAGCGAGTTCGGCATTTCGATGCGCGCAAAGGGTTGTGGGTAATGTCAAAGGTCAAGAGTTCCTAAACTCCGATCATGCCTGCACGCGTGCATACGATTGTGCATACTCGCGTGTTCAAATGTCTCGTTTTTCAGCTTTTTCTTCCTTGTACGTGGTTATAACTTAACATGAGTGACAAACAGTATAAGAACTTAGGTTTGGATGATTTTCTGCGTTGGAAAGTTGAGGCTTTGAAGAGATTTTTGGCGGATAGATCAGAGGACTGAAACGAACGGGACGGAAAGAAGAACTTGCAGCATTAGCCTTTGCTGCTGCAACACAGTTGAATGTACCTGTTCTTCAAGTTCCAAGTGCTAGCGAGGAAAAGCACATACTCGACAGTATCGGCAACTTCTGAAAGTATTGACATAATGACTTGCTTCCGCCGCGTTTCTTTGTTCCGGGGCGGTGAAATGGATTAAGTCGGAGAATACTACACTTCTTGTCCATTCTCCTTGCCAGAATGTACCATATAAAAATAAGTCATGAAAATGTTGAACAAAGGCTGGTTTTGTATTTGAGACGAGTGTGGTATATTGTCATAGCACCAGAAAAGACATCCAATATTGTAAAAATTGGTTAAAGCTTTTTGAAATATTTGCCCTAATATTCAATCTTCGCCCTAAAACTAAAGCCAAGGCCACTGCAACATTGTTATTTAAGGGATCTTCATAAAACGTTGTGCACATATAATAACAATGTATGACAATTTCAAGACTTTAATGTAAAAATGCACATAAAGTACTACACGTATGCATATTAAATGTACATGTAGATAATATACAAGTTTTGCTTTGGTAACTCTAATAAACATCTTTGGTACTGAAAATAAATAAGTTACTATACATACATACATGTGTTAAATAAGTTACTCTTTTCAGGTTATAAAAAATATAAAGTTTTCTCTGGTAACACTAACAAAAGATCTTTGGTATGCTTTAGAGAGACATTTTCTCTTAAATATAACTCATAAATATGAAAATATAGGTTACATAAACGTATGTATGTATGTGTGTTAAATAAGTTGCTCTTTCCAGGTTTGGATAATTATTATTTCTTTCTGTATTCATACCAAGGATTCCTCAATAGTGCTCATTGCACTGTCACTCGCAAGCGTAAGGAAACCCATGAAGAATTCTAATTAGAATTATAAATGGCCAGAGACACCGGGAATGATCCCCCTTGCTCTTTACGAAAGAATGCTCTGGGATCTTTAGAGTGCGTTTCCATTACCTAACACACTGGACCAACGGCTTTACATCCCTTCCGAAGGATGGAGCAAGTGTGGTTAAGTGCCTTGCCCAAGGGCACAGGTACCATAGCCGTGGGGAGGTTCGAACCTGCAATAGTTTTTATAGACGTTTTCTTTGGCAAGACTAATAAATAATAAAGATCTTTGGTATGCTTTGGAAAGACTACATTGTACCTTTTTTCTTAATTATAACTCATAAATCTGACAATAAATAAATTCGGATTTATCAAAACAAAGAAAGTTGCCACTGAAGGTGAAGGGTTTAACTGTTATACATACTTTTATTGCCAATTTATGCTACTTGAGTGAACTTGTTAAAAAGACAAACTGCATCATGGGAAGGAGTGATCAAACTCAAAATACTTCTCAAAATACTGTTTTGTTGTTTGTACAAGTCCATGCAAGCATTAACCCACTCCACACATTTTGGTTTCAAGACTGGCAACCCTGTAAGTAGATCACCTTCTCTTTTTGGCAATGGGCGCTCTGATGTTGATGGAGCAGAATGAAGTTCATACCCAAGGTGCAAGACGGGATCAGGATTACGTTCAACATGTTGTGGCCCGCATCATGCCTGTGCAAGAGACAAAATAAATTTAAACAATCTCTGCGGGAAAATTTTTAATTTGATGATAAACTCAAAATTAAGATTGGAAAATGTCACAATTTTTCAAAGGAAAAACCATTTGAGAGTTTTCCAAAGCTTTGGTGTGGTGAGAAATGTGCATGGTGTGTGTCCGTGCATGATAATATTTCTTACAGGTGTGTAGCTGTCATTACAAAAAAGGAGGAAAATGCACAGAATCTTCATCTTTGTAGGCCTGCAGTATTAATTTAAAAAAAAATTATCAGATAGGTGAGGAAACAAAAAAGAGGCAATCGGCTGATTAGCTATAAAGTTGCATGCCTGTTCCGAGTTTCTATTGAGGATCCCCAAATTTCTGCAAAAGTGCTGACAACATTTTTTTTTTTCTTCACATTTTCAAGGTCTAAATTTACTTTAAAAAGTAAAGGTTGCCATCTGATAAAGTTACAGTCACTCCCAAATCATTCGCGAAAACAGCTGTGTATAGTAGACAAATATGCACAAATATTTCTACATACGTCTCTGGACCATGGGGGAAGAAAACACATTTATTCCTCCATGTCTGGACCGAGCTAATAAAGCAGGGTTCTTCGCGTTATTAAATCAATGTCAACGAGTCGCGAAAAGTCGGTCGGTTTTATCGTGGTTTTCCCGGCTTATTGCGCATTACAAGATCGGGAAATGCTGCAGAAACACTTTCGGTAGTATAAAACAAAACAATAATGCCAATAATTTAGGACCTGCCTTATTCTGTTATCTTAGGGAGCATTTATAAGACCGCAGTCCATCGTGTCCGCATAGCGATAACACAGTCAGCAGCGAAAGTTAGGAACTCTTGACCTTTGACATTACCCACAATCCTTTGCGCGCATCGAAATGCCGAACTCGCTTGGCCTAAGGAAAAAAACCACGAAAGGTACAATTTATTTGTTATTTTCAAAACTGCAAACCATCGGCTATCATCTTTCATGTCGTGTGTGCCATTTTGAAATGACTCGCGAACAACTTAAAAGTTCGTTGGCCAACGTTGACGCACGATGGTGGCGGACAATACCGTTCCACTCGAAATTGTTGGCCAACGTTTGCAATTAACGTTCGCTTAAGTGGAACGCAGCGGAGCTCTAGACACGCGTACACGATTTCGATATCGTGGGCCGGGTTTTTTCGACTGATGTACCTATAGATTGCCGTTCTGTTTCTAAATTACTCGCATAGTTCGCCAAATCTATTTGGTTGGACATTGGTCGTCCGTTTCCAACGTTGCCATGTTACCGATGTGCGCTTGCCGTACAAATTCAGCACAGAGAAATCCACGTGGAGGTTTGTATGACCTCCAGCTGGCGTTGCTTGGCAACAACACATGTGACCTCGGGTATAGTGATAGTCATCAATACCTTTTACCTGTGTTTTTATTATTGACAAAGCCACAAGACTTGTATTTTTTTTCATATAGTGCAAATTTATAAACTATGTTTATGTCAACAGATGCGTTAAAACCCGTATACAGGATTTTGTCCCAATGTTTTAGTCGACTATCTCACCAGAAAACCTAAATATAAAGTATCGTAACAATAAAAATGAACTTTGTATAGGCCTAGAGGTAATAATATTTTCGCCTTTTTGAAAAGTGTGGACCGTAATACACGAAATCACTTCTGTTTTAGGCTGTACGCTTTATAAATATGCCTCTGTTTATACGGTGACGGTCCGTCATAGTGCATTTTTAAATTGCCAGGTAATTTTCATCATTTGTTTAAGAGTCCGAAGGTCTGTGCATGTTTCCACTTCAGAATAGCTTGTAAAATGTCAGTTTATTTACAAGCCTTTTCTGTCGTTTTCAAATGCTGTGTGGTATACAAATTAAACGATGCTGGGCACGTAATATAGGGAATTATGATTTTGATGATGTTGATTGAGTACCTGTCCAGGATTGTAGCTGTAGCACAGACGGAAGAGGATGGCGTCTTTGTGTTGGATAGTCGAGTTCCAATCTTAAACTCACTGAATGTGTCATTAGTAACTCGGAAGCGTTTAATAAATCTGACGTCATTATACTCCTCTAAAGAATTGCTCCTGTCTCTAATTAATACTCGTGGCATACATCTTCGATCCTCATTTTCAATTTCGTTGGCCTCTTCTTAGACAAGTTCCAGTATCTGCCGCGCGTCCATACCAAGTTTCCTCGTCTACTGCTTGGTTTGAAATGGCACTAAACGCCTGCAAAACTAACCCGTACCCATGCATGTTTAGGAATTTTCATTGTTCGTTACAGACAGGCGTTTAATATGACGTATTATTTTGTCCGCGTGACGCGTGTAACAATGAAACTGCTTCGTAGTGTACGACTTGCGCACGTTTTAGACGGTCTTCATCTGATTTGTACGCGTACAACAGAAAAACACCTTCGCAGTTACATTCCCCTGTATTTATGATGTCCCGTACGCGACGCACTTTAATTTTCCTTCTCTCTTGACGTAATAAACAATCATCTGCTGTATACTGACAATTAAAGGAAAAAAAGTAATCAAATATCTTCATAATTGTCGATACTAAAATAATGAGAGAAAACTTTCATTTACTTGAAAGTTACGGAAACTTATGTGCACTTTAAAACCGGCCAAAAGCCATGTTATTAAATCCCTTTGTAAAATGCGCTCTAGCCTGCAGTCACGACACTTGGTTTTTCATTATACACAACAGGCTAGTCACATCGGTTTACTGTAGCCATTTAGTCAACTTTTTCAGATAGTCCTGGTAATCATGTATTTATTAGCTCACATCCAGGCATGATTGTTTCATTAGTGTAACCTTGGGTACATCAGTTGAAATGTGCTTATAATCCCCATGAATAATTACTTAAACGCATTGATGACTAGCTTTAATTACCCCCTTGCGTAATTACTCAATAGTGTCTGGTGTATTGACGTAGTTCATTTCACATACACTTAGTATCGAAATGACCAGACTAAATTGCTAGTTCACAGCAGGCATGAAGCAACCAGACTGTTGGTTGCTAGGCATTGGCGTGTATCACGTATACTAATAATAATAATAATAATAGCAAGTTCTTGTAGCACATTTCAGATCCGCTGGATTTCTCAATGCGCTTAACAGTCAAAATTAATGCAAACGAAAATATAATGGTAAAAAAAAAATAATAACAAAATAGCTGTGTGTCAGTTGGTTGATAACAGTCACTGAAATCCAATTTAAACAAGTGGGTCTTTAGATGTTTCTTGAAAAGTTGTAGTTCGGTTTTGGATCGGAGAGATTGTGAAAGAGAGTTCCAGAGCCTATAGTTCATATAGCTACTCCATTTTAAAATGACGAATTTGGGGCGTCAGCCACCTTGCAAATGTCACGCCACTGGTCAATATATAAAATTGACTTAAAGCGACTCCCTCAATAAAGCAACCGTCCGCCACACATTTTTGGGTGTGATTGATCAGGCCTACATGATTTTGGTTTTTATGCTAATGTCGAAAATGACATGACACAAACAGCGCCCTGTATTGGCACAAAGTTTAAAATGTAAAACTGTTCACTTCCTTTTGTTTTCAAACAAGTATAACATTCTCATGTAATTACTAGTATAAAAATCGTCCTTATACATGTAATGCAAAGAGTATGAATTAGCCTTTTGCGCGTTTCACATGAATAGCCCCTGGTGAACTGACGTACTTCCTTTCATATGCACACTTAGTATCCACTTGACCAGACCAAATTGTTCTTGCTATGTGGTGCACGCGGCAGGTGTAAAGTACAAAATCAATACCGTATTCACCGTAGGAGAGAATGGCGTAAAGTAACTATACTGCTGGTTGCTAGGTAATGGCGTGCACCACGTAGCACCATGAACATAGTAGATGGACTTTCTAAACTGAAAGTACATCTATTTGAAAGTGCTTTTGGGGCGCCAGTCATTATGCAAATGCTACTCGCAAAAGGCTAATTGACTGACCGTTTCAGGTTCCCTTTAATAACGTAGTTTATTAATTTCATGATTAGTTGGTAAATGACAGGTGTTTCTTCTCAGTGTGTGATGTAACACGTCACCGTGTTTTTATTATTAATGCCATAGGCTACTTGTTCACAAGAGTTACACGTAGTACTACTTGCCACTGGCGTGAAGAGGTTTGTGGCATGCGGTTTTACGCCGGTGTTCGATCCTCACATGTGCACAATAAATCACTCTCGCTGAATCATGAGAAGATTACTTTCGCAATTTCATTAATTGTCAGTTCTGGGTCAAATTTCGTGGAATTCTTGCTTAGCAAGAAAATACTGCTTGGCAACTATTAATTTATTCGTGCTTACAAAAATTGGCAGATTACCACTCAAAACCAGGACACGGTTAAGCCGGTATTTTGTTGTGTTTTTGTTTGTTTGTTTGGTTTTTTTTGCAAAGTACATTTTTGAGTGCTCAGCAGTATTTGGACGATTGTCTGAACACCACTAAGGTCTGTGGAGGTGAAATTTCTACAAGTTGGATTTTAAGCCATCTTCTTTAGATCTGTATTCTGTAATTATGTTGTTCCACTAGGACATGATAACAAAAATCACATGCAAATGATCCACTGGCGGTTTAGATGCCAAATGCAAATGTTTCATTTGCAAGATGAAACGTTGTTTTTGTACGGATTCACTGAATAACGGCATAACATATAGACTGGTTCCCGCTCCACATATTACAACGACTGAATATGAGGACCGGCTACTGTCGTGTTTAAAATAGCACTTTAAGCATTACGTCATGCATTTATTTTTAGGAGCACATAACCGTTAATTTTCAAAGCGCGCGCGCTGCGCGATATGGCATGAGTGTACAACAATTTGACAGGGGTTATTCTATATTTGACCAATACAAACTTAATATATTAACCTTAAAATATTAAATATGCCCATTTTAATCATGTAGGGTAGCATCAAAAAGAAAATTCTAGAAAATTCAAACCTTGTCTGCATCACCGAGTGAGCTCCATATTGTACATGAGTTTTAATCTGCTGTTGCAATCCCGTAACTATAGCCATTCAAACGGTTGTTTGTTTCTTCCTCCATGTCGTAACTATAGCCATTGCGTAGTTTTAAATCCCTGGCATCACCATAAATACACACGCAGCGGCACGCGTACGTGCACGCGATGTCAATTCAAATTCTCGAAACAATGACGAATTGTACCCGACGATTAACGGTAACGTCCGGACGACCGGACGTGCATTCGGGTAACTTCGGGAACCTTCGGAAAAAGGAGGAATTCCTCCTGTTTCAAAATGGCGAAATTGACGGCTGCCGGACCTTAAATTCAGTCTAGTCAAAGAATTTTTGGTCCGGGTACCAGACTACATAACATCCAGAGGGGTGAAAAAAGTTGGAGAACAACGCCTACACATAATATCTGAGCTAAACATGCATCAATGCTTTAGACAACCTTCTAAATCCATGCACGGTTTGTGTGTAAGTGAATGTCAGTGCACGTACATTTTTAAACCACCTTAAATAGCTGTTAATTTTCAACAGAAAGTACATCTTGGACAGAAAGAAATTCATATGTGTTTATGACCATTGCTATATCAACACTATGAACTCATGAAGTAGGATTTTGGGTCATTTCATTTAAACCCCAATATTATACAGATAATAAATGTTTATAAGTTCAATGGTACGAATATTTTCATGAGTTGAAAGATGTAATGTTCCATTCAACGAGGCGGAGACGAGTTGCATGGAATAATAAATATATTTTAACGAATGAAAATATTCGTTCCATTGAACGAATGAGAAACATTCATTAATTGTTTTATACAGGGTGTAGCAGAACAAAAGTAGACACTCACAAAATTGTAGATAAAATTGGCTCACACATATCGGTATAGACATAGGTTTCATGTTTTCAATAACGTTGTCATCACTCATCATGTTGGGAATTTCACGCCTAAAAAAGCTAAACATAGCCTAACTTGCGCATAAAAATGGAAGATGCAAAACAGGATCAAGAAGCATGAGAGGTCAATTTGACGTGTCCTTTTTTTTTGCTATCAGCTTTTCGAAAAGTGTAACTGTTCCCCCAGTCGTCTACGTGGCCGTCTTTGTTTCCACACATATTTTCACGCTTATAGCGTAGAGGGCCTACACCAAAATGCACGCCTAATCACTGCTCTGTTCTGCCTGAGAAGGGCGACTTTGGTTATTTTTCGTCTCTCCATGCAGGTTATCCAGTTTCATTTACAGTAACAAAAACTTGAACCTCAGATGTCCACATAAAAAAGTCCAGTAATGTTAAGTCTGGTAATTTTGTGAAATGGACTCAGACCTAACACCACTGCTCTTGGTTTTTCTTGTGGGGACATCTCAAGTTTTTGTTACTGCCGGTTTCTGCCAATGGAAATGGATAATAATAATAATATAATGCATTTATTTGGCGCAAATTCTACTTAAACAAATATTCAAGTGCGCCTTACAGCAAAACATAAAAATTACAAAAGTTAAAATCAATTAAGTCAATTATTAAGGTACAATTAAATTTTACACATTAAAAGCACTCTGAAAAAGATGGGTTTTAAAGAAGGTTTTGAAGGAGACTATACTAGTGGCATTCCTCACTTGGACAGGCAATTTGTTCCAAAGCGATAGAGCGGCATATTGAAAAGCCTGATCGACCAAAGACAATCTACTACGTTTGGCAAGGTGCTGAAGAAGAACGCCATTATTCGGGTTAGAACTACGGAGGCTATAATGAGACACTGGGCGAATAGTAATCAGCTCAGCCAAATATTCCGGACAATCACCATGCACAATTTTAGATTTATGAAAAGAGGTGTAACATGACAGTACTTGACCCGGAGAGACGAATAAGAACCAAGGTCACCTTTCTCAGGCAGAACAGAGCAGTGATTTGGCGTTCATTTGGTGTTAACGTTAACCGTGCAAATCTGTGTGCAGAAAAAGACGGTTACATGGAGGACTGAGAGGCTAGCTAAACTTTCTGAAAAGCTGATAGCAAAGAAAGGACATGTCAGATTGACCTCTCATGCTCCTTGATCCTGTTCAGTTTTGCATCCTCCATTTTTATGCGCAAGTTAATTTTAGCTTTGTTTATAAAACTAGACCTTGTTCAGTCAGGCGTGAAATTCCCAACATGATGACGACGTTAATGAAAACATGAAACCTATGTCTACCGATATTTGTGAGCCAATTTTCTAAATATAATATGGTCTATTTGTAACATTTTATTGATGACCAACAAGATTTGTAGTGTACGGTTTAAAGGCCATATAGATGATCTGTTTTTGAGCGATTCTGGGAATAAAATCATTATAAATCTAAAGAAAGACATCAACAAACTCATCCGAAGAATTTCAGCTCGGTCAAATGTACCACGTCATCTAAAAACATAAAAAATACATGCGTTTTACGGGTCTTGGTTTAGTGTTTTCAAATATTCGTTCTCAGTCGGTCGCGTACTCTGTGGCTTGCGTCATTCACTCTGTGGCGCGCGTCATATATACTGCGTGTGTGCGCGACCCACGCGATGCATATAAAAATGCATCGCGTTGGAACAGCATACACACAGTACACAGCGCCCATTTTGGACCGCCCAGATGAGAAGTAAATCGTTTGCAAACGATCTAAATAATTCCATCTCCATGGAGTATTTTATGGTGAAATTATATCATCTCGGGCGGAAACATTTCATTGGGTAGTTGCTACCAGTTCAATCTTTACTTTGAGTAAGGTTTTCCCTGTCAACTCGTTAATTAACTTTTGGGGTCATTGCAAATGATACAGTGGCCTTTAATCGGGCCTCCTGAATAACTTCGATTGAATGCAAACTGCTGATTGGAAAGGTGCCAGACTACTTATGCGCTTCAAGGCTCGACTTCAGATCGAGGCTAGGAACACATACATAACTGTCACCTTTTCATTCAGCAGTTTGCATTCTATAGAACTGATTCAGGGGACACGATTGAACCGTTCAAACGCTTGAATAAGGTTTATTCTGGCCTAGTACACCATAGCCATCATAATCCTACGAAACGAACCATGTCGCCTTGATCATACACTAAAATTGGAAATCCCGTTTGCTCGAACAGATTGTCACAAATACTCCTTTTTCGTTCACACAGCAACCTCAAAAACATGTTTTTTTTTTCAAATTCTCGCAAACTTCCTAATTTTTATTTCAACTACTCTTTGTTTTTAATTTGTGTACTTTATTTTGTTATTTAGGTATTGTTTTGCCCTTACCCGACGTATATTAGCACTGTATAGTCAATGCTTTCCCGAGATAACAATTTCATAGCGTGCTCGGGTGGGATTTGAACCCAGGACCTCCTGCAAACAAGACAGACGTCTTAACCACTCGACCACCGACACTATGAACAATTTCATAGCGTGCTCAGGTGGGATTCGAACCCCAACCTTATTTTGTGTATTTTATTTTGTATATTTAATTTCGTGTATCTTATTCTGCCTTGTTCTTGTATAGGCCTATATACTTAGTAGTTTATTGTTAGTTTGTTTTGCATAAATTTGGTTAGTATTTAAAAACGGGGATGATTCCCTTTTTTCACTGTACCCATGACATCGTCAAAATTGAGTCAATAAATAAATAAATAAATAAATGATCGAGCTCCATAAAAAAAAGCGCGTACATGTAATTAAAATGAAGTCTATTAAGAAATGTCATTAAAAGCTTATAGTGGGAGGCCGAAATACACTCTTAGACTAATTAAATTTTGGATATAATAGCCTTTCTCAAAAAGATATATTCGCACGGCACGGACATCGATTACTAATGATGTTTCTGTGTTGCTAGGCGACTGTTGTTATGTTTACCTAGCAACGGGGTTTGACCATGCAGGTGCACCATTAAGCAAAGGTGTGCGGCGGGCCGGGACCGGAACTCGGCAGCGGAGAACGCTGTATAAATGAGTAACACAATGAAGACATATATGATCATATATGTATTTCAAAGGGAACGTAGTAATTAATTTTTAAAGGTACTGTATTCAAATTCAGAAATATCTATAGGTTTTCCCACACATTAAAAACATTCAAACCTATACAACCGGTTTATTTGTTTTGAATAAGTGATTGTTTTTTTAGGGACCGCCGGGGTGAATGATTTTGATACAAATGCGGACAGATGTCCATATGGGTTTTGGAAATCTGGATGCAGTGAAAAGCAACTTCAAGTTGGCTCTACCGGAATTTGAACCGCGAACATTCTGCTCAACGTGCAGACGCTGTACCAATTGAGCTATGAAGCCAACTGGTATTCTCGGATCACGGTAGTGCTGTTGTTCCTCACTGATTGGGATTGGCTTATTTTTTTATTCAGTTTCCCTTTTATTTCATTTTGAACATCGGACGATTTTCATAACCCTTGAAATCGGTTAAACAAAGAAGAATTCCATTTGAAATCTGACGAATGGGCAGACGTTGAAATTCATTTTACCAGTGATCACTCGGATTTATATATTTTTTTCTGATGCAAGTTCGCCTCAAACAAAGCTGAAACCACTCTGGATAAGAGGCCATACAAGAAAAATCCAAGTTAGATAAAAATAAAATCAAGAAGGCCGAAGTATATGATATTTATCTTAAAACAATCTAGATTGTTTAGCCTATATGCTACACAATAAGGCAATGAGTTTCAAAGAGGTGCAGTACGTGGAAAAAAAGGCCTGTTTAATATCACGGACTTATTGGAACTGTAAAGCATGTATGTTTTCGCGAACAGGGGCCAATTTCATGGCGCTGTTAAACACAACAATTTGCTCAGCACATAATTTATTTGCTTTGTAAAATGAGTTAAAAGCCAAGATTGTATGCCAAATCGTGTTCTTAGAAACAGTATAGAGAATACCAACAAAAACACATCACATACGATTTCGGCTAGCAACCCAATTGTTCGGGCAGATATAGAATTTTGGAATTTAAACAATAAAAATATAAACAAATAAAATAAAACAAACCCCACTAATTTAAAATCTAGATTGTTTAGCCTATATGCTACACAATAAGGCAATGAGTTTCAAAGAGGTGCAGTACGTGGAAAAAAATGCCTGTTTAATATCACGGACTTATTGGAACTGTAAAGCATGTATGTTTTCGCGAACAGGGGCCAATTTCATGGCGCTGTTAAGCACAACAATTTGCTCAGCACATAATTTATTTGCTTTGTAAAATGAGTTAAAAGCCAAGATTGTATGCCAAATCGTGTTCTTAGAAACAGTATAGAGAATACCAACAAAAACACATCACATACGATTTCGGCTAGCAACCCAATTGTTCGGGCAGATATAGAATTTTGGAATTTAAACAATAAAAATATAAACAAATAAAATAAAACAAACCCCACTAATTTAATGATTTTGCCAAGTGGAGGTCAAATTTAACGAATGAACGAATTTGAATATTAAAATTAATGACTTTGTTGAAAACATTTTAAATGTTGTTTCACAGCGACCACTGGATAAAATTATTGGGTTTTACTTTCTTGACAACAGGTTGCTATCCGCCATAAATAAAGGGTTTAAAACTGTAACTAAATTATCAGAATTGGGCGCGCGAACGATAAACGCACGCCGGTAACCGTAACGCATAATGAACGGGATTGCAACTGCGCAAGCACGGTGATCTGTTCATTGAAGCGGCAAGACGTAATCGGCGACAACGTTGCTGACCATTGTTTGCGGCGTCATGCGTGCATGATATAGTGACTGCCTCTGCAGTCTAGTGACAGCTTTAATTTGTAAAAGTTTCTGGCCTGTTTCCTTTTGAAAATGTAGATGATAACTACGCTCAAATGTGCATCTATATGTAACTGATGTCTGCTTTGGCAGCATTCAGAGTTATTTTTCTCTGCAGTGACTGGCGCAAAGGGCACTCCGTTTGCCAATGAACCCAACCCCACTACTGGGAATGGCCAACGCGTACACAAACCAATATCGACTAGAGTAGTCTTGGGCCAAGACTAACACAGACCTTGCATTCAATCGGAGCTCAGTAAACTTTCGTGGCATTTTTGACAGCCCCGATCAGAGGTTTTTGATCGTTTTCTTGGCTTTTTGATAGTTGGTTTCATGTTTAGTTTTACTTGAAAAATTAGCTGTAGTTCAGCATCGGTCAATCGATTCAATTTTCCAAGTTCATTTGTCCTGTTGGTATAGGCCTACATTATGTGTACTATACCATAAGAATTAAGTAGGGGGGAGCTAATTTGCTTTTGTGTGGGGGAAGGGTAGCATTCTAATTAAGAGTGATTACATGTAGACAATTTAATTAACACGTATGTGCATAACTTTGTTACACAAAAAGCATATTCCTAAACGTTTTCACTTGAAAAAAAGTTTCAGATACAAAACAAACACGTATTTTAACCCCATTAATTATATTTTAATATAACTTGCATATAATTGTTTTTTTACATTATAGCAACCGAATTAATTTATCGGGAAAATTCCATTTACTGGCTGCCAATTATTCTCCTTTATAATGACTCGATATCCACCAAAACATGTTAACATAATTCATAGCAATTTATCATTTTATTTCCTATTATTGACACTGTTTGCATACTAGAAGTCATAGTTGCAAAATTCCAATACATTTTCTACGTGTATATTAACGTTATGGGATGTCAGAAAATGTGCTTTGTTTACTTAGTAGGCCTAATTGCAAAATTTAAAAATCAGAAGGACATGATGGGTGTTCAGAAAATCATGAAAGTTCACACAATAATATACATGTACTGATCAGCATCTTGAATCAAATGCTTCCCAAACGTTCTGCATTGTCAAAGTTCAGACAAACCTTTCATTAGTCATGTTCAGACGGGCACTACCTTCGAGGGTAAAGTTAACAACGACAGTCTCACTACCAACGACGCGTGTCCACACGTGCTTTAACGACGACGCGCAAGCATGTACACAACCCATATACCAACGGTGCGCGGTCGTAAGTAGCGCGCTACTCATAATATTTCTCGTGGGTAAATCGTCGTTGGTAACTCGTAAGTAAGTGCGTCCACACGGTCACTACTTACGAGCTTATATACTCACGAACGCCCACTACCAACGACTTACATATAAGTTAACAACGATCGTCTGAACGCACCTATTTAGAGGCAGAGGCTCGCCAGCAATGCGCGCGCGCCAAGCTCGTGTTACGAAATACGCAGCTCCATGCCTTTGCTACGGAGCTTCGTATTTCGTGGCACGAATTTGGCACGCTCGCATTGCTGACGAGCCTGTGCCTTTAAGCTATTCCGGCTGATATTCGTGCTTCGTGAAGCACTTTAGCTCTAGTTTTGTGATTGGGTGAGTGTGTCGTTTTACTCGATCCAAAGCGACGCGTGTCAAATGTACGCGCGAAAAGGCTCAGCGTGAATCTAGCCTGCTCAGGGCGCACGCGGAGCTTTATCATTGTGCAGCTTTATTGTCTGTCTCACGAAATCTCTGTTAAAAAAAGAAAGAAATCGGAAATATCACTGGGAATCCATCCATTTTAGTTTGAATATCGCTGCCAAAAAAAGTATTGCCTACTATATACTTTTGGCTTATTTTTCGACCTATTTTTAGCGTCGAATAAGCACAATACGGATTGCTAAGTGCTTTTTCAAAACTGGTTTAATAAAAATGGCAATGCACTTTTTAGCGCGCGAATAAAAGCAAAAAACGAGGCACTGGTGCGACGTTAAACAAATGTGGTACGGATGCTTTTGTACAGAAAAGACCAACAATTAATGAGTAACAGGTCGATACAAAGGAAAGGAAAATGAAACCCGTAATGCGGAATGTTGTATTTTAATCGAGACAAAAGAAACGAAAATGAAACACATTACGAATGTCTTGAGTTAATCGGAAATCTTACAGTTTTTTTTCCAATCGCTTACACACGGTGTGCGCAGCAATATTTCGATGCACTATAAACCCAACACGCGTCGAGAAATAATTTACACGAGCCCCGAAACTAAAACATTGATGTCAAAATAAAACATTGCTTTCAAAATTCAAAACACATGGTTCAAAAGCACACACTTTTGCCAAATGTGCGCATGCACTTCCCAAATGAACAAACAATAGTATGTGGCAATCTTCGTAAAACAGGAGAGGCAATGATAACGCACAAAGCTCAATGATGTATTTTCGAGAATTTGTTTCTTTAAATTTCTGTGGTCACTATCGTGCAACATACACAATTCTTATTTAGAGAGTCAACAAAGTAGAGTAGAAAAGTTACGTCGTAATGCTTCTGTATCTTGACATGACAGGTACGGGAATTCTATCACAAGTCTCAAGCGACAGTCTCAAGTTAGCGGATATAGGCCTACATGTACACTGCTACAGTAATGACAAAGTTCTCAGCCTTTCAAAAACCCACGACATTACAGTTTTTCTCAATCGCTTTAATGCACTTCCCCAAACTCTAAGCTCATTTTATTAACAGCGCCTCAAAACCCCACATAATGAATGCAATTGGCCAATCCACTATATTTCCAGTTCCCATTGTGTGCACACAAAATGCTAAACGCACTTGCCATAGCATAGATGCAATTCTCATTTTTTTTTATATTCTAGGCAAAACAGGTTGTTTTCTTTTCAACTGACTGTGTACATTGTCCATTTGAAATGCCGCAGTTGTGCATTGGGTAAATCGTTGCATGCAAAATACTACGTACAATGAGCATTGTGTTTGTACAAAAGATAACACCAGCACGATGGGAGTGGGTAACTGCTTGACTACATTTGTCAGCAATGGGGCGATTGTCCCAAGAAATACATAAATAAAGAAATGAGAAATAAAAAAAAAAGGGGCGGTCGGGTTGGCGTACGGGTTCTTTCCTCGCCTTTCACCTCTGGCGTCCCGGGTTCGAATCCGGGGCGTGTATGTGGATTGGGTTTGCAGTCCCTACTTGACCGCGTGGGTTTTCCCCTGGGGCATTTCTCTGGGGGTTTTCCTCCCACTTCTAAAAAACTGCAACTCCTTCTTCGTCATCTCAAGTTGATAATATAGTATAGTTAAAGCTAAAACCGTATAGTTGATGGCATAAAGGGCCTTAGTTGCCGAAGATGCCATAAAATATATACAACAACAACAACGACAACAAAAAAACAATACTACATGTAAAAACATTCAAGATACACACCATCATAAATGTGTTTTTTCTTGTATAGTGTGTCCATTTGTTGTTTACATTGTCAGCAACACTATCACTCTGTCCAGTTTTGATGCAATTACTTTTCCATTTGGGTGTCAGTGTTCACGCAATGATCAGAAGGTGCTATTCATTTCGTTACATTGATGTAGCGATTGACTGACTTAGTGTATTTTGACGCCTGTTGTTAGCATTTTGATCGTTATATTTGCTTTTGCAAGGGTGGTATAGTGTTGTGAGAAATGATTTCAGTGTTTTGAGGATTGCATTTAGAGTATTGAGAAAGAGGTTAGTGTTTCGGGAAGTGCATCAAAGCAACTGAGAAAAACTGTAATACACAACGATTTTTTTTTGTAGTACCACCCCCCCCCCCCCCCCCCCCCCCACCCCCCCCCCCCCCCCCCCCAGTAAAAAAAAATTAATATTTTTGAAAACAATTGCACAGCGGTCGATAACTTGCGTAAGATAATATACATTTCGTATTTGAGACACACAATGGTAATTGATATGTTATGGGGTGTTATGGCCGAAATAGTGCGTCGAACTCAAGTTCCTGTGCCAGTACTAGAATGTGTGTTCGATTCCGGGCCGTGACGGGATGTGGCACTTGTGCTCTTGAGCAAGGCACTTAATCACACCTGTTCCGTCCTTCGGATGGGATGTAAAGCCGTTGGTCCAGTGTGTTCGGTAACGCACTTTAAAGGACGTGTGAAATAGGGTTTTTATTACATAAAATAATAGTAGAGGATGTGTTTTACACATTTCGGTCAATTTCAGAGAATTTGATAGTTGCGTTTTGGTGTAATTGCACATTTTCTATTTTTATGTTAATGAGAATTTCCATATTCATGAGCAAAGCCGTGATGTCATCTCAGGAAAAACAGAGGAATTATCCATAGACTTGTGTACAAAAGTTAATGTCATTTTCAGTGGCTTCTTGATATCATGAACTATATAAGTTTGCTGAGTTTGTTTAGTATGTCATTTGCAACAACCCTAACAAGTTTGTTTGGGTCAAAAATGGATCAATGGGCTACTGCTACTGTTTGAAATGTAATGTTCTTTCTTTGTTTTTCCACTGTGGGTTCCCTCCATGACCAGCAACAAACAGCGCCCTCGCTTGACAAGACATTTTTGAAGTAGAGAAAATGTCACTTCTTTTTGAAATGAAAACAAATTTGAGTTTGCCCCTTTGTCTGCAACACTTTGATCTTTTGATTTCTGTATAAAAACAGCTGGGTGATAATTTTCACCTCACAAAACCTTTAAAGATCCCACAGCATTCTTTCGTGAAGAGCAAGGGCAAGCATTCCCCGGTGTCTCTGTCCGTTTCTAATTCAACTTAGAAGTTGATAGTTATTCGAATATCTATGTTAATTGATCCCATTCCTGTAATTGGCGGTCCTTCCGCTGTTGGATGCTGTGAATAAATAAATAAATAAATAAATAAAACTTGTCATTGTTTAGAACAAACAAACTTCACAAGTGAAAGGCCTTCCATCCAGTTCACATTCTTTCCGATCTGAGTTCTGGCGTTGTTTTCCTGAATCAAAAGTTATGACCGTGCCGGTCTTTGTATCAATTAGGGTGACAGGTCTTTTAAAAGAAAAGAAAAAGTTCGTTTTAGTTTCTTCCTTCCCTCCTCTTTACACGTACCTTTCTTTTCTGGATGTCCTTCAGATCACTAAGGCCTTCTCATCTATACATTTTCATCTAAAGATATAATTCAGTAATATTTTGTTTTCGTTCGTAATAACTGATCGACTTCGTGTGTTGTTTGCATTTATTTGTGTGATGCACGAAATATTTCAACTGGTACAAGATTTCACTTTTTGAAAATAGTGTCATTTGATTTACAACAGAAATGCACACAAAAGGGGTCCGTGTTAAGTATACGTAATTTATTCGTTAATTGTGCTTGCATCGGTCGTCTTCTGCAGGGCAGTTGGTGCGAAAACAACCAGAATGTACTTTAAGTTTTGCACATATTCTGCACGTACGAGTGAACGGCGAGTGTTTGCATTCGAATATTGTGGCCTTAGTTGCACTTATCGTGTGTAAGCGGTTGGAAAAAACTGTAAACGGGAAGTATTTTCAGAACGAAAACAAAGGCTTTTTCGTCCTAGCGAAAAGGCCAAAAATCAGAACAAGAACAAAGGCTTTTTCGTCTGAGCAAAAAGGCCAAATGATGCATTCAAGAAAGTGGAGAAACTTTTTTGGAAAGGAAACGTATTCCAGGGATGTCAGAGTTCAGGCAATTGCCTAATTTCAGGCTTTTTCGTTTGGTTCGTCTGTGCATAACTGCATATGTTTTTACACATTTCAGGCAAAAGTTCCTGAGATTTCAGACAAAATGTTGACCGCCAACTGACATCCCTAGTATTTACTTCGGCAGTCTATTCACTTCGGCAGTCTATTCACTTCGGCAGTCTATAAATAGCCACTGTGATGACGTCACGCCACAATATATACGCTGTCGTGTTTCAAAAGGAACACACGTTCCTTATAGTTTCTAACTACGGTATTTTTTTTCACGGTTTGGAAATATTTTGTTAACATTTATTGACAGACACGGGTAATCTCAACACATGATTTCGGAAAATAATATAATTCCACATTTGCACATTGAGAGATCGGCTTTAGATGGTGCATTTACCACTGTTTTATTTATTTATTATTATTTATTTTTTTAAAAGAAAATCCAACGCCTTTGTGATTAGTAGTAATGTTAAAGGTAGCAAACAGGTGTGGGTTTAGCTGCCATTTCAGAAATGGATAAATTAGTGTTAAATTCCCATTATTTGCAGATGGAACCATTTTACGAATTCCAGGAACAAAAGCATTACATAACTAAAGAATAATGATGATAAAGTGCATTCCTTGTGTAAAACTTCTTGCAGTATTCAGGAAACCTTAAAAATCTATGCATGTTTTTTTTGTGTTGAATAAATGGTAAATCGTTTGAAACCGAGTTAATTTAAAAAAAAAAAAAAATTCAGCTGGCAATTTCTCCCACAAGGGTATACATTTTACAGGAGGAAATCACGTGGTGTATGTTACCATTGGTATCAACACTTTTAGTCGGGTTTCTCTTGTTAACTCATGAATTCAAATTTGGGGTCACTGCAAAAAAGTGTTTGATATCATTTTTTTTAAATAGGAGGTCTATAGGGCCTCGCTGAAAAAAAAGAGCTGGTTTTTCCCATCTAAGAGGTAGGGATTGTAAATTTACGAGTGACAACATTACCAACAAGGGTCAAATTTATGTGGGGGGGGGGGGGGGGGGAGGGGGGGGGGGGGGTGGGGGTTGGTGCGTTAACAAAAGGGAAGAGTGTGTTGAGGTATAGGGGCGTTAGGGGAAGTCCCTTTGCCACATATCGTGCTGGGTATATCTTGCAATGGTTCGGGTAGTCCTGTTTACCATTTTGGGTGATGATGGTAGTGGTGTACATGTATTTATACTTCTGACTTTAACTGTACATGTAGATGGGGAAAACAAACTACTTTTTTTCCGAGGGGGTGGGGTCGTCTCTTTCGAAATGGGTATTTTTTTGTTGATCACGTCAAAATATCCGGGGGTCTAACTGATCTGAACAACAACGATTTTTTTCACGTAAGAACACTGGGTGGGTGGGTCTGACACCAAAGAAGGGCAAATTTTCCAACCCGATATCAATTTTCTTTAATGATGCCCCCTGCTGGGGCTTCATAAATGCTGTTACTCTCAAGAGTCGGACATGACTTGTTAAAAAGTTTAACATTTTCACAGCTGACCCGACTCTAACCAATATGGTATTAAAATCCATAGACACTATGTCTGGTAGTGGAATAAACACATTCTGATTTTAAATGTACCAGCATGGTCGGCATAAATATTACAGTTAAAAAAAAAACCACAGCGCGGTTTTACCCGATATTTTATAATATCATCCACTTAGAGGCGTGTGTCCAGGTCACATTTTTGAACCCCCTCCCCATCTTTCCCATCTGTGTTGAATGTTTATACGATGTAATTCGTCATATTTTTCTCATTACCATTCTATAATTTCGCGCTCTCAATCCATATTTTCAAGGATATCGTCAAGGAAACCACCAATGTTTTTAAAATAAATTTATCCGGTTACATGAAGCAATGCAGTGATTACACCAACTTTTTTGCCTCCACATCAAAAATGTAGATTGCATTTTCGTTTCTTCCCATGAATATATTTTTTTTGAGAAGGTATTTCATATGATTGTTAGGTTAGAAAGAAATCCAATCTGTTGGAAAATCTGAACAAGCTCTTTTAATACATGTACATAGTAAGGGATATTTTATGATGGTTTAGTAGCTCTGTTTCGCATTGTCTGGAAATCCTGTAAACCGGCTTTGCTCTTTCGTTTTGTAAATTCCATTCTATTTGTTTCAAGTATAAGTGAAATGAAGTGTTAATTCAATTTGCTTACTGATTATCTATCTGTGTGCATAATTGCCTGCACTCGACTTTGACCAGTATTATCGATTAGAACGTAAACATGCTATATATTCATGTTAATATAGCCAGATGCATTGTAGATGCACAATTAAAATGTAAATCCTGTTCTATATGCTGCACCAGATGTTAGTCAAAGACCTTTTACAGGATTGGAAAACTATTACAAACGGCGTTATCCACATGTGTGATGTGTACTATGATAAAAACAAACATTCACACGAGGCCAAAAAAAACCTCGCAACTGAAGGCTTGAGATATTTTCTCATGCTTGAGAAAATCTTACAAAAGTGCCATCGTGTAAAAGGACACCCAATGCTTGAGAGTGACAAGCATTCCTTGAGAAATTTTCTCAATCCTTGAGATATTTTGGCGGAGGTGCAGACCTACGACAAAATCTTTCGCAAGCGCAAGATTTCTCAAGGTATCCTTGAGAACGATCGTGTGAAGCGCGGCGATTTGTACTACGTCCTTTGCGACAGTCAACGCAATGCGCATGCGTTGATACACCGTACACGACCTTTGTGACAACGCAGCGCGTGCGCTGAGTCTTGAACGCATGCACCTCCCACCGCGGACGTCCCATTGTTCCTCTTTTGTTTGGACTTGGGTTTTTTTGGCGACTGCTCTAATTTGTTTTGTACATGATTCCAAAATCGCGGACGTCCTTGGCAATCGCTGACGCTATTGTTCCTATTGTTAAACATCCGCGATTTGAATACAGACACACGTACGGGTGTACTGTGTGCACGCGCTCTGTTCCTGCGAAATTTAAAGCAAATGTAGGCCTACTCAGCAAGTACGTCCACCGGTCATGGCTCCGAGTCACCGTTCCGATCCTCGATACTCCCAGCGATTTTTCCCACGCCATCCAATTTTGATTGGATAATGGACGACTCCTTCTTAGTCTAGTGTGTCTTACTTTTCGAAAATAATTCGTCTCCTCGGCTGTCGCATCGCGCAGTACACTTTCTCACGGGTATGTTTTTGGCTGCTGGTACCAGCGGCATTCTATGCACAAAATCAATGGTCTGCCACGGCCAGTGGAAAAATAATTCTCATCTCAAGGAACGCCAGTGATTCTTTCGCTGTGTCGTGTGAAAGTATGCCAAATCACCCTACCTTGTAATCATAAAGTAAACAATCACCGGCTCGTAAATTCTGTCTCAAACCTTGAGAGTTTTTTAATGTCGTGTGAAAAGGCCTCATCTTAGTACTCCCAAGACAATACCTCACCGAGACTATGGTTATGCTATCTTCACATGACATGCGTTAAATGGAGTACATGCGATCGTATGGACGCAGGGCAGTAGTCTGGGCAAAGCAGTTGGTCCAGTGTATAAAGGTCAGGGATGCCGCACGCAAAACGGAGCCATGATGTAACGATAGTAACGGCCTAGTTTCATTTACATGAGGTCGCCCTTGTAAAAAAAAATCATCTTAAGTTAAAAGAAATTGATTTAGCTTGCGTCGGAGAGACTGAATGTTAATTAGGGTTTGTTTTGCCATTACCCGACGTAGTCTTCAGTTATCGTTTTCGTATAAAAAGACATCATCTCTGGCGAAATCATTGCATTGGACAGTTGAAACTACTTCTATCTTCGATTAGTGTAAGGGTATTTGGTCAAGACGGTTTTCCATATACAATAAAAGAAAATACCCAAATGCATGCAATATTCTTTCCGTTATGCGTGACCCACGGAGCATTCTATTTCCCCTCGGCTTCGCCTCGGGAAAATAGAATGTTCCGTGGGTCACCTCGGGAGGCTAGTTTTACTATACCACTCGAAGCAGTCAATATTTGTATACTATACCTTCGAAGGTAAAGTTAACAACGACAGTCCCACTAACAACGACGCGTGTCCACACGGTGCTTTAACAACGACGCGCAGGCATGCACACGGCCCATATACCACGGTGCGCGCTCGTAAGTAGCGCGCTACTCATAAGATTTCTCGTGGGTAAATCGTCGTTGGTAACTTGTAAGTAAGTGCGTCCACACGGTCACTACTTACGAGCTTACTCACGAGTGCCCAGGCACTACCAACGACTTACTTATAAGTTAACAACGACCGTCTGAACGCACCTTATGTGCGTGTCGAATGTATGACGCCAGCGCGGCCCCGGCCCTGACGCAAACTTGTTTACAACTCACATGCACAAGCGATATGGCGGGTTACGGACGATGAAATATACTCGAAGGGTAGGCCTGAATAGTTTGTAAAAAAACAAGTAGGATGACATTCTACTTGGCCGTCGTATAAAACCGTCGTATAAAATAAAATAAAAATTCGTGCAATGGGAGGGATATTTTCATTCGGTGAAAGATGGAATGTGTTCCATTCAACTCGGCTTCGCCTCGTTAAATGAAACATTTCATCTTTCACCTCATGAGAATATTCCTCACATTGCACTCATAAACATTCATTATTTGTATACAATACGCAGAATGCAACTACATAGTACAAGGTGATGGGCGCCTTCGTTCGATTTGGCATCGCGCGCGCGCGATCGATGTCTTGAAAAAAATCGGCACAGCGGCAGCGGCCACGGTGTCTTTCCATCGCGACATCGACATAAGATATGCTGTAAAATTGCTGTCAGGACCACATAAGCATATAAGTTTTGGTGGAAATCAAGGTTGAACAAATTGCTGTATCCAACCATATTCTAGCCTTGATCAAGGCGTTGGGCTTGTCTTTTAGAAGGCCCGCTGAAGATAAAACTGAACAAAGCGCTTACAAGCTACGGAATCTGTTGCACGTATTGGCTCACAACGCGCCGCACTAGCGCTACGACTATGCACACATGCACGTACATGTATCGGTATGGTCCTAAACCCAACGCCTTTATGGTTCTGCATTTAGCCAGCGAAACTTATTACAGTAATAGGGAAACCACACCAGCGTGAGCTGAAATTTCATTGGTCGACGCACGGAAGGTTATGTTTGAAAAATGCTATGATCTGCGATCCCCAGTATGTTCATCTGAGGCAGTATTAAGAGCTCCCACAGATCATTCAGAAAAGCTGTCATATTACGACCGTTGTCCCCCAGAAGTGTAATCAAATACGTAAACAGACAAGCACAATAAATGCTGCGAACCCGAGAATATTTGTTGTTTTCGTCCATCGATCATGCCACGGTTCTCGTAACATGAGGACGCCATCACATGCATAATGCATGCTCGCGTCATTACGTGCTACTCATGAAGCTCTTGATTGGCTCAAGACAAATGTTAAATATTCATACCTTGCATACCCGCATACTCAAAGCCCGCCCATTTCCGGAAAAAACTGGCCGAAAAAATAAAGAAAAACATTAAACCCGGAAGTGCAGACTCGACCAGGCTGTCTTTCGAAACACATGTAGGCCACGCCGTACGCAGCTAGTACGCAGTATGTACGCAGACAGTGTGTTGCCGTACGGGTTTACTACAGTGGCTCGTTTTGATGCCGTGTGCAGTTTGCATGCGCTAGACCCAATATTCTCTCGTACAGCAAAAAAACCTGGAGACGGCCTTGAACAAGGCTAACCATATTCATATCATTCAATGTCGTTTCTGTCATGGTTTGTCGAGGTATTTGATGGGATAAAAAAAAAAAATCTTTTGAACGACGGCCTGTGCGGCCGTGATATTGATGTTTGGCGTCTTAAAAATACGGTAATTTCAAGTAAAAAGTAATACATCAGGACAACCTGGGCGTTGACTAGTACACAACTGCCAAAATCACTAAAGAATTATAAGGATGGCAAAGATTGAATAGGATATGCAAAACCCAGCGACAAAATTTAAAAAGAGTTAGCCTAACTTTCTGCCCATGCGCAAACCGTGACACAGCCCTTTAAGAAAAACATAATTAAAAACAGTGACATATAAAGCTGTTGTATAATGTTATATCACTTTCGTTGTGATAACAAATACATTTAATATATATGTACATGTAATTGTGTACCTTTCCCACACAGTAGTACGTAAAATTGTACGCAGGTGTTCGGTTTTCCTGTATGTCCAATTTACATTATCTTTTCGGTTTACACAAGGTTGCATGTGCAGTATTCCATAACCACTTCCTGACAAAGTACGTGCACGTGTATGGGCAATCAGGTACGGTTACTTTTTGTAGGTTATTATTATTAATATAATTTTATTTTTTTAGGAATCTTGCTGAAATGTAGCCCCAGTACATCATTTTTACTTCACGAGAAAAACCCGAATAAAAGTGTTGATACAAATGGTAACAAACACCGCACGTGGGCGAAATTGTCAGCTGAGTGTGTTTAAAAAAATGTCTGCAGACAAATTTATTCATTTATTTTTACAATTTATTCAACACAAACACCATGCATGGACTATGGAGTATTACTGGCCGGAATGTCTATATGCTATAGATATATTGATCAATATTACTCTTTATTTAGTTATGTAAAGTTGTTGTTCCTGTTTTCTAATCATGTAATCATGTAATCTGTCGTTAAACCTTGTTTTAGACATGTTATATTTTTCAAGGAATTTTGCTGAAATGGTAAACAATTTTGCGGTTAAAGCCCCAGTACATCATTTGCAATTGCCCAACATTTTACTTCACGAGAACAAAAAAAACGACTTAGAAAGGTGTTGATAGCAATGGTAGCAAACACCACATGTAGGCAAAATTGTCAGTTGTATGCGCTTTTTAAAAATATATGCAGACAACTTTTTTACTATTCATTCAACACAAAACCCATGCATGGATTTTTCATATTTTCTGTAGTATTACTGTACCTGGCCGGAATTTATACAATGCAGTTTATCAACAATAAGCCTATATAGTTATGTAAAGTTGTTGTTTATGTTTTTAAATAATGTAATCATAATCTGTCTTTAAATAATATACTGCTTGTATTTTCGATTGCATGATTTTAAAAAACAAAATTGGTGGACTGAACAAATGACTCAGACATGATATGCCATGCTTCGTGATCAACGCAGAGACTACAACTACCCCTTAAAAATGTACAATTGGCTTTTTGGGTGTAACCTTTATTTACATTCAAATTGATGTGCAGTTTAGAAAGCCACGTACTACGCTGTTGTTGCTACGTAGCGCACGCCAATGCCTAGCAACCACACAGTCTGATCGCTTTATGCGATTCTCTCCTACGGTGAACACGGTATTTCACATATCCCGCGTACACCACATAACAACACAAAAATAGTATGGTCAAAAGCATAATAACTTCGCATGTGAAAGGAAATACATCAGTAAACCAGTCGCTATTCGTGTGAAATGTGCAAAAGACTAATTAGCAATGCACTGTCGGTGGCGAAATCTGAAGCTTTTACCGAAATTAGTCTTCATCACCTGCAAGATGATTGAAAACACTTAATTCGTCTTGTGTAATAAATTATCTTAAATCCCTAGCATCTTTTCAGTATTGGCATATCCCACGTACGTACGCATATCCTGTGTAATGTTTGTTCAAAGCACGGCCTTTCTTTGCATCGAACTATCAACAGTAACTGATTTGCAGGGAACAATGATTTTATTTGTCGCTGTCAAAGTCCACGTGAAATGAGATGTGGTGTTCTTCCAAATACACTCGATACTATAGAAAGTAAATTACTGCATCCGTGTGGCTGAAATTTCTACAAGACAATTTTCTCGACATAGGCGTTTAAATACGAGTGGAAATAACACCGTTTTAAAAGTTTACCAATCATATACTCTATCTTTAATAGCCGCGTCAGATACATGCAATCGAACGGTGGACCGACAAACAGGCCTCATTCATAGTATAGTTAAACCAGGGCTTTGAAATGGGGCAAGCAAATACATGTACGTATAAGGTTTTAGAGATGCCGTGCACTGGCGATGTACACCTTCGAGGAAACAATACCTGGGTTATATTATAATGGGAAATTTGTAATCTTTGACTAATCACCTTTCCAACAACACCACTTTTGTGAAGATTTGCTCAATAGTTCCCGAGATACTAGCCCGGTTTAAAGGTGGGCGTCCGCGCCCATTTAGCCAAAAATTCTAAAATTCGGGGGGCCTTATCTCCGGAACCACTGGTCCGATGGATCTAAATGCTGATATTTGGTGCTGTGGGATCTAAATCAACAAGTATACCAAGTTTCACCAAAATCCGAGAGGGTCGGGTTTAACCCATTGGTTGCTTTGACATGGAATGACCACTTGGCGTTGTCATTTACAGGAACGGAAGGTTTAAAAGTCATGTACCCCAAATTTGATGAAAATCTGCTGAAATATAAAGGCACTCAGGTGTGAACTCACTGACAATCGCGGACGTCCCTTTGTTCCTCTTTTGTTTGGACATGTTTATTTTCCCTTACTCTCGTTGGTTTTGTACAGGAGCGAATCGCGGACGTTCGCTTGCCAATCTCGGACGATATTGTTCTCTTTGTTAGACCTCCCTAAAACGTCCACGATTGTTTGGGAGAACAAGCGCAGAGGATCGCAAATGCGCGCGTGAGGCTAAACTCAATTTGCGATCTTTTTTGCAAATATTTGAGGGTCCACAACCTAAATATTGAGCCGACGCGTCGGCTCCAGCATCCACTAAAAAAAGGCACAGAAACGCGGCAGTGATTTGTAGTGTGTAGACCCATTGCCTGGGCAACTAACAAAAGAAAGTGACGTCTTCACTTTGGCAGTTTACAGCAAATGTGACTTCCTATAGTGTTGTTACCATGGTGACTACAAGTCAAGCGCATGATATATCTTGCATTACGTAATTCACTATAAAACAAACAGTTGAACCCACAGGCACTGAACATACACGTATACGGAAAACAATACACGTACTCGTATTTTTCATGCAAGCGCCCGTGTGTTATTCAACACTGATTTTCAGTTGTAAGATTGATAAGATGTAGAAGACAAAAAAAAACAATTGGTAAGGCATTTAAATTTCATCATTGTTGCTTTGCAGGGATAATATTCGGACTTTTATGAGAATGTTTTTTTTTTTCATTGGGAACTGGGGTGGATTGAGAAAGTTATTATCTCTTCACGCTTAAGACGTCTTAAATAAGACATTACATTATTTCGTTTTGCAATAAAGCTTTTATTGCTTTTATACTTAAGACATCTAAATTCAGTTATGACACAAGATATATCTTATACTTCAAACAGTTGTACATGTGTATTTTAATCCACCCCAGGTATTTAGCCAGATTAAATGGTTGGAAAACCTAAAAATCAGAACAACAGCATTACATAACTGAAGAATGATGTTGATGAACTGTCTTGTGGAAATATAAGCCACGTAGGTGCAGTAATAGTTCAGGGAAACTTAAAAATCCATGCACTTTTTATGTCAAATGAATGGCAAATAAAATCGTTTGCAAAAGATTTTAAAAATACCTTGAGTTGGCAAATTCGCTCACAAAGGTACCATTTTACACGGGGAAAAATCATGTAGTGTTTGTTACCATTGCTATATATCAACACTAACCTTTGAGTTGGGTTTTTCTTGTCAAATCATGAAGTAAAATTTTGGCTCACTGCAAATGATGCAATGGGGCTTTAAAGAAAACGTCAACTGAGGGTTTGCGAAACTTTATCTAAATCTGTGCAATTCCTGGTCGACATAAGCAGTTCTTTCCAATTGGCGTCCGCAAACACGTGCCGATCAAGGAGACATCGCTTATTGGCTAACATATGTCACATGGCATAGCAACGGTGCGCGTAGTTGCTCAGAGAGCGTGTAAAAAATACATGAGATGTGCCGGCAAGCCGAGCTCGCCTACGTCGCTGGGCATTCTCATAGCAACCACCGTATCATATGCAAGCATACCACGAGAAACCATACAACCGCTTGTGGGACATTACGGGGACTCGGATTATATTGGAAGTCAAGACTAATTTGTAGAAGAAGGAATCTTACTCAAGCAGGTAAATATAAACCGTGAGTAGTAGTTTACATTTCTTGACTTTTTCTTTGTTCGTTGACGGTGTTGTCTTCACACCGTTTTTCAAGATCATGGCAAAAACATTTCAAGGTTCTATTGAACCTAAATTTGCATCTTTTTAAAATTGTAACCATCTTTACTTATAATTTTATGAAGAACGTTCGAAGTCAGCGCCATCTGCGCTCATTCCTGTTTAGTCGTTAAAGAAAACGAGAAGCAAGACGGTGCATATTTTACCTTAGTGTTTTAAAATTCCTCCGATCTTGGCAAGCATTTCTTCTTGGCAGAATTTTCCAAATTTATAATAAGCTCGACATTCAAGCATTGTTAATTCAATTGTTTCGATGTGGGGGCGAAGGCAAGGGGAGGTGTAGCGCTAGACAGAGAAGCGAAAGGGGCGGGAACTACGTATCTTTTAACCCTATACGTACATGATGGGCCACGCGGGGGGAAATCGTCCGACACGGGCCGTCTACATTATGCACGGGATGATACACACTGAGTTATATATATGCACACGCGCCAGATGCGAATGCGTGCATGTAAAAACATACTGGATCCAATATCCCATACTCCATTAATAGGCTGTATCTGAAACATGTCATAGTACTCTCTTATTAAAGTTTTACTCTTGGCTTTTGTTATATTTTTCATGCAGCCCCCTTTTTGCTGATTTTTGCTTGCGTTGTACACGTTTTGAGAGTTTGATAATGTGTAATTGTAGGCTGTATGGAGTTAAAATCAGCACGCGAATTCTTTACACAGTGAAAAATGGAGCAAAATATTTAGCAGGCGGGCCGTTATCACGTGCGGAGGCCGGCATGCATATCAGCACTAATTAGTATGATGCGTATCTGCGCTACATTAAAGGTAGTCTACTTGTTTGGTAATTACCCTCCAAAAAATTCTGAATTATTATCTTTAAGCTTACTTGTTATCAAGATGGTAATGGTAATAATCATCCTGTGAAATTATTTCGTCTGAATTGCCCTTATTCATGAGAAAAATGACAAAAATATTTGAATCTCCAAAGATCGCCTACAGGCCATTCATTCATGCACAAAAACCGTACTTGGATTTTTCGGGTTTTCTAAAGTATTACTGCATCTATGTTGCTGAAATTTCTACTAGATAGTTTTCTCGACCTATACATGTATACTTTCCATTACCAGTGGAAATCATGCCGTTTTTAACAGTTAACCAAACAATTATACTACCTTTAACCACAACTGCGTAGACTACGATATTAAAATTGTAATAACGATTGGAAAATGCCAAAAGCATTATTGTGAAAAGGGCTTATCTCCTTGGAAGTATATGAATATGGTATAATACTGTACCCAGCACATAATGATTATTTTCTCAACGTGTTTTTCTATGGTTCTTTTACCCGATACGCAATGTCGGTGGCGTACATTTCTTTCCACGTTAAATTATTGTGTCTGTGTGTGTGCGTTAGTGTTTGCCGGCAATCGGGGACTTTTTATTGCTTCTCTTTTTTGGACAGTTTTTTTTGCGAAGGCCTCCATAGGATTTGCATAGGACGGCAATCGGGGACGGTTGCTCAATCGGGGACCTATTGTCCGTCTTTTGTTCAAGCAATAAAAAGTCCCCGATTGCCGGCAAACACAAACGCACACATCCGTGTTTCGGCAATCGGGGACGGTACCTATAAAGTTGCAATTTAAATGTGAATGGTTTGTGCCCTAACCTAATGGTTTCTAAACCATTATAGGTTAGGGCACAAACCATTTAGGTTTAAATTTCATCTTTGTAGCTTTAGGTAAAGTTAAGTTAGGTGCCACTAAAACAATTCTTCCCTATAATTGGGTTTTTAAAAGCTTAGAAGGATGTCCCCGATGGTGTGTGTGTTTGTGTGAGGGGAGGATAAGGCAATATTAGGGAGGTTTAGATACACGTCAAACGCGAACGCGAAGGCGAAATGTTTTCAGGACTTGATCGTTGCTTTGAGAAAACATAAATCCACAAATGTGACTTTCCTGGCAAAAATTGTTTTTTGCCTTTACCAACATTCGAACTTTCTAACATTCTAAGCTTTCCAAATAATATGACCAGTGCTCGAGCCATTTCGCGTCTAAACCTCCCTATTTTAAAACCCTTCATTATTGCCTGTAGTCAGTACGAGTTTGGCACCGAAGAATGAAATATTAAGGTCCCGCCAGAATTTCCTGAATTGCATTTTTTTGTCTTAGAACTAACCATGAGTCGATATTTTTGGACAGTTACTCTTGTTCTAAAAAAAACGTCTTTCTGAGGCTGTTTCACTTGTTTAAAGTATACCATTTGTCACAGAAACATCGGACAAAAAGAGGTTTTAGAGAGGCTTTACTGGGCTTTGTTTGAAAATCCTAAAATCCGTGCATGCGGTCATAATATTGTACATATACACTATACTGTTATATACTGTTACAATGAGACTGCACAGAGATCTGTTCATTATAACATTTTTGCGCTTTAATTTACATCCGTCCTAATATTTGGTTGGGTGTCCTTTGGCATTTTCATTGCAATCAGAAGCGGCTTTTGATAGCCATGTGCAAGCTTCTTGCTTGACTCAGGTGAAAATGTCCGACCACTCCTCACTGAAAACATTATCTAGTCAATCACAGTGGAAAATTAGTCAAACAAGGGCAAAATGATTAGTCATGTATACAATTTGTCAGTTGACAACTTTTTGTTGGTGCATGACAAATCTTTGTTGGTGCATGACAAATTAAAACTGTTGCAGGACAAATTAATATTAGCGGAAGACTAATTTGAACGACTGACAAATGTGATGATCGTCTTTTGACTAATTTGTATTGTCACGTAAAACAACAACTGACGATTTATTTTCCCATGACTAATTGCATGACTAACTTTTGATTGCATTACTAATGGCAAGAATAATGCAGCCGAAACTCATGACTAATTTAATTAGTCATGAGTTTTGGCGGGATTATTCTTTACATTGATAATGTAATAAAAGGTTAGTCATGAAATCAGTAGTGGGAAAATAAATCTTCAGTTCTTGTTTTCGTGCAGCTGTGCGACGCCATTACATGCAAACCGCACCGTAAAATGAGGTCGTGTTTGACTGGACTAAACATTCTGTGACGTTACTCTGGAAAGGTAAGCGTGTGACGGGTTTTGTGTGACACCAAAGAATTGTGCGGGACTCTGATATTTCTAAGGCAATAATTGGTTTGCATGTTTCAAACTATGTCGTGTGTCGGAGTAAAGACATGGTTAAGGCCGTGCTTCGGGTCTCAACATCCGTGTATTGACACAAATAGTCATGATCTATAAGGACAACTCAGTACGTATTCATAATGTTAGGTCAGCCCAGGTTAGACTCCTTTTCTCGCTGCAGTTAGAAGTAAGTTTTGTTGTCCCCATTATCGTCATCAAACTGCGGATATCTTTGTTGCATTAACACAACACACCGTGCAGTCATTGCACGTATTCTGCGTAGGCCTATTTCAGTACGTTATACGAAACACACCGTATATTGCACGTGACAAAGTAAGTTTGTCAGGCTGACTAACTGACATTACTAATTAATTTTACTGCAGGACTAATTAATTTTCCTGCAGGACTAATAATTTTTCTGCAGGACTAATATTTTTGTGTGTAAAACTAATTAATTTTCCCGCATGACTAATCATTTTTTAAATTAGGCAAATAAGACCCTTTTTCATGACTAATTAAAATTAGTCAATTCAAACCACGTATGACTAATTGGAAATTAGTCAAATAAGACCCAGAGTATGACTAATTCTTTTGTGTCAATTGACGAAATAAAGTTTTCAGTGCTCCTAGTTGTAGAATCGGTGGAGAATACAGATTTGTTAGTTGTCTGACACGGACACTTTGTTATAGTTCTGTCCACAATTTTATTTCGGGTTAAGATCAGAGCTTTGAGAAGGCCAATTAAAACTTAATCTTACTTTCCTTGAGCCATTCCGACATCACTTTCGATGTATGTTTTAGATCGTTGTGTTGTCAGAAGACCAAGTTAGAAGATGCAACATTTTGGCGGATGACTTCAAGTTTTGCTGCAGAATCTTCAGGTTATCTTCCTTCTTCATGATTCCATCCACGTTTTGGGTTGCGCCAGTTCCTCTATACAGCGAAACAGCCCCAGAGCATGATGCTGCCGCCACCATGTTTTACAGTTACAATTGCGCTCTTTGGATTAAACGCTTTTCCTGCTACTTCCCAAGCGTACACTACTCAACGGAATTGAAGGATCAGACTTTTACATATGTATATATATATATATACATGTATATATATATATATAAAAAGGCATGAACAGAAACCATGTGATTTGTTACTGATTTCTGTCAACAGAACATAAATCACATCAGTTACACTGGAGCTCAGCATACACTTCACCTAGTGTCTGTGCCTGAATAATTGATTGATCAAGTATTTTTCTTCAGTTTTATTGAGTAGTGTACCTTTGGTCGCTATTGCCAAATAATTAAATTTCAATCAATCAGACCACAGCAAAAAAAATCTTGAACTTCTTTTCCTTCAACTACGTGATTAACAATGAGTATGTCGCTTTTAATGGTTTTGATTTTGGTTGTTTGGTTTTGGGTTTTTTTGGGGTGGGGGGAGGGGGGGGGGGGAGGGGGGGGGGGTGTGTGTGGGGGCACGGCAACCCCCCAGCCTTTGTGTTCCTGAAGGCAAACATTCTTTTTGAATGTTCTTAGATTGCATCGGACATCCTGACAAGGTTTACATTATTCGAAAGGCTTTATAGGTAGACTGTAAAAAAAAATTAACCTGTATTTTTACGGGAATTTCCTGGCGGCTATATGACGCCAGTACTATCTTGCTGTATTTCACGGATTCAAGTGCTGTAAAGGTATAGGTTCCTGCAAAAATCTCTTCCTGCCCTGTATATACAATGACAGAAATCCCGTTATTTTTAGACCCATTCGCCGTTTATTTCGGTGCCCGGATACAAGACGTTTAATAACAGTCAAAGTTTATAGCAATGTTTCAAATCTAACCGTTATGTTAATTGTGCATCAAAATAATTTGCAAAAATCGGACATCGCCTGCTAACGTTAACGCAACGAACTTAACTACAGATAGTAAAGGGGATCGAACCCTCACTCCTATGCTTGGAAATCCTATGCACTAACCACTAGACCATCTCAATCAAACTTATATAATTTCATACGGCTGTTGCCTGTGAAGTTTTACTTTGGAACATTTGCCTTTTAGCACTTTTTTAATTACATTACCTCGCCAAGAGATGCAAAGACAACGAAATAACAGTATCTTGTGTATAACAAATAATGGGAACCCACCATTTTGCGGAAATAGGGTTTTACATGGACGTGAACGTAATTATAGAGCGTGAAGACTTGCCAAATAACAGTTTTGTCCAGTAATATAGCATGATAGTACTAGCGTCCTAGCTGCCAGGAAATTCCCCCTAAAAATACAAGTGTATTTTTTTTACAGTGTACCTGCGCCTCAGTCTTCTGCACATGTATGTCTAGCCTGGAGCCTTCAGTTACTCTATGTATCTCTCTCAATCATGGAACTTGTGAAAATCAATATAAAAATATTTAAATGTGTGACAATAGATCCACAAAGTGCCTCCTCATGGCAGATCAATTAACCATATCCATCAAAATTACACAATAAGCAAAGCCAACAAGTGCATGATAGTGACTTGAATCCTAATATCGTGCAGACCGAAAAAGGTACATTCGTTTTCCACGAAATTAATATTAAAACGTTGGCGGCTAGGATGCAAATGTTAAAGGTTGTCTTGGCAAGAAATTTTCCCAAGTGTTTGCGGAGCTATCCCCGTTAAGAGTTCAAAGTCCCGACTCTAAATTAGCTGAGCGGTATCGAGAGGTGTTCTTGCCCGGCATATTGCTTGGTAAGATCTCGCGTCTGCCCGACTCCTCTTTGAAAGCACCCCCTCCGACGTGGGCGCGCTCTTAGCTGTTTGTAAATCTGGGGTTTGCCATGGAAATACTCTTGGCAACCAAGTGTTTATTTTGGGTGCATGCACGGCGAGTCGTTGGTGCCGTAACTAAAACCGGTATACATTAGCATCAAAACAGATAATGAGACATCGGTTGCCATCATGGTAATTGGGTCTAAACGTTGTTGGTTTACCTCGAAACGTCCTTGGTGTAAAGCGCAGGAGAAACGGTTGACAGGTTTTAATGTCGACCGGCTTGGCAACACACGGCGACGTTTTCACTTTAGTGTAGCTATACGATTATAATAATTATAAATATGCGTTTGTTTTAGCGAACGACAGTTTTGCGTGTAATCGAGATGTTGAGCGTGCTGTTATTTTCGCAATTAATGTGGTATAATGTAGTATATTAATGCATCATTATTAGGTGGCATTTATGCATCAATGTTACATATGGTCGCCTGATCGTCAAAAACACTGCTTCAGCATTTTAATTAATTTAATAAGTCCGTATGCTTTTTCCCTTGGGCTACAAATATATATGAACTAGTGTTCATTTCACGACCCGACAACGTCCGTGCCATGTGCGCGGATTTATAATTTCATCTCGTGGAGTAGGGACCGGGGAATTATACATAAGGACCCATTTTCCTAACATATTCATGAACATAAACCTCGGAACATGCCAGTGTTTTGAGCATAACAGCACGAGGTAAGAAATATTTATTTTAACGCACAGATCAGCTTGCATATTTTGATGATGTCTTGACGTCTAAATCGGACGCAAAGGTCCCAATTGCATTACTGTCTGAAGATGAGTTGTAAACTTGTGTTTTGTAGCTTGGAATTAGATATCAATAAACGAAATCAAAATGTTGGATTATTGTTTATATATCACCATTGACACGCAAATTCCACGAAATTGGTTGCAGTCTGTTAAAGGGACACACCGGCTTACTGTTTACATAATGCAGCAATCTAGCATCCTTGACAATAATTTTTCGATGGTCGTTGTGAAAACAATTATCAAAATGTCACGTAATTAACTAGAAATGTTTAAAATTAACAAAAGAGACAAATGTTGGGCTATACGCTTTACCAGCCGTCGCGATGTATTATGTATCATGTGTTTGTAAATAAAGGTGGCGTTCGATATGGGTCGACACGTGTTTAATATCGATTCCTTGTTTTCCCTGACTCATCACACCTTGCATGATCCCTGAGATCAGCGCTGACTCGAGGAAGCAACTCGAACGCAACGTTTTGGTGTCTTTAGCACCCTCAATAGGCCTATGCTGTTTTTTTCTTGGATATTATTCATCGACGCGAACGCGAAGCGAAGACACGAAAATCTGAGATATTCTCTCGTCCATATCAACACCCAGAAACCCTTCTTATGAAATCTGTTGGCAGATTTGTGTACAAATTGGAAAATACGGTATGTAGGCCTACATAGTGTTCGTAGGACAATATTTTCCAACAAGAAGAGAAACCAACCGCGAATGACAAAATCAACTCGCACTTCGCGCTGGTTTCTACGGCTGGAAATACAACTAACTCACAAGACCATGTGACTTTTCGAACCAGAATCTGGTTCCAAAAAGTCAATTTTAAAAAATGCTCAAAAACGGCCAAATTTGACGGCGTCTTTTCAGGATATAGGCCTATCTAATTTACTCTGGAAAGCGCTTCAGAATGTATGGGTCTATTTCGATCCCAAAATATCCCAAAATAGCCCAATAAAGCCGGTGTGTCCCTTTAAACATACGTGATCCAATACGGAAATTGGACTACCTCAAACGAATATGGACGTTCTTTTAGAAGAATAACTTCACTAACAATACATTTAACCGTATAATCACGAAACTTAATACATGTAGCCTTAAAACGGTTTCGGCTTATTATATCTAGGAACACCGTGAAATTGAACGCTTTCTAATCATCAAATTGCCTGGAAAGAGCCACACAATCGGGCGCGAAAACATCGTTCTTGTTAAATATAGTTGACAGTACATTCGCTCTTTATATCCGGATTGCGACTTTATTCGCCAACATGAAAAGAGAGTACAGCATCATTAGCCGGTCACGGCAGATAGCCCCGCCTCAGAGGCGGATCCAGCCTTATTAAAATACAGGAATACAATGGAATTCAGCTGGTCGAATCCCTGAGATCCATTGTATTCCTGTATTTTAATGAGGCTGGATCCGCCACTACGCCTTAATCGTTACAACACAATCAACCTTGAATTATATTTTCGATTTTTACGAAGTAATTACAGTTTTTGTTTCAAATGTGCAAGATGGTGCAATTTTACCGATAAAAGCATCCTATAAAGTATAGGTGAAAATGTAATCCTTTGTGTGTTGTCAAGGTTACTGGGTCTACACTAACAGCATGCAGTGGACTGTTTCCCTGCGCTTTACTTTTCAGATTACCAGCGAATGTTTAGATCCAGTTACGACGTCACACGTTTGTGACTGCATTTGAAGACAATTAGTGGCGGTTCCAAGCTCATTATAATACAGGAATACAAAATAATGCACCGGTTTGAATCGTTATTTAATTATTTATTTATAATATTTTTATTAATGTATTTCCATTTTTAAGTGAGCCTGGATCCGCTATTGACAATTAAACTGTTGCGTCAAACGCTTGAAACATGGCTGGCGCCCCAAATTCTTCACATTCAAATGGGGTGCAGTTTAGAAAGTCACATACTACGCTGTTGCTGCTACATGGTGCACGCAAATGCCTCCGGTTGCTTTAAGCCATTATCTCCTACGGTGAACACGGTATTGATCGTGTACTTCACACCTGCCGCGTGCAGCACATACCAATACAAATTTAGTCTGCTCAAGTGGATACTAAGTGTGCATGTGAAAGGAAGTACGTTAGTAAATCAAACGTTATTCAATAATAGACTACTAAAGTGTGACGTCAGTTGCCATGGTACTTGGGTCTAAACATTCGCTGGTAATCTGAAACGTCCATTGGTATAGCGCAGGGAAACAGTTCACTGGTTTTAGTGTAGACCCAAAAACCATGGCAACACACAAAGGGTGACGTTTTCACTTTAGTAGTCTATTGAGATGCATGTTAGTTATGCTGCCTCACTTATAGTTTATATTCGTCGAATTAGTCTATAAAGATCGAGCAATAAAAGAAACGCAAAAATGTTGTCCACTTTTGATTAAAAAAACCCGGTCAATCTGAGAGTGGGAATTTGCAGCACACACACGCTTTCTGTAGTCATGCATAATAACACTCTTATGTGAATATTTTGATGTCAACTTAATTACAAAAAAAATATTTCAAATTTAGATTGAACCCAAAATGTTCTTGTTGTATTATACTCGGTATAGCACTCTCCCGTTGGAGCGTATTCACTAATGAGGGGAAACATATTCAACGTTGTAAATTGTCGATCAGTGTGCATAATTTAAACAGACAACAATGTCTGTAAAGACTCGACTACAACATAATTGCCAATTTTCTCGAAATGTCAAACGACGGGTTTAATAAATGACACGAGATGTTAACGCTTTTATTGGATAACTTGGTAGGCCTATAGCTCATTTAGCTAGCGACAAATTTGCCTCATTTTGTTACGGCAGGCGGCACTAATGGCGTGTCTTGTGTCTACACGCAATCGCCGCTGTGGGTTTGAGAGATTTTCTGCTTAACGCCTGCAAAATGTACATGTACATGTACGATTAAAATGAAACATAGGCCAACGAGCATTTAAAAATGATTAATAAATATCATTTAAATCATTTGACTCGATCCACATCATTTAGCACTTAATTTCCAACTATAAAGACTAGGTTCAAAATGACATTCTCAATACAATTTATGTCGGCGCATAAGGCACCATCAACGGTCTAAAGCCGCCTTAATACAACCTTTTCAGTTACACAAAATTTTACTTCAAGGGTTGAAATTTTTTTTTTCGAATAAACGTGTTGGTAACAAACACATGTACCTTTGTGGGAGAAATTGCCAACTGAAGGTGCATGGTTGGTTAAAAATGTACCATTCATTTTAACACAAAAAGCGCATGGACTTCTCAGGTTTTCTGAAGTATTACTGCATCTATGTGGCTGAAACTAATTTCTACAAGAAAGTTTATCAACTTATATTCTTTAGTTATGTAATGCTGTTGGTTTTAAAGTTTTCCAATCATTGTCTTCAATATGCCACGGTGATAGAACGTTTTTTGCGGACTTGCTGCACTGTATATAGACCGTATCGAATAGCCGCCATTTCGTGGGGCACCTTTTGTTATTTAAACCGTTCAACAATGGAAGCACAATATGTGCAACCATGCATGTCCTCAAGGAACAAAGAAACTGCCCCACAAAATGGCGGCTATTCGATACGGTCTATACACTGGATTCAGAATGCAATAGACTACTAAAGTGTGACGTCAGTTGCCATGGTAATTGGGTCTAAACATTCGCTGATAATCTGAAACGTCATTGGTATAGCGCATGGAAACAGTTCACTGGTTTTAGTGTAGACCCAAAAACCATGGCAACACACGAAGGGTGACGTTTTCACTTTAGTAGTCTATAGCAGCTGCAGGTTACAGGAGAAATGAAGCCATGCACCGGCGATCATAAGACTTCCTAGACAATGCTTTGCCTAGACTGCTTGCATTCCACTTAATAACACACGTAAACTAGTGAAGAAAATATACTTTCAAAGCTCCAACGAACGTGATATTTCCACAAATTTAAAGAAACAATGATAATACGAACGACTATCGTTTCGGCTTCCAGTTGATGTTGCTTCGCCCTTAATACTTTGATTGCTCATTTATTCAAATTTAAAGATAAGGGCAAAAACAAACCCTAATTAATATTCAAATTTAGTTAGTTGGTAATGTTGATTCTTATTTGGGCTCAAGTTTACCTTAAAAAAACAAAAACAAAAACAAAACAAAGAAAAGGGAAAAAAAAATCATCTGCAAGTAATTTAGGGCCTTTAAAATATCTTGGCAGGTGTTAGAAAGAAAAATTCCCCCACACCCCCCAAAAAAACCAGAAAGCTGCCGAACTTTAACCTTTGGAACAAACCTTTAAAAGTGATAAATAGTTTTGTCGTGCCTGAAAATTAGAGAGTCTGGCCTCTGTAACACGATTTTTGTTTCAAGGTCTGCATTGATTGCGACAGATGTTGATGAGTACCTTTAGAGGAAAAATCGTTTGTCTTGTAACATGGCGTCACCTGGTTTTACACATCCACCGGATTGTTTCCACCGTGATTATTGGGAGCGCGCTAATTCGCAGACCTGTGAGAGCGGTCTATACCAAAGCTGACGTGACAGCTGCTGCGGAAATTAGTAAACAATTGGCGTTGCTATAGCAACAAAAGTAATTAGGATCAGAGGATGGGGTATTATTTGCTATCGGATAGACGAATTTAAAGGTAGTATACTTGTTTGGTAAAGTGTTAAAAACGGCATGATTTCCACTGGTAATTCAAAACAAACCTTGTAGAAATTTCAGCCACATAGATGCAGTAATACTGCTGTACGGTTTTTGTGCATGAATAAATGGCTCCAAAGATCGCCCACAGGGGATCTTTGAAGATTCAAATAGTTCTCATGTTTCTCATGAATAGGGACAATTCAGACGAAATAATTTCACAGGATGATTACTGGTAAGCTTACAGATAACAATTCAGAATTTGTTTTGGAGGGTAATTACCAAAGCAGACTACCATTAGAGCGTCGTCGGCATAATACATGCCGTGAACGCTTATATGAAGTCTTACTAATTCATGTATGGCTACCAGTAATGAGCGAGGAACGTCGCGTGAATGTTTTAGAGTGGATACTTGGAGTAGTTATTTGCTTATTGCATGCACGAACAGCCATATTGGTTAAATAGCGAGGTTAAACATGCAAAGACAGCGACTCCCTTGTGTCGCTACTCATTGTCGGTTGCTGTGGCGTAAAATTTCCCGTACAATTTCAGACTTGATGCTGATTTGATCGAAAAGACCAATTAACGGCAGTTTAATTAAGCCTACGTACTATCGATGACAGCTCCATAGTTTTCAGACCCATTTTACGAATGAGTTTGACTAGTGGCAATCAGTCGGCGATGACCCTTAGATATAGTGTACAGACCTGTTGGACGAGCGTCCCCATCAGATCTGGGCACGAGACTATGTTTCATCGTGCTTGATTTTTATCGTGTTGACTCCTAAAGGCCTAAATGACGTTGGAATGGACTTGTAAGGTGTATCGTCAGTTGCCGGGTTAACTGGGTCTTATGTTGACTGGTAATCTAAAGATTAAACGTCCAATGCTAAATCGCGGGGAAACGGTTTACTGGTCTTAAAGACAGGTCACATGATTAGAAAACCTTTAAAAACAGGAACAACTGCGATATATGCAGTCGCCCATCCTCTTCCTACAGTGCCCCTTTAAGTAACGCACTCCCCTACTCGTGCGTACCGTACCGAGGTCCTGTTGAAACCGGCCCCATTTCGCTGGAGAACAAGCAACAGAAATCTTGTCGCCTCTCTGGACCAACCATGAGGGGCCAATTTCATGGCGCTGCTTATGCGCTAGCTGAAAACGCGTGCTTACTGTAGCAGAAAGTCGTGCTTAAGCAATGTCGTGCTTAAGCAAAGTCGTGCTTAAGCTTGGAAATGGGCATTGTCTCTAAAGCTAGCAAACGTTTTGCAGTGCTTAAGGTTACGGTCTCCATGAAATAACCGGAGCCTCCGTTATAGAACAAAATCGGCTGCTAAACAGCGCCGTGAAATTGGCCCCAGTCATTCAAATGTAACGCGTACATGAGATTGTAAACACCAGGCAGTGTGATAGGCCTACATGTACTCGACAATGCTGGCCGTGTCCTCGTCGGCGATTTGCTGCTATTTAAAGCATACATGGGAATCCGTTCCATTCACGTTGGTCAGCATGCACCACTGTTATTCATTTTAAAAAAACGGAGTAAATAAGATCGTCGCTGGAGATTTTGGTAGGAATGGGACAGTCATAAGAAATATAACCCAATACAATTTCTGGAAAGTATAGATTAAATCGTTTCTTTTCGGCATAACATGACCAAATGGATTAAATTACATCAAAATGCCTCGGGCGTGTATTTTCTGAACGCAACAGCCGCCTTACTTCACAGATTTGCGTGAATTTCCTCAGAGCAATGTAACGTCGCTTAGCAGAGTGGAAATTCCCTGAGATTTCCTGATGGCAGTCGCCACGCTCTCGCCATTACCGTACACCGTTGCCGCCACAAGAAAACAGAGTTTCAGCGCTATCGGATGAATGTGAAGAGGAACTCTCTGATGAAAATCAGATGAGTATTAACAACGCGAACACAAGCAATAGTCTATTGTCCAAATCTAAATAGTCATAGAGGCCTCAAGATAGCTCACCTAAATGTACAAACTATATTGCCGAAAATAGATCACTTGCGCCTCCTTTTGGCATAACGTCCAATCGACGTAATGACACTTAGGGAAACCTGGCTTTGTGAAGACATAAAAGATACGGAGGTCAATGTCGAAGGTTATATTCTTTTATTCTAGACCACCAAATGTGGCAGTTTTTGAGCAATTTTTAAAAAAATCAAGGTCACGTGATTTATCGGAACCATATTCTGGTTCCGATAAATCACGTGTCCTTAGGATTAGTTTTATTTCCAGCCGTATGGCCGTGTGATACACATTTTATTCTTGAAGTTTATTATTGCAGTACTGCATCAAATTCAGCTCTGAATTTTTTTCAAAATATTTATGAGTATTTGACAATAGAGACAACGTGTGTGTAGCCCACGGCACACACACGTTGCCTGGCCAAAACGTACAGCGTGAAGACAAATCATGAATGTCAGCTCCTCTACGGAGAACGGAAAAACCCATTCGGTCGTCCAGGCTGTCCAGTGAAATCTTCAGCAGAAAATAGTGAACGGCTGGTAAAGCGTATAACTCGACTATTGAGCGTTTTTAAAAATTAAATTTAAGCTGTTGTGGTTAAAGGCACAGGCTCGTCAGCAATGCGCGCGCGCCAAATTCGTGCCACGCAATACGCAGCTCGATGCCTTTGCTGTGGAGCTGCGTATTTCGTGGCACGAGTTTGGCGCGCGCGCATTGCTGACGAGCCTGTGCCTTTAATTACGAGACATTTTGACGATCTTTTTCACAAGGACCATCCAAAATGTATTGTCAAGGATGCTGTATCACTAAATTACGTAAACAGTAGGCCGGTGTGTACCTTTAATAAGTCTATGTCATTGGGTATTGTTCCAAGGAAATAGAAAATTGCCAAAGTCACACCTATTTTTAAAAGTGAAGATCTGAGGATATTGGGAATTATCGTCCGATCTCTGTGCTTTCTTTCGTTTCAAAGATTTTGGAAAAGGCTGTTCATGAGCAACTCTCACAATTGTTTCAAGAGAGAAATATTCTTACAAGCCATCAGTCTGGATTACGATCCTCACACTCCACGCAAACTACAGTTCTTGATGTTACAGATTTGATTCTGAACTCAATTGATTCTTGTAAAGTTACGGCGGCAGTTTTCCTTGACCTGAAGAAAGCTTTTGATACTTTTAAGCATGATTTATATATTGCTTTCAAAGTTACAGCATGAGGGTATCAACGGGACTGAACTCTGGTGGTTTGAATCATACCTTAGTGGAAGACTACAAGCTACACAAGTTGAGGGCGTCCTTTCCAGTCTGTCAGAAATTAAGGTGGGGGTTCCTCAGGGGTCTATCCTGGGACCCCTGCTCTTTTTATATTTATGAACAGTCTCCCACTAAGCGTATCGACTCCCGGATGCAAGATATATTTGTATGCAAATGACACGGTGTTACTCTTTAAAGGTACCACGCCACAGCAGATAGAAACAGGCATGTGCTCAGCATTGCAAGAGGTTAAAGCATGGCTAAACAAACAAATTAACATTGAATGTCGGCAAAATCTCGCCCACGCTTACGTCAGTTTGATGACGTCCAAATTCTTCTTAACGGAGAAAAGGTTGATCGAGTCAAGTCATATTAATATTTTTGAGTAATGCTGGACGAGTATCTGTCCTGGGCGGAGCAAATAGTTTATACTGCCAAGAAAATCGCACACAAAAAAAGATTTCTCAGACATTCAGCTAACCCTTTTTACTGCGTTATACTTTTAAATTACTTAGTTTTGCCACGGTCTTGCCTCCTTTTGATTAATGTAGCATAGCCTGGCCTAACTGAAGTAAAGGCCTCAATGATAAACTTATTAAATTACACAATCGACTAGCAAGGATGATACTTAATGCGCACCCATTGACACCAGTTGCTGGGTTACGAAACGCGTTGTCGTGGAAAAGCCTCACAGATCGCTGGCAATATTTGCGAATGTGTGAAGTATATAGGGCCTATAAAGTGTGTGCATAACTTAAGCCCATATGTGACAAATGTTTGGCCCCTTGCTTCTCATCTAATACTCACTCAACAACAAATGGCTCCTTATATACATGTCCATTACTCACAAGACTAATGCAGCTAAGCGGACTTTTCAGTATGTTGGGACCCTGGGGTGGAACGAGTTGACTACTTCCCAGAGAAAGGCGCAATCGCTTTAAGTTTTAAACGTCTTATTTTATAGATTTGTTTACCAAGCTCTTTTTTTATAGCGACATTTCTTTATTCGTGCATGTTTTACTAATTTGTACTGTATATTATATAATTTAGTTTTATTTCTTTTCTTTTCTGTTTTTTTTTTCTTATTACTTTTTGACTGTTTTACTTGTTTTACGTTTGTTTTATACATGTATGTACATTTAATAAATTATTATTAATTTTAACTTTTATCATTTTAACTTTTATTTTTTGTTTTTATTGAGGAACGTTTTATCATAAGTTAATTGTGTTAAAGATTTAAACAGGGCTTCCAAGGATACATGTCGTAAAAAGCAAGTCGGTATTTCTCTTACGTTTTTGGTTTTTATTTGCGTGTTATTTGTAATGTAGTGCATGAGTGCTATACTGCCTGCAGTGGTGGTATACAGGAGCGTGCAGCCTGCCTCATAGTACGGGAATACAATAGATTCAGACGGCAATTGCCGCTGAATTCATGGTATTCCTGTATTTTAATGAGCCAAGTTAAATCCCCGGTATACTGAACGTTGTCTTGACCCTGCAATACATCTCAGCATGCAAATAAAAGCTACGAAATTGAGAGGAAAATGCCGAATTATTTTCCACGAGGTGATGGTGCATCTCCAAAACAAAAAGTGAAGGGCAAACTGTGCATATCCAGAATCAAACGTCTACAACAAGAAACAGTCGTCAATAACCCATATGCTTCGTTCAGTTACATCATGGTTACATAAAGTTGTTTCTGGACAAAAGGCTATGTTCAGGAACAAAACAATGCACAAAACGAAGACTTAATAGTCGTCTGTTGAAAAACAGAAGAAACTTCTGTATATTTACAATTCCAAATAACAGTAGCATCTACTGTATGCAAACAGAGAAAACAAAAAAAGTAGAATGTACTGTTCAAAAACAGTACGCTATGTAATGCCAATTGACATATGAATGTATACTGTAAATGAACAGAGATTTTTTTAAACAGTGTCTTGTCAACTGGTGAAGCAAACATTTGGGCAACTGCAAATGCTGTACTGTGCTTTAACGCAGACCCAGTAATCTTGACAACACATAAAGGTCACGTTTTCACTCCTATTGCCTCCTTATAGAACCGACATAGCCTAATAACGAGGTTGTACGCGAATACATATTCATATAGGCCTACATTGATTCCCAAGCGTCGATACTACGTCGGCTGTTCCGATGTGCACTTTTACAACGTACACTCTAAACAGTTTGGTTTAATTCAACCAATGTGGTTGGTAGATATGTGTCCAACCAATATATTGGTTAAAATAACCAATCTTATTGGATAAAATAGCCACTCTTATTGGTTAAAATAAATAGTGGTTAGGAACCTTTTTTCCAACCAATCCATATTGGTTTAACCAATATGGATTGGTTATATTAACCACTATATTGGTTGGACACATCTACCAACCACATTGGTTGAATTCAACCAATCTGTTTTTAGAGTGTAGTGATCCATTGTAAAACATGACGTTTGCACGTAGAACCTCGTTTTGAACGCAATCGTATACACACGATACACAATGTGCACACGTTAGGCCTTTACCGTCAATTCAGAAATAGATAGATTTTGGGGACGTTATAAACGTGTACTGAATAGAAGTCGATACACGTCAAGTGTTTGACGTTCACAGCTATACGTACAATAAAAACAAAACTCACTTATAATAAGTGGAGAGGCAGCAATTAATCTTTATTGTTTCACTCGTATAGATTTGGGCCATAGTCCAGTAAAGCTAACCACTTGACCTGCTGAGTGCGGAGAATTGCGTGGCCATGAGGTTTCATGGACGCGTGCTTGAAACATAGGCCTATATCTCGCCATATTTTGCTAAAAACCTGGCAAATAAAATTCCCGGTCTGGATTTTTATTTTCAAATACTAAATGATAATATAGTGTTTGTTGATCTGAAAAGAAAATCTGGATAAACTATAAACCCAAAACATTTAAGCTATTTGCGCGTCATGTGTAAACCACTCCCAAAGTTTATTGCACTGTAGTTCTCGTTAGTTTTCCACTTATCACTTGAAGAGAGTTTAATTTCGTGAGTTTTTGCTTTTCATTTGAAGACATCACCTTTAATTTAAATCCCTTTCTTGAAAACTTATTCACAAAAAGCATTTCATTTCGTCTTATTATCGTCATTTTTGTTAGTCAATAAAAGATGGACGTTGTATCGAAAAATCAATTCTTGTCATTCAAATTAGCGCTGTGGGTCATTTTGTTTTTAGCAAAAATACACGTTGTGGAAGATTTCATAAAATACAAGTTGCATTGAATGTGTTCTTTTTCCCATTGATGACCTTTTTGTTTCTCACACGAATACAAAGGTATACCAATTTACATGGATGAAAATGCAGAATGTGTTCAAAGGACCATGTTTGTTAAAGTCTATTTCTCATCCACTCATCATTTTGGACATTGAAAAGCCTAATAGCTTTCTGTCACGCATTTACTGAGCTAACACGAGATCCCTTTTAGCAAGGCACTGGATACCGCGGAGCTGGCGCCTGTTAAGTAATGTACACATACTGATTAATTAATAGTTCTATATAAATCAAATATGAATGAATGCGAGGGCATTGTCTTGCTCGTTTTGCCTACGCTAGGAAAATATACTGAGCAACAAAAAAACCACACATTTTTAGTTTAATCAAAATTTGAAAATTTCTTTTGTAATTAAGTTGACATCGAAATGTTCACAACACAGTAAGGGTTTAGTCCAATCCACTTAACATTATTTGTAAGCTCTTGTGTGATCTTTGAACATGTTTTTAACGTGTCTCTTTTTATTACTAGAATTTTAAGGCAATTTTAAATATTATTTATTATTTATACTACCTTTTATTCTTTCTAATTTGCTGATAGATTTGGGTTTTATGGGTTTTATGTACAACGCTTTGAGTTCTTTTTAAAGATGTAAGGCGCTTTATAAGTAATTATTTAAATTATTATTATTATTATATGCATAAAGCTTCTGTGTGCTAAAGATCCCCACTCGCAGATTAACTGCCTTTTTTAATCAAAAAAACTGTTTGCACTTCTGTTGTTAATTGATCGGTATAGTATGGCGGTTGTTTCTATACGCGGCATGATTAACGGTGTAGATCGTATAGTGGTTATTTCCTCGCGTTTCAACTCTGACGTCCGGGGTTCGATTCATGTAAGTTAATTGGTTTGAAGTCCCCAGTTCTCCCAGTATTTTCTCCCCTGCATCTCCTTCTTCGTCGTCTTGAGTTGATAACAAAATAAATGTACATTGTATAAATGACCTTAGTTGCCGAGGATCAACAACAACATGCATCAGCAGCTAAGCTAATACATTCTGCCCTCACGTTTCATCTTTGTATCCTAAATTTATTTCTAAAATGGGTAAACGACCATTGCTAAATAAACTTGGCATATAATTGCCTGTTCCGCCATTTTTCTGAAACGCTAATTGTGACTTGTATATCATCTGTGTATACGTACTCGCGAAAACTACCTTAAAAACATTTCTACCATTCATAAACACGAGCATGTTAGAATGTAAAGTGTAACAAAATTAGCTGTCTTTTAAGTCCATTTATTTCTGAAATTAGCCTTTTGCGTGTTTTGCATGAATAGCGTCTTGTGTATTGACATACTTTTTACACATGCACACTCAGTATCCATTCGACCAGACTAATGTCAAGTACAGCAGGTGTATCAAGTACAGAATCAATACCATGTTCGCCGTATGAGAGAATGACATAACGCGACCAGACTGTTGATTCCTAGGCAATGACGTCCACCACGTAGCAACAATAGCACACTGTGTGGACTTTCTAAACTGCAACTCCATTTGAAAGTGAATAATTCGGGGCGCCAGCCATTATGCAAATATTACACTAAAAAAGTATAATTGAAAGGCCAACCATCGTGTTTTAATATTGATTATATTATCTTGTTTCAATGTTCAGATTGTCATTGAAGGAGGGAGCCCGCTAACTGCCATGGACAAAATGAAACTGTTGCATTTCCTCGTTATAGCATTACTACTCATCGGTAAGTAAAACAACTCGTGTATTTCGGGGGAAGAATAACAGAAAATGTAATGGCGATTCGCTGTCGACGGAAAACGACTGCACATAGCTGACATATACAAACACGAGAGGTCGCTGCACTGCTTCATCAAACGGTGCCTTTTTTTGCGAGCACGACTAGTCAAACGTACAGAATATAAGGCGTTTCCCTCTTTTAAAAACTGTCCGGTTAATTTAAACGGCTAAGAATTTGAAGGGTGCATACATCAACAAAATATTACTAAAATTAAAAAAATTCTAAAATTTGATAATTTGGCCTAGTGTTACTTTTAAAATAAAAAAATGCCGATATCTTCGTAGAATCATGAACTTTAATTTTTCCTTGCCTTATGTACGTTTGAATGTAACTTTTCCTAGAGTAACAGATTCTACCTAAAGTTTGAGATGTTCCCCTTTTAAAAAAAATGCAATGTAAAAAATAAATTAATAAATTTAGATAAAACATAAATAAGAGAACAGACGCATATTATTCAAATAACAGAGCAGGGAAAAATGGTCCGTGAGCAAAAGATATGTATCTGAAATCGATATTCTTAGGGAGGAAGGGTCTGAATGAACGCCCCCATCTGGAGACCAAAGTCCACTCATCATTGTTTTTGGGTGTACGAGACGCACTTCATGACATCCTAGCTTCTTGTCATTACGCCATTAGTTCTCTCAAAGGACAATTAGCCTTTTGCGTGTAAAAGTTGCATAATGTCTGGCGCCATGTCTTCGCTAGATGCAATTATTGTTGCTAGCTACGTGGTGCACGCCATTTCCTAGCAATCAACAGTTTCGTTGCTTTATGCCATTCTCTCCCACGGTGAACACAGTATTGATTCTAAGAACACTAAAAAACAGATTAGTTGAATTCAACTAATGTGGTTGGTAGACATGTGTCCAACCAATCTATTGGTTAAAATAACCAATCTTATTGGTTAAAATAACTAATCCATTATAATAGTTAGGAACCTTAAACCAATCCATATTGGTTATTTTAACCAATATATTGGTAATTGGACACATATCTACCAACCACATTGGTTAAATTCAACTAATCTATTTTTAGAGTGTACTTCACTCCTGCCGCGTGCACCACATCAGGCACATATCAACAAACAATTAGTCTGGTCAAGTGAATACTAAGTGTGCATGTAAAAGTAAGTACGTCAGTACACCAGACGCTATTTATGCGAAACACACAAAAGACTAATATAGATCCACCTGTTTGGCAACCCTCTCCCGAACAATAGACTTGAAATCAATTCGGTAATACGGTCGTGTTTTGTCCGTCTAACGCCATTTTACCGCACACGATCGACAGCCGTTTTTATGTGCAGTATATATTTTGGTTTCGACCCGTGTTACCGACTTGAGAAACCTGATTGCGCGACAATATTTACGATTCAAAGCGTGTTGACGCTGTTGCCATAGCAAGAACCAGTCACGGTAATCCACGCACCGCACTCCACGGTTTGGTACTAAGCGTCCATTTTTTACCAGGAGGGTGGGGGTGGGGGTGCGGGGTTTAAATGAATATGCAGTAAGAACATTTTTGCAATAGTTACGTATCTTTATTCAGATGAACTGTGTTTAACTTTCACTTAAATGTAGTAGGTCTTCTTTGAGCCACGAGCATTTATACTGCGTACATTAAGTGTACAATAAAATAATATACATGTATACCTATAAAAAACTCCCCCCACAACAATTGTCAGCTACGATTTTTGAATTTATTTCTTAACCAAAACTTGGGCCAACGGAAAGGTCTTATTATTACTATGATTATGTCTCATTTTGAAATTCAGGAGTAATGGATATTGATAGGTCCACTAATTCACAAGCACATTTTTTTGAAAATGTTGCATGAATATTAATAAAGCCCCGTGTCTCGACTAATCAGATCTCTACGTCCAATTCTGGTAGCAAACCTCATAGCCTGTGTACAAATTGACAGACACGTTTCTGAAGTCGGTAACTAGAGGTCGACTAGACTTGTTCCCAGTCCATTCTCGACTACGCTGCTGAGGTTTACGAACCAACTGGTCTAGTTACCGACAAGACATCAAGTCTATCGAACAATCAGCGTACGAGCCTGGGAATGTCTGTAATATCGATGTAAAGCCCCTTTTCCTCTTTGCTTTCAGGAGTATTAAACGCTGCAGAGGCAACAACAGCCGAGACGACAACATTAATAACATCAGCGACAGCGACGACCAATGAAACACTAACAACAACAACAACATCAGGGACCACCACAGCAACATGGTCAACAGCGCCCGATTCAGCCACAACAGCCGGCGGTACAGCAACAACAGGTGTAACCATGGGAACAACAACAGATACTGGGACTAGCATAGCCTCCACCGCAGCAGCAACATCAACTGCCGGTTCATCGGCAGGGCAAGGCGGAAGCACTTTCAACACAATGACGACTGAAAATGCGTCTACCCAAGCTGTGAGCTCAACTCAAGCAGCAGCCACAGGCTCAATCGCAACGCCGGTCGATGGTACCACGCCGAGTGCCACTAATGCTACTGGAGGTACGTCTACGTCTACAGGCACAACAAACGCTGGAGAAACGACTACGGCAGTAGGGGGTGGAATGGCAACCACTGTGACTGCGGGAGCCGACACCGGAGCCACAGCCGGTGCCACAACAGGAGCCACAACCGGAGCCACAACCGGAGCCACAGCCGGAGCCACAGCCGCTGCCACAACCAAAGCCACAGCCGCTGCCACAACCGGAGCCACAGCCTCTGCCACAACGAGAGCCACAGCCGCTGCCACAACGAGAGCCACAGCCGCTGCCACAACCGGAGCCACAGCCGCTGCCACAACCGGAGCCACAGCCGCTGCCACAACCAAAGCCACAGCCGCTGCCACAACCGGAGCCACAGCCGCTGCCACAACCGGAGTCACAGACGGTACCACATCTGGAATCACAACTGGAACCACAGATGCTGGAGCAACCGGAACTACGGATTCCGGTACAGCCGGACCCACCACTGCAAAACCAAGTACAGGACCAAGTGGCACGACTATCCAAGTGACGACTGAATCGCAGACTACACTAATGCCAACAACTGCCGCTCCGCGTAAGTGACAGTGTTCTTAGTCAAAATTCTTGTCAAAATACCGTTAATTAGTCATACCGGACATAATGTTACTATTTATTACATGTAGTCAAACGGTGTCTCATATGATTAATTAACGTTATTTTGAGTAAAGTAATTGTGTTTATTGTGAACCAAAATGGGGTATTTTAAAATAATATGAAATAATTATCTGTCAAGCAGAGGCTTGTCGGAATATCTTCAGTCGGTGTCTAATAGTCCCATAATGGCAAAGTTTAGTGGAATTTAAAAATAACACCTCTACTACAGATTTTGAACAAGTGTACGACATACCTATTGAGAAGTGGCAGTGTTTATAATATACTTGCAATTTCCATGGCAACAGCATCACACTTCGGCTTCCCATGGGCCTGTTACAACAATTGTTGTGAATCTACTACTTTTGGGAATAGGTCACAGGTTTTGTGAACTTTCGACCACTTTTGTGAAATTTCACAAAAGTGGGCGATATTTCACAACACCCGTGAGCTTGAAATTCACAAAAAGAGGCGTTTTTTTACAAAACTGGTGACCTATTCACAAAAGTGTTAAATTCACAGAAATGGTTGTAACTTGGCCTGCAATGACATATAAAACAAAACGTATAAGACTCGACTACATGTTCAAAGAACACATCCACTCTTGAAGCCCTATTGAACAGTACCAATCTCCAAATTCCAACAGCTCCAAAGAAGTTCCAGGGCGACCTTCGTATCACCAATTTAAACGGAACTGAAGCAGTCTTTACAGAGGACTTGAAAGATCCTGCGTCGGCAAAATTCACCGAGTTGAGCGAGATAGTTTGCAGCGCGGTAAGTTAGGAAGTCAAAATCCGATGCCAATACTGTTTGCATCAAAAGGTGACAAACACCTTTCTGGTTTAACAGCCAACGTCGGGGTTTATTGACCTGGACAAAACTTAACGCTCGAATACCCCTGGAATTACTCATCAAAAAAAGCTGCAGACGATTTTACGAACAATAACTGCGCAGCTTGCGCAACGTTTGAAAATGGCATAAGCCCCATAGGCTTGCGTGTAATTATCACAGGAATGTTGCGCAGCTTTCGCAATAAAAAGTTGCGCAAGCGGGCTTACGCAGTGCGTAAGGATTCGTGAAATCGGCTGCTGTAAGGTGAGCTTGTTAAGCTAAATATGGTGGTATTGTTTTGGATATTAGGTGATACTGACTTGTATTACAGCTTTTTTTTGCAATCCATGCCCGTAGGGTGGCGGAGTGAGGGTGGGTTAAACGAACGCCCCCCCCCCCCCCCCCCCAATTTGGAGCACGAGGTCCGCCCATCGTTCTTGTTGGTATACTAAGTGACGCACTTCATTCATTCCTTTCATGATGTCATTGGCCGTTTTAAATGGCAAATCAGGGAATCAGGTTGGCGTAGCGGTTTTTTCATCACCTTCCACCTCTGTGGCCCTGGTTAAAATCACGTCCGGGTCAGTATACGTGGATTGGGTTCTCAGTCCCTGCTTGATTCCGTGGGTTTACCCCACTTGCTCTAAAACTGCATGTCTGAGCATTTCTTCCTGTTCTATCGGACTTCGTGGCCGTTATAAGACCCTCCTGGCTGGTTGGTTACAGGGCCAGGGCAACGACAAAAGTCGGCTAATTTCAGTAACCCGATTCCTGCCGGTGTAGAGGATCATGTGAAATTAGCCTTTTGCGTGTAATTTATCTTTGCATTGGAAATGTTCACTTTCAAATGGAGGTGCAATAAAATGGATGCTGTTATTGAAACACGAAAAAGGCTAATTGGTCCACCAATTTGATATACTATAATGAAATGCTGATAATTTCGGGAAGAAACAATTAATACACGATTTTTACACGACTTAACTATTTATGTTTTTTTCACCAGCTTGAGAAAGCTTCCCCAAAAGACGGTTTTCTGAAATGTACCGTTACGGAATTCCGGAAAGGCAGCGTCGTTGCGGTGTACTTACTTGATTACGCCGATGATGCCAGCATAACCAAGGATACCCTGCGCGATTTCCTAGTCGAATCTTTCACCAACTCCACCGACCCTACTATTGCTGCGTTGTCTGTCGACACGTCGGCAATAACAGTTACAGGTATAAGCCACGCACCAGAATCTCATTGTGTAATTGTTTGCCATTTTAAGTCACTAAAGTTTAGCCTTTAACTATTTTTGCTTATCGTTGGAAATGTTTGATCTGAATATTAATTGTTCGCTCGTTTCATCCTTTGGTCCTTTGGTTTGGCCAAAACGTAGCGTGCCGTGGAACTTTTATTGTCTTTTTATTACTTTGGCTCGACTCGGCCCTAGTTGGGCCGGTGTGTTGCGTTCTACCACGGTGCGTTACGTCCCGGTACGGAAAGCGTGGCGCGCCGTGCCGGGACGGCGCGCTACGTTTCAAGCGCCGTTCCACTACGGATGGGTCCACGTCCCAGGCCGGCCTGCTAAGTTCTGATGCGGTGCCTCACGTCCGTCCCGTTCGTGTCACGTTTGTTGTCCCGGCCCAATACGTTCCCGACGGTGTGCGAGGGTCTGCTGCGGCGCCCTGCGACTGAACGTGGCAGCTGTCACGTTTCACGCCCCGGTGGTCACCCGGTGGTCTCCCGGTGGTCTCCCGGTGGGTGTAAATAGTACGCTCTATAACTTCATTTTCACTTCGTCCTGGAGCGCGATGCAGTGAGGCGTAACTGGCCGTGAGCAATAACCGTCACACACCTTGGCGCACCGAAGTTCACCAGGCCGCATTCACACCATGCTGTGACAACTACCGTGACGGTCCCTGGCAGACCGTAGGGTGCCGGGCTTCTAAACGTGGCGGAGTGCAAGGCACCGGCCGCGATCATAGGTCCCCGGCACCCCACGGTGCCACACCCCGGTGAGTCAAGGCACACTGCGGTCCGTCACGCCATGTGACGGAAGCCCCGTCCCACTGCGGCCCAGGACGATTCTCATTAGTGCCGGGGCAACATTTTTGACAGAGCTGCTCACTGGCCGGTCACCGGCCGGTGGCAAGGGTGAGCTACGGTCATTCACGTTTCGCCACCCCGGTCCCCTACGCTCCCCGACGTCCATCCCGGTGCCTCCCCGGTGCTCCTCTACCGGGGCGCCGGGACTGCCGGGGACATGGTGTAAACGTAGCATAACATGTGCACGCATATCACAGAGTGACATCTTTTTGCAATGCCGCATATTATTTTGATGATTGAATATCTTTGGAAATATCATTGTCGCAAAAATCTTTGAAAATATTTGCGATGGCGTACGTTTCTTTGCAACTGTCTTTGCAAATATTTCAGATATATGTCGTGCATATTTGTCGCATACCTTGATGGATGGCAAGCATGCATATAACTGGCCTGATTGGGTAAGCAGCGGCTAAGTAAGACTTCAGGCTATGCATGGTGGAAATAAATGTGCAAATTATTTGCGGTAGCACCGTGTGAAATATCTCTTTTAAAGATTTGTGGTTCTGAAAATATAACCTGTGTGTGTGGAGGCGACGTTTTTGGTTGTCTTGTGATAATACAGAGCTTAATAGACCTTTATCACGATGCGTCCATCTTTGTTTTGTTCCCCATAGTACGTGTCTGGTACGATTAGTGCGCATAGGCGTAGCAAGCTCTTCAAAAGTGGGTGGAGTGGGGGGAGTGGGGGAAGTGGTGGGGGATGGTCACGGCGGATCGCTCCGGTGTCGCTCAGCGGGGGGGGGGGGGATTGATATCTTAGCCCCCCACCCCACCCCCACCCCACTTTTGAAAGTTGGGGGGGGGGGATCACCTCCCCTTGCCCCACCCCCGTCTCCTACGCCTATGGTGCGTCTGCGCGTCCGCGCGATAACGCGTGTAGTCTTCCGTTGAGTCTACGCTGCACGCTCTCTTGATCGCGCAACGCCTGTGCCATTGTGATATACACAATGATCAATTTCAAAACGGTACTAAACTTTTTTTTTCTGCAAGCCTCGCTTTGGTTACGTTCATTTTAATAGGAGAAAAAGGAAGATGGCCGCGCCGTGATCAAGGTCTATAGACCGATCCAGTAACCACCCATTTAGCAATAGACCGAACCAGTAAGCTCCGCCCATTTAGAAATTGCCTAGCAAAATGCCACACGTGCGATGCACGTGTGCAGTAGAGTCGCGTGGCTGTGCCGTGCGTCAGCATCCGCGCCCTGGTCAGCGCGTATTGAAACACGCACACGCACACAGAAAGTGCACGCTCGAAAGCAAAATGTGCACTTAAAGGCACAGGCTCGTCAGCAATGCGCGCGCGCCAAATTGGTGCCACGAATTACGCATCTCCATGCATGCCTTTGCTATGGAGCTGCGTATTTTGTGGCACCAATTTGGCGCGCGCGCATTGCTGACTAGCCTGTGCCTTTAAGTATCCGGTCGTATGCGTGCACGTACAACACGCCTGCAATACGCGTAACGCACGCCATCGAACAAAAGCATCTCGACACACATCTAGAACGAAGTGAATGCACAACTTAGCAAAACGACAAGCTAATTTTGGTAAGTTTTTCCCGTTTACACAAAAACACATTGATGAAGAGATTAAAAGTAGGTTAGGATAGTCTTATACAATCCGTTTTAAACCCGCTAGCCTCCTCTGCGCTGATAAAAATGATGTTTATGGTGTTTTTGCGTCACTCGTGCTGCATTTGCCGTAGCTCTGTGCACAAAATTGTGAGGACTCAGGTAACCAAAATGGAGATCTGCTTTTTGGTTACCTGATCCTGAGGCTGTGATTGGTCAATTCCAAAATAGGCGGAGCTTACTGGATCGGTCTATTGCCTAGCAACATGCCACACATGTGAGGCACGTGTGCAGTAGAGTCGCGTGGCCGCGCTGCGCGTCAGCGTCCGCGCCGTCGTCAGCGCGTATTAAAACACGCACACGCACACACGAACTGCACGCTCCAGAAAGCAAAATGTGCGGTTAAGTATCCGGTCGTGTGCGTGCACGTACAACACGCCTGCATTACGCGTAACGCGCGCGATCGAACAAAAACAACTCGACACACATAGCAAAACGACAAGCTAATATTAGTGGGTTTTACCGATTTACACAGAAACACAATTATGAAGGGATTAAAAGTATGTTTGGCCAGTCTTATACAATCCGTTTTAAAATAGCTAGCTATAGCCCTCTGCGCTGATAAAAATGCCGTAGCTCTGTACACTAAATTTTCAGGACTCACACTATGAGCAAGAACATGTACATGTTCATTGTAACCCCATTGTTAGTAACAATGGTGTGTGCCCAATTTCCATTGTTAGATGTTCATAGTGTCAGGTAACCTAAATGGAGATCTACTTTTTGGTTACCTGTGATTGGTCAATTCTAAAATGGGCGGAGCTTACTGGATCGGTCTATTATTGGATAGGGAGATTGGTGGAACAATCATGGCAGCACGCGTGAACATTACCACTCTACGTATGGTTTCTATACCCTTTTGTTAACGCACCAACACCGCATCCCCCGTTCCGCCTCCACCCACACACTCCCCCCCCTCCCCCTCCCCCCTCCCCCTATGTATCCCACTTATACGTTAAAATCGTCTTGGTCTAAAGTTAATTAAAATATCACGTGACAACTTTTATGTCCTAATTCCATTGACCGTCTGCCACCTTTGTCCAGAAAGACAATGCTTCGCCTAGACTGGTACTTTCTCTCGAGTATGTGTGTCAAGTGTAATAACTGCCGTGATCAAATAATTAAATCGCTATTCTGAAAACACCGCTTTGTAGTTCGTGAATTTATGAATTGTTTTTATATTGATATTACAGAAATTATTCCAACGCCCGCACCATCAACTGAAATCGCAGAAACAAGCGGTAAGTAGTACAGAAACCCACAGATCATTTACAACAGATGCCATGTTTGTGTGCAGGTTTTCTTAAAAATGTACATGATTGGAAAACTGATAAACGGCGTTATATCCATGGAGAAATTCGTTCGCATCATGTTATCAGACCAAGTAGGTTTACAGAATTCAGAATTTGTTTTTTGAGCAACACGGTTCGTCGTGGACGAGACGAAAGTAAATCTTCCTTGTCGGAAGTGCTTGCTCATGGTTTGAGTTTGGATTGAACTTTTATTACAAAATCACAAACTCAATTAGGCTATATAAGCCAGGTTCATATACTTCACGCGAAAACAAACATCAACACGTTCAAAACGTTTTCGCTCCGCCATTTCACAGAAAGTTGAACATGCTTTAACTTCCGAGAATGTTCGCCAGGAAATGTTTGACGTCATGCATTTTTACTTCAGTTTTCATGCTTTTGCATAAAAAGTATGAACAGCAGCCAATTTGATGAATCCTTGCGCACTGGGTAAGCCCGCTTGCGCAACCTTTGAATGCATACGCTGCGCATCATTCCTGTGATAATTACACTCAAGCTTATGGGGCATATGCCATTTTCAAAAAGTGCGCAAGCTACGCAAATTTTCTTGAAATCGGCTGCCGGGCTTTACACTGGACGAATACGAATATCAGAATAATTAACTTTGACTAAAAAAAAGTTTTAAAATAGGCTCAGCCGGAAAACCTCTATATTCTAACACGAGATGGACTTTATTTAACAGACCTATATAATTGTTCAATAATGTGGATTAACTCAATCCCTTTTCTAATCTTACAACAGTTGATCCGGGTCAGCCTGTTACACCCGGCGGATTAAGTGCAGGCGCCATTGCAGGAATAGCCGTTGGAGGCGCTGTACTCATCATCCTTGTTCTCATTATCATTGTCTTTATCTTCATGAAAGTAAAAGGAAATGGCGCTAAAGTCTCCAGCGAAGATAACGCACAGAGACAAGGAAACAACGAGTAAGCCCAGACGTACGTGCCTTTACATTGTCAATTATGTTTTTTGTTTATTTCGTATTGTTTTATTGTTATTATTATTTTTTTTTATTGTCATTATTATGTAATTTTGTTTCACAAATTATGTCTGATGCCACATGGCATATATTAATAATGTGCATTTCTTTATACGGAAGTCCCAGGAAACAGACGGTTCCTTAATACATTATAATGACGTCATATAGGCTAGATTCACACTCAGCATGTTTGCACAAAATGCGACGCGCGTCGCTTATAGAAAAAGTGGCGTGGTGGGAAATTAAATTAAACCGACGCACTGAAAAACAACAGAATCAAGTGTTTTTGTGATTCAGTGCGTCATTTCACTCCAAATTCCATCCCGGCCGCCTTCAAGTCTCAAAGCGACGCGCGCCAAATTTACGCGCGAAAAGGCTCAGGGTGCTTCCTCCCAAGGTTTAGCGCGGTAACTATTGGCTCGGCAGAAGCTCGACAGGGTATGCCGTGCTTCTGCCATGCTTCTGGCGTTTTTCTGCCGTGCGTCTCGCTCAAGCAGCGTTCACATTATATGAAAAAAAACCACTCGTGTGCTGCTTTCACTCAGGCTGCTTTGAGTGACCTCCAACTCGCCGGTTTTCCCCCAAATTGAGCATTCTCTTATACCTTATTTGGCTGTGCGTTGGACAGGTCGGGTGCATCGTGGTCAAGGTTCAATGTATTTGAACTTTCAGTGCAGCACGCTTTGCGTTGCGCATCGCCGTAGATCGCACCCCAGCGGAAACTCAGGTCCCGTAGAAACGAACACTGACCCTAAGTGAATGAATTCAGCGCAAAAAATCCACGATATCCATCTGATGTATTCTACGTTTGGTAAAATACATCAGATGGATATCGTGGATTTTGTTTGCGCTGATGTAGACTATCATTTTGTGTATTATTATTGTTTAGTGTGTGGAAATCATTCTATAATTTAATTTCAATATAATTATTTGTATGCATTTTATTTAATTTTATTTACAAACATAGGGTAGTCAAGAATAGCAATTTTGCAACTGAATAGATTATCCATTTTGAGTTTTAAAATGAATCAAAACAAATCGTCTTGCCATAAGGCACCCGCCATTTTTGATGCAATCAATGTATACCATTGACAAGAATCTCGATTTGCACAAACAGTCGACAAATAATCTCCATATACATTTTCACAGAGGAATGATATAATTGTTGGTATATAATTGTATTCTAACTGAAAAAAAAGCATAATATCGGTTGATGTTACCGCGTGAGAACCGTTCTGATTGGTTTAGAATCATTCTGACAGAGCCAATCAATGGAGCTCTTTTGTGGTTCTGTTGCAGTTGTAGTTGTGGTAAGCAAAATATACCCAGCACGATTTGGGGCCTGATGACTCCCCCTAACTCCCCTATGACTCGACACACTCTTCCCTTTTGTTAACGCACCAACCCCCCTAAAAACTGGAAGGAATTCCTTGGATGTTTGAGACACAATGGGGGAACAATGGTGGGGGTGGGGGGGGGGGGGGGGGGGGGGGGGGGTGGGGGTAGACCCTTGGCCCTATATCGTGCTGCATATGTAGCAAAACGTGTTGTCATCCAATGTCACTCTTATCAATGTCAAAAGAGTATTTTTGCACCGCTTTCGGAATTAAAGAGCCCTGAAATGCAAACAATGCAGTTTTGCTGCATGTAAGAGACCATTTACTTAGAAAGATATTAATATTCTTCATGTTGACGTAAAAAAGACAGAAACAAATTTACTTTGAAAATTTCTTCAGAGAAACTCAAAGACAGTGGACTCGACGATGTTTAGGGCACACCACTTTAGGAATAAAAACAACGTTTCCACGTTTATTTCGTGGTATACAACAAACAATTCATATGTAAACCCAAACAGCCAGAATAGGTTTACTAAAGTTTCAATAAGTTGGGGGGAAAAGTGGAATCGTTTGTGCGTTCACTTGATTTTCCTGTGACATCACAACTTTCTATAAATATCCACGTTCGTATTGACATAAAAAGCCAAAACCTTGATTTTAACTCCCAAAACAACTTTCAAATTGGTTTTTCATGACTGTTCTGAATTTATAGTAGTTAAAAATAAAATTTCAGAGTCCTTTAAATATTTATACTTTGCAAGAACTTGACCACCTTCTCTACAATTTAACGATCAGGTTAAAATCTTCTCTTGTTCTTCTTTTCCCACACTGTAGCGCCCTCTTGTGTTTGAATGTGCATGTAACGTTTTAAACTGTTATATAGTGCCTTGAATTTTAATGTACAAATTTAAGATGAAAGAGATAATTTGTTTGTATATATGAATGATTAACATTAAACTTTAAAAGTAATATACATAATTAGTATCTGCCGTCATTTTCATAAATACGTTGGTTTTGGTTTACAGCTAATACTGTTGCACCCAAGATAATAATAATGTCTTCGAATGGTTACGCATGGATACTGGAATCCTTCACGTACACACTTAGTATATCCACATGAACATACTGACTTTTTGTTGCTAAGCGGGGCACGCGGCGGGTGTGAAGTACAGAAGCAATACCCTGTTGACCGTAGGACACAATGGCATAAAGCAACCAGACTGTTGATTGCTTGGCAATGGCGTGCACCACTTAGCAACAACAGCATAGTATGTAGACTTTGTAAACTGGTCCTCCATTTGAAAGAGAGAAATTAGGGGCGCCAGCCATTATGCAAATGCTACACGCAAAAGGCTAATTTCCCGACCCTATTCCAGATGAATTAACTGGAACCTGTTTATGATGGCCAACAATCGCTAAAATTAATACACAAATTCCACGTTTTGTGAAAATGACAGCACAGGACGCACCCGTAGTTTTGCAGGATGATTCAGACCATTTCCCTTACAGCCATATTACAACATAATGGTTGTATAGTTTTGCTTTTTAATGTATATGCAAATGCTGTATATTGGCTTTAAAGAAACATTGTCTTGGGAAGAGATAAAATGCACTTTAAAAGTAAATCTATAGATTTTTCATATTGGCTAGATATAATGGGCCGTAACTACGTACGAAAGGTGTTTTTCTGTTGTACGCGTTCAAATCAGATGAAGACAGTCTAAAACGTGCGCTTAACTTATGTCGTCCACTACGATGCAGTTTCATTGGTACACGCGGACAAAATAATACGTCATATTAAACGCCTGTCCTTAACGAACAATGGACATTCTTAAACATGGGTATGGGGTCGTTTTGCAGGCGTTTAGCGTCATTTTAAACCAAGCAGTAGACGAGGAAACTAGTATGGACGCGCGGCAGATACTGGAACTTGCCCAGGCCCAAGAAGAGGCCAATGAAATTGAAAATGAGGATCGAAGATGTATGCCACGAGTATTAATTAGAGACAGGAGCAATCATTTATTTTTTAATTAAACGCTTCCGACTTACCGAAGACACATTCAGTGAGTTGCTGCGGTTTCTAAGACTGGAACTAGAACATCCAACACATAGACGTCATCCTCTTCCGTCTGTGCTACAGCTACAATCCTGGACAAAATAGTTGGGACAGTTGAAGTGTGTACTCCCGCTCCCCCCGTTCAATGTTGACGTCGACTGCTGAAGATTTCGGTGGCGCGCACCCCAGCGACCCAACTTTGCGCGGGGGGCGGGGGGGGGGGGGGGGGGGGGGGGGGTTGCACGGGGTTTAGCTGGGGTGTCCCAAGATATTTTGTCCAAGATTGTAGCTTGCGCTGTGCGTTTCTTTGCATGTGATGAGCCATTCCAGATAGTTGTGGGTTAGTTTTTTAGCATTCCTCAGCAAGTCTTTGGTCAAGCAGTGCATATAAGAGTTTCAGCTTCGATTTGCGCAATTAAAGGAGGTGTTCACATTTTTCCAGAAAATGGATTTCATTTTTACCTTAGAATCATATAAAATACCTCCCCAAAATACTATCCATGGGAAGAAAACAGAAAAATGCGCAATCTCCAATTTGGATGTGGAAGCAGAAAGGTTGGTGTAATCAGTGCACTGCTTAATGAAACCAGATAAATTAGTTTACAAAAAAAAAGAAGACAATATCCTTGAAAATGTACGGATTGGAAACGCGAAATTCAGAATGGTAAGGAAAAAAATATGCCAAACGATATGGTATAAAAATCTCAACACCCATTGGAAAATCGGGGGTTTAAATATCAATATGATTTCACACACACCCTATAGGGAGTTAGAGTTAAGGCACATTTAATGAGCTATCCCGAAACTCCGGATGGTGCAAGGTGGGTATACTGTAAGGATTGTAATAAGTCTTACCGTTGTTGGATTTTGGTGACCGCCGCATGACTGTCGGCTAATAGGCGTGTACAGCAAAACAGCCTGGGCTGCGATCGACTTACAAAAACGTTGCGAACGTTTGCCACTGGCCACGGTACTTTTGTGCACGCATCTATGGAACTCTGGGTACCAGTTGTTGATGAACGTTGCAAACGTTCGCGTACTTGGAACGCAGCCCTGATTAAGACAGGCGCGGACAATAAAACAGCTGTTTAAAATGTTTTGTAATCAGCGCTTAAAGAAGTTGCTTAATAATACGCGTACAAGTCAGTTTTATCCGCGATTAATCTCTATACGAGCACAAATATAAACACCCATTAATTAAACACCTTTCGTAGTTACGGGCCAATATATTTAAATTATAATTAAAAATATTATAAATAAGAGATGTAAATATCAACTATGCCCTTGACAATGATTTCTTTTTGTATATACGCCAATATATGTATGTGAATGGTTGTGCTGGTGTGCAATTAGGCCTATTTAAATTTTTTAATTTATTTGAAATACATCGGTGTCATCATATTTTTCACCCCCAAATTATCATTTTGGATGTAAAGATCGCAGTAACTCATGTTCAAACCACTGGCTGAACTATATATGTACACTGCTAAAAAAATCAAAAACAAAAAATCAAAAACGATATTACCCCCAAAATGTATTTTTAAAAATATATAAACCGCATAAACATTTAGCTTGTTTAGAGCTGTTCCCGCTGCGATTTTTTTTCCAGCAATGCGCCACTTTCATTCGTTTCTCCTGAATCAGCTAGTTCTACTAAATTTATACTCCTAATTATAAAGTTTTGACACAAATAAACCGAGGTTTTGAACGCATAAAAGGTACTACACTTTCCGACCATATTAGCCGGTCGCTCAGACGCCCTCAAGCTAAACAGCACTGCCTAATTTTGGATTTGTTTTCATGACCATAACTATAAACCATGTTTCTGACACAGTCACTGCGGTTAAGCTAATAATCAGCTTTGGCTGCTTACTGCCAAAACATGTTTCTGACACAATCACTGGTTAAGCTAATAATCAACTTTGGCTGCTTACTGCCAAAACATGTTTCTGACACAATCACTGGTTAAGCTAATAATCAACTTTGGCTGCTTACGGCCAAAGCTGTTTATTGGTTGAATTAGCAATTACGTCACATACTTTTGTTCTGGTTGTAGTCGCGAAATTAGGCTCCATTAGATAACATGGTAAATATAATTTCGCCTTGCACTTAAACAAATTAGAGCACTTTTGGGTTTGCATCATAAGTGTATGTATTTTAAAATCTAAATATCAGTGGATGTATGCTTTCCATTTTATGTATGTAAAATTGTCCAAAAATGCGTGGAAAGTGTATAGAATGTCAAACCTTGAATAAAGTTCCCAGTGTCTTTCCAACTGATTTGCGCTAGGAACGAGATGTATTTGTATTAAAACGAGTGGATTTGCAAACTAAGTCTATTGTATATCCCCACATAAGCTGCCATTTTTTGGCGAAACGTCAGATTTTACAACACTTTTTGGCTCCGGGATTTTCCGTTGATGATTTCACGTTATTTATTATTATTACTTATTATTACGTCTTTCCGGTACTGAAACCAAGGATTCCTTAAAAGTGCCCATTGCACTGTCGCCCGCAAGCGTGAGGAAACTCATGAGGAGAAGACCATGAATTAGAAACGGCGAGAGACACCGGGGAATCCCTTGCTATTCACGAAAGAATGCTCTGGGATCTTTAAAGTGCGTAACACACTAGACCAACGGCTTTACATATCTTCCGAAGGATGGAGCAACTGTGGTTAAAGTGCCTTGCTCAAGGGCTCGTTTGTCTGCAGAATAGAAGCAGCGACAAAATGCCCACGCGCGCTCGCTAGTGTGTCTGTGTAAAACTATACCCAAACGTACGGTAAATGGCGAATGTGTTGACGGCAAATTTGCAAAATGTAGTGGTGTTTCCGAGCTGAAACAACTAGGTAAGTTCTGCCTCGTTTATCGGTCGATCGGTGGATAGTGGGGAGACATTTTAGTGGTTGCTAGCGGTCGGTTTTGGTCTTTGGAAACCTTTTTCGAAGATTTAAGCCGAAAGTGTTATTTTTTACCTGTACGGGTTGTACTATAACGTTACTTACACGTTGTATAGGCCGTGTGTAGCGAGTAGGCTACAAACTACATGTATACACCATGATACTCGCTACGCACGGCCTAGCCTACGTGTAACTTTCTCCCACCCCTCCCGTCGGGCTGTCCTACCTAAGAGGTAGAGATTGTCACTTTTCGAATGACAAATTATCCAAACCTGGGGCAAAATTTGGGTTACAAACTCCCCACCCATGGGGCAAAAGATGCACGTTTTGCTCCCTGTGCGCTGAAAATTAGATTTCCATGCGTTTAAGTTCCCACCCTGGGGCACGGAAATCGTGACCAAATCCCCACCTAAGGGGTGGGGCATCGCGGGGTGAGTAGCGCGGGGGAGGGGTGGGGCAACAATTGATAGGTACATTAGTTTAATAGTAGTATGAATGGATGGGTCACATATATACCGCCTTTGGATCTTACTGTTAATAGTCCTTGTTTCATTTTGTTTATTCACACAGGAGGGACTGATCTGCCAAGACGCCGGATTTGGCGTCTTGGCAGCAACTGTTACTCGACAACAACCGTGACAGCAGAAGCCAAGGCCACAACCACTCATCATGCACATCGCAATTGATCTGACCAGGATACTGCTAAGCAAGGCTTCGGCGTGAACCACGTATTATTGATCAAAGCTGATTTTGGCCACTTTTTTGACACAGAACGAACTTCCTATTGTAATGGCAACTCGGAAATTTTGCTTATAAAGTGTTATTTCCCAATCTGAATTTAACCTTTATTTGGCTGTGTAAACCACAAAAATAAAAATACGCTCTTCTCTGACTTCATATAGTGCAGCTGAGCTAAACGTCACACAAGCAATCTCGAACTCATTGTTAACACAGTGTCATGTGAAACATTTAAAGATGAACATGTTTGAAGGAAGCTAAATTCTTTCAATTAAAAAATACCAGTATATATTTGGCCTACACCTGCTGCTAAAGTATATACGTACATCAAATATCCAAAAAAATAAAAATAAACAATGTAAAACTGTCAAGTCCATCGTGTGGTGTTTGCCTTTATTTAGTGTCCTTTATACCCAAATGTCTTTTTTTTAAACTATTAACATAATCAATTAAACAGCTAGAATCCCCCACCCACAATTTGTTTTCCTGTTTATCATGGAGGTTTATGTTTCTAAAACGCGATTACAACGTGTTTTGCGCCAAAAACCGACAGTCTTTTGTTTAAAACGCAATTCAGTTCCGACCCTCTTCACCCGAAATTCTGAAACGCTCGAGGTCACTTGGTTTGTTTACAAACAGGGGCGTGACGTCATCCTGAGAAGAACTCAAAACGGCCTGTGTTACAGTAGTATTGAATGGAAAACATACGAAGTGTATGTTCATCATGCCTGTTTATATGTTTCGTCCTTGTAATTCAAATTACAAACGTGACAAATACTTTCCGTACTATGACAACAATTTATTGTTATCTTTTTGTAAAAAACAAATAAAATTGTGGCTCACAATGATGCTCTTTTGAAGTAAATTTCAGTGAATCGCGGCCGTTGGTTTTGACACGAACGGCCGTCTTGAAATTGAAAAAAAATTTGTTAATTGGGTATGAATTGAGGAGTTGAATTCCACATCTTGTTATGAGCTGTAAACCACGAAACAGTGAGAGTTTGAGGGGAAAAAAAGACGACTGCATGGGACAAAGTTATGATTTTTACTGAAGCAAGCAAAACACATGAGTGCCACAGCGGCAGTTGGCAAACGGTCGAGCGTTGTACTTGGTCAACTTCAAGTTGACTGTTGCACCAGCTCGACCGTTGTCAGCGACTTGGAAACAAAATCAAAATATCTATTTTGAGTTAAAACCACTTTCAAACAACAGACCAGCTGCAACAGATTTCAAAAATACATTTGTTGCAAAAATTCATCAAGCGGTTGCTGTTTATGCTTGTTAGTTTGCGTCCAATTTACGTGCGGAATCGTCAATGAAAATGAATAGACAGCTAGTTCAAAAAGTGTGATGTGAGTGATGCATAGCCCCTACGCGCGCATTCAGGTGTGAACTCACTGACAATCGCGGACGTCCCTTTGTTCCTCTTTTGTTTGGACATAGTCTATTTTTCCTTACTCTCGTTGGTTTTGTACAGGAGCGAATCGCGGACGATATTGTTCTCTTTGTTAGACCTCCCTAAAACGTCCACGATTGTTTGGGAGAACAAGCGCACACATAGCAGCCTAGCCGTACACATAACCCAACTCACGGCAGCCTACCTGGTACAAGTTCGCCTATAATTTAAAGTACACCTTCGCGCGACTCATTTTTCTCATTCTTCGAAATAATAAAGAAAATGTTTCTCATAGTGTCTGGTAAAACATACAACCACGCAACTACTGGGCATATCTCTAGCTTTTTTGACAAACAAAAAAACTTCAAAAAACACCATCTAACAGAGACGGTTTTCCACGTTTTTTGGGTGTAAACGTATGGAGCTAACAATCGTGTTGACTTCTCTTTCTCAGGATTGCGTCACGGGGTCACGCGCATATCATTAATACCTAAAGAGCGTTTCAGAAATCGCGAAAATCTCATTTTCGAAAAGCGCACTTTTCCTTGCATTTTATCCAATTAAAACCGACAATTAAAAAAATAACAAAAATCCACGTCGGCAAGAGGGATGTTTGGACTATCGAAAAAAGTCTAACTGCTGGATTTTCCTTCAAGGGGGATTCTTTTATTGCTGTGATTTTAAACTTTTGACTGTTTTGTAAGTGTATTTTGAGCGATTTTTACATCTGCTGTTGACCGGATACTGGACCACAGTGTATGTAGCACTGTACATACATGTAACTACGATAATGCCTCTGCGTACAGGATCGATTTGGACAGTAAGGCTGATCGTCTTTTTCTGCCTTACTTTTGGAGTTTGTTCATCGGACTTTGATACTAGATGTGATTCTTGGATCAATGGAACAAAATTGCTGGAACAGATAGGACCATTAAAGGCAGCGCCAACATTGAAATGTATATGCCAGTGTTCAACAGGGTTTCATCCGTCAAAGATTCCTCAGACAAGATGGTCGAAGCATGGTCAAACTACACTGCTTATTCCGGGTCATGATCCACCGACGGACATAACAGTATTTATGGATGTTTCTCTTAACCCGGGCCCATCTTCTGTTATGCTAGATAGGACAACATGTCAACATTACATTAATAAGAATAGCAGTTACGTCGCCAATCAAATTGGTGAGATTTGTACCGTGGCACGTCAATATCAACAACCGAGTAAGTTGGTCTACTCCCGCTTCAGGTTATTTGCCCTTTGCATCCGTGGAAGGTTGGATGGACCCACATGGTTACATCTTCAGTCACTCGGGATTGCCAAGCAGTGTCATCGTGGCAGACGAGGTGGGAGACAATCTGAACATCATTCGGCACGTAACTCAAATTCGAATTTCATACCAGTTCTTACATCTCTTCGTCAACATCGACAGGCACCCTGGACGGGGGTATTGAGACCCACATTTAGGACTTTAATATGTGTGCCACATCAGGAGCAGGACATGGATTTATTCGGAACGAGTAGATCTCCATTACCACAACAGAAAATTAGTGTTTTAACTGGAGTACGATCACGGATAAACTATACAAAGTGTGAGCGTCCTATTCGGGACTCGCTTGTAGATGTTCACATATGTCCACCTAGTTTTCGCCGTCATGATCGCTCGTTAAAGTTATGTACCTTAAATGCTCAGTCACTTAGGAATAAAACTGGATATTTTGTCGACTATGTTTGCTCGAGTGGTGCTGACGTGTTCGCAATAACTGAAACGTGGTTTAAGACTGTGGATGACGCCCACAGAATTGAGGCGACTCCTCCAGGATACAAGTTATTGGATCACCCAAGAACAAGTCGGACTGGAGGAGGCACAGCTCTTGTGCTTCGGGACAGTTTGGAGGCGAAAAAGATTGCAGCCAGTGAATGTGAAACTTTTGAATTTTCGGACTGGCTAATTAAATCTGATCTGTATTCCTTACGATTAGTTATTATTTACAGACCACCTAATGCTCATACTACTGTGGCCGGTTTTTTAAGAGAGTTTGCTCAATTTTTAGAAACTGTAGTTTTATGTAGAGAACCGCTTGTGATTGTCGGTGATTTTAACTTGCATATTGATGTTTCTCAAAAACCAGAGTGTGTACAATTTTGTGAACTTCTTGAATCTATGGGCTTGACACAGCATGTTAACATTCCCACTCATGTACATGGGCATACACTCGATTTAATAATCAGTCGTCAGTCTGATTCGATTATTAAAGACATTCCGGTTTCAGATTCTTTATTTTCTGATCATTTTTCGATTATGTGTTACTTTGATCTTGGTAGACCTGTCTGGTCGGTTAAAGAAACCACCTACAGGAAAATCAGTGCCATTGATCTGGATGCATTTAGGAAATCCATTTCAGATTCGGTACTTGGCGCTACTGACAATGATATAGATGCTGCTGTAGGTCTTGACATAAATGATTTTAATGAGCAAGCCAAGCTTTATGATAACATTTTGTGTGATATTATTGATCAGCACGCTCCGATTCAAATAAAAAGGGTCTCTGTTCAACCACGTGTACCTTGGTTCAATGATGACATCAAAAAAGCAAAGCAGGAGAGACGAAAGGCTGAAAGAATATGGCGTCGTACTGCATCTCGGGATGATTTAAATTTGTTTAAATTAAAAAGAAATGTTGTCTCTACCTTAATCTGCAAGGCTCGTACTGAATATTACACAGGATTTTTAAATGACCACAGTAGAAATCCTAAACATTTTGTCAAAGCTGCCACTTCACTTTTTCAAAATAAGATGTCTGTATTGCCACCACATAATGATGATGTAAAATTGGCTAATACGATGGGAAATTATTTTCAACAAAAAATTTCTGATATCCGGTTGAAGTTGGCTGGGCTGGAGTGTTCGCCATCTTCATCCCGTTCATTTATTCCGACATCTGGGTCTGCAACGTTTTCCGATTTTAGCACACTGTCTGAGGAGAATATCCGTAAATTGATTATTGGCTCGAAAAAAAAGACATGTATTTTAGATCCAATTCCTACTAAACTGTTAACTGATTGTCTTGATGTTTTAGTACCATTCATAACTAGGTTGGTTAATTGTTCATTAACTACGGGTCATTTTCCTGATATTTGGAAGTCTGCAGTAGTTATTCCTATTTTAAAGAAACCTGGCCTCGATCCTTGTTTGAAGAATTTTCGACCAGTCAGTAACTTGCGGTTCATTTCCAAGTTACTGGAGAGAGCTGTAGTGTCAGAATTGCATTCGTATTTGAATCTCAATAATTTGTATCCTACTATGCAGTCGGCTTATCGGGCATTTCATAGCACCGAAACCGCTTTGTTGAGGGTCAAAAATGATTTGTTAGTTGCCATGAATAGTCAACAAGTATCACTTTTGGTTTTACTCGATTTATCCGCTGCATTCGATACATTAGATCATGAAATTTTGTTATCTGTACTTCAAAAGAAATTTGGTGTTACGGGTACTGCTCTTAATTGGTTTTCATCATATTTGGAAGGCATAACTCAGAGAGTTTTAATTAATGGTAAATTGTCTCGTGATTTTAATCTTGATTGGGGTGTCCCGCAGGGGTCTTGTCTTGGTCCCTTGCTTTTTATTTTGTATAGTAGTCCATTTTTCGATATAGTTCGGACTCATCATCCCCAGATTCATTGCTATGCAGATGACACTCAATTGTATTTATCATTTTCTCCTGATAAGGTGGGGGGTCAGGAGTCGGCCATTTTGGCTATGGAGGCCTGCATACATGACGTCAGACATTGGTTGTTTACAAATGGATTGTTTTTAAATGAAAATAAAACTGAATTTATGGTAATTGGAACACGTCAGCAATTGGCCAAAGTAAATTTAGACGGGGTTCATGTTGGAAAAATGTTGGTTCCATCAGTTGCATCTGCCCGTAATCTTGGGGTTTGGTTTGACACTTGTTTGACGATGAAAACACACATTTCTAGAGTTTGTGGTATTATGTTTTATTTTTTGCATAATGTTAGGCAAATTAGAAAATATTTGACTAAAGGTAGTACTGAAATACTAATACATGCGTTCATTTCTAGCAGACTGGATTATTGTAACAGTCTGTTTTATGGTTTGCCTGAAACTAACATTAATCAACTTCAACGAGTACAAAATGCCTGTGCACGGTTGGTTTGCAATGCCTATAAATTCTGTCACATTACTCCATATTTACATGATCTGCATTGGCTTCCAGTAAGATCTCGAATCCACTTTAAGATTTTGCTCTTAGTGTACAAGATATTGCATGGCCTGGCCCCGAAATATCTGGTTGAGCTTATCTCTGTTAAAGCAAATCATCGCTATAGCTTGAGGAATAGCACTGGCACTCTTCTAAATTACCCTTCTTGTCGTAGTAAGGTCACCCTTGGAGATCGAGCCTTTCAATATTGTGCACCAAATCTCTGGAACAAACTCCCACCCGTGGTGAGAAATGCTCGTAGTTTAGATGTTTTTAAAACTCAGCTTAAAACACATTTGTTCAAGATTGCTTATGCTGAATATGTGTAGTTCGTATATACGCGTGTATGCGTTTCCAAGTTTTAACTGTAATTGTTTAATTTTGCTGTAATATTGTAAAGCGCCGTGAGTACCTTTTTGGTAGATTTGTGCGCTATATAAGACCCCTTTATTATTATATTATTATTATTATCTAGCTCTTTAACCAACTGTTGGTAAAATATTGCCCAATTGCTGTGAACAGCATTTAAAGATAGTATACATGATTGGTAAATAGTTTTATCCCCCTGTGTGATTGAAGATACCTATGCATGAGTAAAACCAACCTGAGCAAAAACCAGCTCCGTACTTCGTCTAACTTTTAAGAAAACAGTCAAAAAAGGGTTTCCAGTCATTTCGCCCCAAAACCACTTCGCCCTAAACCATTTCGCCTGTTTCGCCTGAACCACGGCCTGTGCACGAAGTGGTTTTGGGGCGAAGTGGCATTTGGGCGATGTAGTGTTTGGACGAAGTAATTTGGGGCAAAATGGCACTCGGGCGAAGTGGTTTGGGGCGAAATGGCACTTGGGCGAAATGGTTTTGGGGCGAAAACTAATTGTTTTACTCATTTCTCAAAGACTATAGCACTTCAGACAAAACTATTTCAAAGGAAGTTTTCTACGGTCATCATGTTTATATTGTGTAAGTTAAAATTTTAACCAAGTTGGTTAACAATTTTAACCAACGTTCTGACAGTATTTTCAAGGAAATTGATAAATCATATGTTTTTTACTCCAAAATTTTAACACGTTTTGGTGGTTATTAAATTATTATAAGGAGAATAAGTGGCGAACAGTGAACCGAATTCTTGCTATCAATTGTTTGGCCCACCCCTCCCCCGCGCTGCTCCATCCACCTATTACCTAAGTCACAATTAAAGCGGAGGCCGGGCGGCGTGTGCGATTTATAGGCATCGGACGGCGTGTAGAGGTCGGCGAAAGATCGCGCGATGGGGCGGTCACAGTCACAATTAAACGTGCCCCGCAAGCTGCCATGACGGAATGGGGTCGAATTATTTGCCAGTTTATCGGCCGGTGTCCGGCAGGAACTCGTCTGATGTCCTGCCGATGTCCTGCCTATGTCACTGCGATACCCCGGCCGATGTCTGGCCGATTTCCGGCCCGGCCGGCGTCTTGGCGGCGCCTGGGCGGCGCCTGGCCGATATGTGGATTGTCTGGGTTGTCAAAAATTGGGCCGGCGCCCGCCCGATGTGTGCGATGCCCTGCCAGACATCGGCCAGGCATCGACCGATTTATTGGCGATCGGTTTGCGATGCGAAACGCCGCACCAGGTTTTATGTCCGAGTTAAAAGTAACTCGATGGAGCCGCAAGGAGTCCCGTGGTGCCCCGGCCGAAAATGCCCTGAAATCCGTCGCAAACATACTCGCAAACCCATCGCAAGCTAATTGTGACTGGGGTATAATCCCTTATAGGAGAGGATTTGTACACGACGCATAGTCATATAATACCCCAGTCACAATTAGCTTGCGATGGGTTTGCGAGTAGTTTGGCGCCACCCAGACGCCGCTCAGACGCCGGCCGGGCCCTGCCCGGCGTCCGGCCGACTTAATCGGCCAGATATCGGCTGGGGTATCGCAGTGACATCGGCAGGACATCGGACAAGTGCCTGCCGGACACCAGCCGATAAACGGGCCAAGAAATCGACCCCATTCCGTCATGGCAGCGTGCGGGGCACTTTTAATTGTGACTGTGACCGCCCAATCGCGCGATCTTTCGCCGACCTCTACACGCTGGCCGATGCCTATAAATCGCACACGCCGCCCGGCCTCCGCTTTAATTGTGACTTAGGTATAAATCAAATTTTCAGCGCACCTCGGAACAAAACGTGCAGATCATGTTTTGCCCCCATATGGGTGAATATTTTGTCGCCCAAATTTTGCCCCAGAGGTGGGGAATTTATCACACGAAAAGTGACAAAACCTTAGTCTTAGGTGGGACAGCCTGGGGAGGGGTGGGTAAACGAAGGCCGTACGTAGCCAGTATGATTTTGTATACACTTAGCACTACGCACGGCCTACGTATACGTGCACCATGGATGAAGCCGTGCGTGCATGGTTAAACAAATAACACGTTCGTGTAGGCTTAAACTTTTGAAAAGGTCTCCCAAAGCTTTCTGCTAGCAGCCACTAATATATCGACACGGAAATACCAATATTTCACCCGAGTGTTACGAGTCAACGACCCAAACCACTCGGCCACGGTACCCCACATTACATTTAAACCCAGCAATTTCGACAAGAGGAAATTGGAATGTTTAATATCAATGTTAAATAAAACTAATTTTATTAATTAAAATGTATTTTCCAGGGTGAAATACACAACGTATATGAAGTTATCTTTAAACAGCTCTTTTCATTATCAACCCCGAGAATAAAGTAAAACGCAAACTTTCCGGTGTCAAATTTCGAAGTTCACTCGGCTTATTTGAATTACGTTTTCAAGTTGTTTGTTTTAGTTAAAAATAGGACCTATACTGTATCATAAAGTCACTCGTTTAGGCGTATTGTTCGTTCGACCAATCAACAACGTCATCAATGTTACGTCATCAAGAACTTAGCCAAAACGCTGACTGTAACCCTAGCAATAGTGTTTTGCCACAACACCAACACAAAACAATGGTTGATACATTTACAAGCATTCACCGCAAAATATTTTTGTCAGTTTTGTGGTACACAGCGTAACTCAAACTAGAAACCCAGAACCTCACTGCATGTTAATAGGTCACCCTCACTGTACAGACGAGGTAAGTGCACGTTTTGTTTTATACCATTTAAAGTAACAGATTATCATGTTAAATCTAGTCACAACATTTTGACATTTTCTGAAAGGTAACACTTTCTAGCAGTTTAAAGACACATCACTAACTTTGAAACAGGAACAACAGCATTATACATAACTAAATAATGGTGTTGATAAACTGTCTTGCAGTTTTTTTGTTGACTGAATGGTAAAAACATCATTTGCGAACGATTTAATAAAAAAAGCACCTTCAGATTGCATTTTCTTCCACAAAGGTGCCATTTTAAACCGGGAAATCATGTGGTGTTTGTGACCATTGCAATGCCATCAGCACCGTCTTTTATAGTCACGTTTTTCTTTTAAACTCGCAACATTTTGGCTAACTGCAAATGATGTACTGAGGCTTTAAATAGGTTGAAAGCCCATTGTATCAGTTGCAATTGTAACTCTGGGAATTTGTGACATCTAAAGACGGACGTTGGTAAACTAGCCTGCACAACTTTCAGTTGTGTAGATGCGTGGACGTTTCAGAAAACCTTTAAATACATTAGAGGTTTCATGTTTTGTGAATGCTAAAAAAACACATTCAGTTTTTAATTTCCTACTTGTTTTATTACACACGAATAAATCCATATGGTGTTGTTACTATCGCTACCAACACCTTGAGTAATTTGTTTCCCTTGTCAACTCATGAAGTAAAGGTTTGGGTCATTGCAAATGGTACAAACAGGTTTTAAGCACGCCGAATATTTTTAGCTTTTAAATCCCCTGACGAAACAAAAAACTTACACTCGCAGAAGTCGCAGATACGTTTCAATTTTGTTCAACTCAATTAACTATTTTCAATCACTCTATTTGTTGCTCTGACAATTTCAGGCAAACGATGGGATTCAAGAAAGCTAATAAAACACGATTCAAAGTACAAAACGGAATAAATTCTGTCACAATCAACAGCAATCAACATGTATTTCATTTGAAATATTACACAACAATACACCTCGGTGCTTTATTATGTTAAAACTAAAGCCAAGTTGGGTGCCCTGGCCAAGTAGTTTAGGTCGATGACTCGCAATAGCGGTGAGAACTTGGTGTTGCGGGTTCGATACCCGGTCGTGGTACCTGTGCCCTTGGGAAACGCACTTAACCACATGTTTTCCATCCCTCGAAGGAAATGTAAGGCCGATGGTACAGTGTGTTGCGTAACGCAAGGGGATTACCCGGCGTCTCTGGCCGTCGGCTGCCAATGGCGCCACCCACCTATGTACGTCGATGTTTAGATGGAACATGTAACAAGCTTCATGCAATTCAGCCTACGAGCTGCGAATTGAAGTTCATTAAACCCAATAAATAAAGAAAAACTACCTGACCTTAGTGTCCAGACAGACGGACTACAACAGGCATTTCCCAACTCAATGTAAAACCATCCTAGAATTTAGATTGAATGTCTTGTTAATTTCAAATTACATGTAGCACAAAAATCTGATCCCGTATTTGTTTGTGCGTCATAATTCGTCTCACGCTGCAATTTGCGTTACATCGACAAATCGTCTTAAATTTTCCTATTGTATCGCTTTTGTGGCAAGGCAATGTAATTGTGAATAGAGCCTTTGAACGGGCGGCCATGACAGAGGGCAGTCCCTTTGTCACCGTGTGGATCTACTGTCACATCATTTAAATATAAAAACCTGCCCCTGTCATGGCCGCCGGTGCAAAGGATCTATTGCATGGAACTTACAATTCATTACCTCGAGATACACTTTTTGGTAGTGGGTGGCGCCATTGGCAGCCAGCCGCCAATGTGTTTTTTTACGTGCGTTACACAGCCCAGCGGCCCAGTGTCTTGTTTGAAAGCGCATAACTTGGACAAACCGCCAGAACTATACATTGCACTTTGTTCATCCTTGCGAAGTAGAGCACTATAGTGAAAACGTTAAGTTGTCAAGGTTACTGGATCTACACTAAAAATCACTGGGCTGTTTCCCTCCGCTTCAACAATGGACGTTTGACATTTCCAGCGAACGTTTAGACCCAATTACCCTGGCAACTTACGTCACACGTATATAGTTTGTAGGCTCTGAGCACAGGCAGGTGCGTTTTAAGCCCGGTATACATGTACACTGGCACTTTTTCGGCCGACGCGACTCAACTCAACTCAACTTGTCGGCTAGAGTTGGTGTCTGTCGGTGAGAGTCGCTAGACCCACTAACCACAACCGACTGGTGGGTATACACAACAAAGACTTGCCGCAACTGAGTCTGACAAAGGGTCACGGATGTCGCCATTTTGCCGATTGCACCACTGGTCACGGGATCCGGGTGCTCGCATTGATTGGCTGCCGGGCCCACCAACTCTCACCGACTGGCGGTATACACTGGCACATGACGACGCGACTCAACTCAACTCAACTGAATGTCGGGCCTAGTTTTTCAACACTGATAAAAAACTTCAGACTATATAGTTCAGACAACTTCAGACTAGAAGCGACTGACTCCAATTTGAGTCGTGAAGTGGTATACACTTACCGACTTTCACCACCTAGTTCGCTCCAGTTGAGTTGAGTTGAGTCGCGTCGGCCGAAAAGGTGCCAGTGTATATACCAGGCTTTAGAGTAGGCCGAGTCCAACTCTTCGTTCACCCAGTAAAGGTGTGATTACGGCGTTCTTGTTTGACGTGTCAAAAGATGATAAGTTAATGAGCTCAAATATCACCAAAAAAAAAATTGGACCAATTGGGTATCTTGGTTACCGTGTCATTAATAACTCTCATATTAACAAATGTACGCCATAAATAGCTCTTCTGATGACATGTTATATCAAGCCATCAAACTAAACATTTTTAGAATGTGACCGTGAATCTTACACGCCCTAAAGCAATGCAACTTATACTTAAATTGAGCAGGATTAAAGGTAGATTGTTTTGCTGTAACTTCCCTTAAAATCATGTCTTTCAATTCGAAGATGATCACAATTAAAGGACACAGCAATGCCATTATTGTTTATAACAACATATTACAAAAAGAATATATAGCAGGAACAAGTAACAAAAGAGTAACTATAAACAAAGGGCTAACGCAACATTTAAGGATAATAGACCTACTGCGAAATACAACATAACAGAGCACAGGTAACAACAAAAGTATAATACAACAAGGAACTGACACAATATACTAACACTGCACGTAACTAACTCCCCCCAAAATGACTAAAACAACAATGAACCAACCTAATGGACCAACACAACAAAAGTCTAACACAACAAAAGTCTAACACAACAAAGAACGCAGGGATAACACAATATATGATTAGATGATTAAGACAAAGGATCAGTACAACAAAGTACCAGCAAGAAAGACAAAAAAAAAGACTAAATGTGTTGATAGCAATCGTAACAAACACCACATGATTTTGTCCGTGTAAAATGGTATTTTTTACGAGATATATTGCCAACTGAAGATAGTGTTTTAAACAAAACGTCTGTTTTTTAACGATTCATTCATACACAAAAAAAAAGGTTTTCTAAAGTATTACTGCATCTGGCTAAAATTTATAAAAGGCAGTTTGTCAACATTATTCTTTAGTTAGGTGATGCTGTTGTTTCTGTTTTTAATCTCTTTGCTTTATTTTCGTAGCCATCGCATCGACATATTTATATAATAGGTTAACTGTGAGAAAGGCGCTAAACTATGGACACTAACGAGAGACGAAATACTTATCTTCTTGTCGTCATACTCTGCATACTTGGTGAGTTTCAAAATCCATGTTTTTTATTTATTTATTGTAACTTTATTTATTTATTTTAATTTCTATATTTTTTTCCTAAGGTCAAGCTCAACGATGTTCTGTTCGTCACACTGTGAAATCGTCAGTACTTCGTGTAAAGAAAATATTAGGGATTTGCTTTTAAAAATAGACCTCGGTGCAGCATCTAGAACCATAGTGAAGCCAAGGGGGAACTCAAAGGAATCGAAGAAGCCAAGTTAACTGGTTTCTGACTCACAGAATACAAGTACAACACGGAGATATAGATATGCGGACTGGTACGGGATCATATCATCCATGCATGAAAGCGGCGTTGATTGCCCGATAACGTCATAATGGCGATGAATAATAACCACAGTGCAGCGTTAAGGTCAAATTGTGTGCATATTAAATCGGTACACTGACACACATGTATTATTGTATTATTACGACCGAGGATAGACAAACAAAGGGATAACAAAATGTCATTTAATGTCCTCGATCGTCATCTCTTTTGTTCGAGCCGGTCCTCGGTCGTACGTTTTTGTGCTTTCTCCGAGGGAGAGAGGTAGGATACAGGAAGAAAGGGAAACACAAAGGATTGTCCTCATTCGTAATAAAAACACGCGACTTAGTGTGCAGTGTGGAAATATCATATTAATCTAAAGCCCCTTTCACACGTTCAAGGAAACAACGACGGATGATCCCGGGAGCGAGAAATTGTTCTGCAGGAACATCCGTGGTCTTTACGTTGTGACGTCATCGATCACGGGATCCAGACGGGCTGCGAACGGCTGACGACGCGTCGCGACGGTCTCAAAAGAAGAGATGAGGCTTGCTATACAGGAGTGTACTGCAGACCACGGAAAGGCCTCCGTTGACGCCCGGTAGACGCTGGAGGGCTGACGGATGGTCCCAGGAGACAACGGATATTTTGACGGAAGCTGCTACACAGATATCGAATGAGGCTACGTGGATGCCAACGGCGGTTGAAAGTTCTGTATATGGATAATTGCCGGAAGCCACCAAATCCACATCTAAAGTGGTGTATGCAGGCACCTGCTCGTTATTTCTCGGTATTTCGCCTAGAATGGCGGTGGTCGCACTACCACCGCACGCCTTGTTGTCCTCCGACACCGCCCCGCCGTCTATCATCAGGAAGACACCGAAGCGACCGTAGACACACCGTGCTGCAGAGACCAGCGTCATCCGTACAACGCCCGTCGTCATACGTGTGGCTACCGTCGCAGAGGGTGTCCGACCCCCTGAATTCCATTGTATTACTATACTGTATATTACGAGGCTGGATCCGCCACTGCGTCACATCTGTCATATTCTCCAGACATTTTGTCATCCGTTGCCTCATCCGTATAGCCGCCATATAGCCACCGTCAGCATTCGTGTAACGACCGTCAGCCTCCGTCGTTCACCGCTGCCATCATTGGATACATTTTCCTTTCCGGATGACACCGGAGGCCACACGGTGGCTATATGGTTAGGACGGAAACCTACGTTGCCTTTACGGAGCTCACAGAGGCTATACGGATTGATTTTTTTCGTGAACCCTCCCAAGACAAATAATTAGACTAGCGATTTGTTTTGCTCGCTCCTGACGGGGGATGCCGGGAGTCTAGGGATGACGACGGATGACGCCGGAGAGTCCGACGGCGGCCTCCCGGGCGTCACCGTATGCTCCCGGAAAAGGCTTCCTGGATCTTCCGTCGTTTTATCCTTGAATGTGTGAAAGGGGCTTAAGTTTTACTGTGGTTTTACCATCTTGTAGGGTCAATAACGCCGAAAAAGAAAAACAAACTTGGTGTCATGATTTCTTTCTCCATGCATCGCGATCGAAAAACTAGGTTAAAAAATGTCACTTTTTGCAAATTACCGCACAGTAGATTTCGCGCCCTCCCCCCCATCCCGCACGCTTCCCCACCCCTTAGGTGGGTGGTTTGTCACGTTTTGGGGGTTTTGACTAATGGAAACACAAATTTCTATGCATAAATAGCAAGGCGCGCATGTTTTACACCCGAGGGTTGAGATTTTTGTCACCTACATTTTCCCCCAGGGGTGGGGTTTTTGTCACGCGACAAGTAACAATTCCCACCTTTTAGGTGGGGCAGCTTGGGGAAAGGGGTGGGGGAAACAACTGATAGGTGCAATACGCCTGCCACCAGTTGATTATGGGTTGTGGGCAATTTACTCTGTGCGTCATTCGCGATGAAAACGCACGAAGACGTCATTATAACCAATGTTATGACGAAACGTGGATTTTAGTATACCGGTACTCATACATGTGGAATATAACATTTTACAGCAGAAACCATGGTATCATCTAAAAGTAGACGACAAATGCTTTCCGACGATACTTCATTCATGAATTTTCGGTTACGCATCGCTAAGCAGCAGTGTGTTAGAATTTGGGTCAATTTTTGGAGGTGGCTTACTCTGATATGCAACAAGATTAACACTGACTCGTATTTTTTTCTCTGAAATTTTATTCAAGAAATTTCCAAACACATTTAAATTTGTTTCACTGTCCCATGCCCCCCTCCCCTCTCAAGACACAGTTGGCATCGACGTCTCATGTCGATCACGACTCGTCGGATGGTACCTGGGTTCTGTCGCAAAACTTCAACCTCGTGCTCAAATCTCTGTTGGAAGTCCTGCAGGTTGCGTGGAGGAGTTACAAACTCTTTATCCTTTAAATACCCCCACAGAAAAAAAGTCACAAGGCCTCAAGTCGGGAGACCTGGGGAGCCATTCCACTGGGTGATACAGTGCAATAACGCGCTCATTGAAGAGCACTCTGAGGCGTTCGCGAACTGCAATGAGGCGATGAGCTGGGGCACCATCTTGAGCCCACCACACGTAACGGAACATTCCATTTTCATATTGTCTGTCAAAGTGGAGTTCCATCTGGGGTACAACCTCTTCGTCAATCATTCGGAGGTACATGTAGGCCTGGCCATTGACGTTCCGCTGAAAGAAAAATGGACCAAATGATCCTACCATTTCCACACAGTCCGAGCCAGACCGTCAGTTTCTCTCTGCTCATCCTTGTTTCAAAGTTGAAAGCAGGTGGCTGTCTTGCAGGGGCATATCGGACGGTGTTGTGGGCATTCACCTCACCATACATCGCAAAGCCTGCTTCATCTCCTATCACGAAGTAGCGAAGAAATCTGGGGTTCCTGGCACACCGTTCAAGAAACCATTCGCAAAAAGCTCGTCTTCGCTCAAGGTCCGCTGGCAGCAGCAGCTCATGACGGATGTGGATGTGGTAGGGATGATGATGAAGGTCGAGGCGGGTAATTCGATTAAAGGTCGCAGGGGCCAGTCCAACTCCATTTCGTCTGGCACTTGTTTGCGCGGGATGTTCGGCCAATTGCTGTCGTACGGCTCCAATGTTTTCTTCGGTTCTTGCGGTCCTCCGCCTCCCTGAGTGCTCCCTGTTACGGTTAAGGCTCGTTCCGTGGTCTTGATACTTTTTACGTTTGACCAGATGGTTTTCTTTGTGGGTGGTTTTCGATCAGGGAAAGTTTCTGCGAACGCATTCTGAGTGGCCTGAAAACTTCTGGTTTCGTGGTAAGTCTTCACCACAAAGATTTTCTGTTCTGGTGTAAGCTGAACCATTGTGATCTCAGGTACACACACTGTCTGAAGGCCTGTCGGAGCTCTTAGGCTTTCCACAAGTGGTTGCACAATCAGCAAAGACATTTCCAGTTACACCCAAATCAATTATGAAAGGAGCCACGTTGATTTCATTGACTTGGAAAGTGAGCCACATCAAATAATTGACCCAAATTCCAACACACTGCTGCTCAGCGATGCGTAACCGAAAATTCATGAATGAAGTATCGTCGGAAAGCATTTGTCGTCTACTTTTGAATGATACCATGGTTTTTGCTGTAAAATGTATAGTTTTGCCACAGTGACTATTTTAAGTCGGGTTTCCTTTTTTTGGATACACCCTGTACAACCGATAAATCCTTTTATCTGTGGTATTGTCCATAAAATTAGGCGACATACGTCGTTGCCCTGTAGCCACATCTTCAGCAAGGCAACGAAATGGGAGAGAACAGAAAAAAACAATAGAGGTGGGAGAAAAACTCCACACACGAACGTGCGGGCAAACCCTGCACGGAATCAAGCAGTGACAAGTTTACAAACTGGTTCAGACGGGGTTCGAACCAAGATCACAAATGGGGGGCGGAGAAAGAACTCATGCGCCAACCAACCTGATTCCCCAATAATGCAATATATATAATACTTGTACATGTAACAATGATAATTATTTCTCTTGATCCACGAAAAATTTAGACTCCCCCTACGATACCATTTTACATCTGCTCTACATCCTCTTGATGCGCTATGTTAAAATTTTCTCCTATCGCACATTTTGTCGCAAATACCTTTGCATATATGTCATAGCTTATATTTTGTTGCATACTTTATTGTATACCTGCCATGCGTAATCAGCGTATTTTTTTGTTGGAAGCTAGAGGGATTCAAAGCCATTTCTCCACCTTTTGCTGGAGACGCGCGTTTAAGGTAGACCCTCTAGCTTATTACCAAAAACGCCCCGCTTAGGCATGCCAAGTATGCAACAAAGTATGTGACAAAATGTACGACATCGTAAATATATGCAAAGAAATGTGCGACATTGCAAATATTTGCAAAGATATCTTTGGTAAGCAATGTCTCTTGTACGCCACCATAGCGAAACAATATATGTACATTATATATGTACAAATATCACTGAACCGTGTCCCTGTGTATTTGCAAAGGTACTTTTCCCGACGGCCATGATGTTTAGAGCCAATAGAGCACAAAATGAAAACTTCACCCTTTGTGTGTTGCCATGGTTTTTGGGTCTACACTAAAACCAGTGAACTGTTTCCCTGCGCTTTAGCAATGGACGTTTCAGATTACCAGCAAATGTTTAGACCCAATTACCATGGCAACTGACGTCACACTTTAGTAGTCTATTACCATGGCAACACGTCACACTTCGGCTCTATTATCAGGCTGTCTATTAATATGGAATTTAAAAACAACTCCATGTAGTTAGGAGACATTTTCTTCTAGATATCTCGGTAATATTTGGCTCACAGAAACATGATTTACTCTCCCACGGTACAGGTAAAGGTGATCATGCACAAGGAACAACCACCATATTAACGACATACTTATCGACTGAGGTAACTTCGGTTTCTACAGCCGGAACAGAGAGTACGGAGACAACTCTGAGTTCCATGTCGGAAACAACACCTGCAATCTCCACAGAAGGGATAACGGTCGCTGCGACGGAAATATCGACAGACGCCACGATATCATACGCCACAACAACGGTGGTAAGTGTCACGGCAGACGCCACGGTAACGGGGTCAACAACGAAAGGCGTCACGGACACAGTCGCCACAACGAAAGCCGTCACGGTAACGGGGTCAACAACGGAAGGCGTCACGGATACAGTCGTCACAACGAAAGCCGTCACAGTAACTGACGCCACAACGGAAAACGCCCCAGTAACATACGCCACAAAAGAATACGTAACGGTAACAAACGCTACAACGGATGACATCACGACAACAAGTGTCACGACGATAGACGTAAAACTGTCAGGCGCAACGGAGACAACGCCAGACGTAGCCTCGAACGCAACCACCGTAGCGGTTAAAGCAGGTGAGTACTGTTAAAAAAAAAAAAAAAAAAAGGGGTTAAAATCGACCTGTTATTGAGCTTATTTGACAATATAATCATAATTTTAATGATAGACTAAAATATGCATTGAGTAATACGTGTACGCTTTCGCGTAAAGACTAGTTTCCATATAATCGTAACGCGCGCACGCAGACTAGACGCAAACAACTGAAACGCAAACACTGACGGAAAAAGTCGGCAAAGTTGAACTTGGTTCAACTTTGCCGACTGTCTGCGTTACTGTTTGCGTTGGTAGTTTGCGGCACCCTCTGTGTTTGTTACGTCTATATGGAAACCGGGCTTAAGTCTCTAGATAACGTCTAAATTGTATTTGTAACAGAGCAACTGACTACGAGCGTTTCAAAAGGATCGTTTATCATTTGCATATTTTATAAATAATAATTTGGATAAATTGCCATGTAGAAATTTCAGCCACATAGATGCAGTAATACTTCAGAAAACCTTAACAATCCATGCATGGTTTTGGTTAATGTATACCAAAAAAACAAAACAAAACAATCGTTTTTTTCTCCCCTTGTTAACTTATGATGTAAACATTAGGTCACTGCAAGTGATGTAATAGGGCTCGAAAGGTTGAAGCTGAATTGCCTCCACCAAAAAATGCATGGCTGCCGCTTTTTGACGGGATTTAACCATCGATATAATCACTTGATGCAACAACGACGTCTAAAATTGAAGCCACCGTCCGCCATTGTACTCCCCAAATACAATGCCTTGCCTAGACTTCATGTGTAAAGTGGAATGCAAGCGATCGCATGGACCGGGGAGCAGTCTAGGCAAAGCATTGTTTGGGGAGTATACTCAGTACAATGGCAGCCGGTGCGGCCGGCGATTGGCTAGCCCGCTTAGACAGCCCGCTGAAGATAAAACAAAGCGCCTACCAGCTACGGCATCTGTTGCACGTATTGGCTCACAGCGCGCCGCGCTACGACTATTCACACACGCACGTGCATGTATCGGTACGGTCCCTATAGCTAAACCCAACGCCTTGATGGTTCTGCATTCAGCCAGCGAAACTCATTACAGTAATAGGGAAACCACCTCAGCGTGGGCTAAAATTTCATTGGTCGACGAACGACAGGTTATGTTTGAAAAACGCTATGATCTGCGATCCCCAGTTTGTTCATCCCAGGCAGTATTAACAGCTCCCACAAATCATTCACGAAAGCTGTCATATTACGACTATTGTCCCCCAGAAGTGTAATCAAATACGAAAACAGAAAAGCACAATAAATGCTACGAACCCGATAATATTTGTTGTTTTCGTTAATCGATCATGCCACGGTTCTCGTAACATGGAGGACGCCATTACATGCATAATGCAAGCTTCGCGTCATTACGTGCTACTCATGAAGCTCTTGGTTGGCTCAAGACAATTTTTAAATATTCATACCTTGCATACCCGCATATATAAAGCCCGCACAAAACTGGCCAAACACAATAAAGAAAGACATTAAACCCGGAAGTGCAGACGCGACAAGGCTGTTCTTTCTTTGGAAGTCGTGATCGAACGGTGGCTCGTTTTTATGCCGTGTGCAGTTTGGATGTGCTAGACCCAATATTCTCTCGTACAGCAAAAACCTGGAGACGGCCTTGGACAAGGCTAGCCCATGGCTTTAATTCTCGTATAGCCAACTGCTATTGCATCCTTCATCCAGTCATTATATATCGACGGATTTAACGCGGCATAGGCTATTCTTGTTGTCGAAGCTCATTATTGTGTGATAAACGTGAAAACTAAAAAACATAAAAACATTTTTTAAAATGTAGGCTAAGTGGGGGTTTAACAGAAGAATGTTTCCCAAAACACAGTTTCGAGGGCATTCATACACAAGAATCTTACATGCATTTTTAAGATTTTGTTTAAATATTACGGCATCCATGTGGCTGAAACAGGGGGCAGCGCACAGAGTTAGATATAGAAAACTAGAGTGCGCACTCCCAATACATGTGCCGATATGGACGCCGACATTTAACGCTACGGGTGTACGGCGGGCAAAGGGGTATTGCCCACTTTGCACTCATATCGTTAAGCAAATATGGTGCCGCCCACATCGTCCCAGTCCACACACGAGACTTGAATAACCAGTGCACACTCTAGTTTTCTATTATTTAACTCTATGGGGCAGCGTAAGAAAAAAATCAGGTACGGCGGCGGGTTGTGCCATTTTAGACCTACTTCAAGTCTGATATTGCGTATCGCTAAGTATGATATGGTATTGTAACGGCCGTCCCGATCCACCAGCGAGGGGGCCAGCACCGTTTCACAGTGGGTCCGCCCGACGTGCTGAGGGCGCTATCACGGCTCCACGGAGCCGGGTGGCGTGATCTCCTGCTGGGGGATCGGGATATCCGTTCCGCGTGGGGACGCGGTCCCTGCGCCATCTTTGGCTGAGTTGTTGTCACGAAGAGACGTGTTGGAAATAAACGTGGAGAGTTTAGTTCCTGAACAAGATTTCCTGTGTGTTCCTTCTTTGTGTCGAGTGTCAAATAACGAGAGGGGAAATTCCTTGTTACAGTATTCTTCTCATAAATTTGTGAAGTATGCGCGATCTCAGACTTGACTTCAGTCTAAAATGGTACAATTCGCCCCCGGCCCGTCCAACGATGGTGCGTCGTCTCGGGACCCAGGGTCGTAAGTCGTTCCACACGCCCGCGGTGTCCGGGTGGTGGCCTCGCCCAGGTACACCATCCCAACCCCTCTCCATTGTCTTTCCTTTACCGCTCCTCGATTTATCTGGTGTCCAGCCGGCACCACAGTATTCTCAGGAACATGAACTCTTGCCACCGATATGTGCTGTTCGTAGCCTCCTAAAGCCGCGGACTTTCCATTAATCAACACTGTGTTGTCCCCCCACCGCCACTGGCAACGGTACGTCGACAGGAAGTCTATCCCCAGGATGACATCCGGCTCAATTTTAGCCACAATGCAGGCGTGGCTCAAGACCTGATCTCCGATCTGGAGTTCAAAGGTAGCCTCCCCCCGGGCCTGCATTGGGCTCCCATCTGCTTGTCTCAGGGTCGGAGGCGGAGGCTGGAGGTATGGCTTCCCGGGTCCATAAAGCTCGTCATATATGCGTTTCGAAATTAGGCTCACCGTATCTCCCGTGTCCAGCAGGAAACAGGCGGGCTTCAAAGAAACCTTTCCTGCGACGTAATTTCCCCCCTCCCCCCAGTGTCACCTTCGGTTTCATCTGGTCTTGTCCTGGGGGTCCTCCACCGGCCGTCCACTGGGTCGACCCAGACTCATTCTGTCCTCTTCTCTGACCGCTGGTGAATCCTCGCCTTCTTTGCGGACAATCACGCCGAAAGTGACCGAACTCATGGCAGCCGAAACACTCCACCATCGATCGGTCGGGCGGTCTCCGCGCGTAGCCTGTGCTCTCTGTGTTCCTGTCTGGTGTAGGTTGCGCTAGCTGCACTACCGACCTCACTTCCCTGGTTCCTTGTTTTCCCTTCCTGTTCTGTACCTGGGAGTCCAGGAAAGCCTCTATCTCCGTTGCCAGGGTGATTGCTTCGGTCAGGGTCGTCGCCTTTCTCGAAAAAAAACGTGGCGTTGCAGCTGCTCGTCACCCAATGCATGCCGGAAAGCATCCACAGCCAGGTCCTCCCGAGCTTGCGTGGGGAGGTTCGGGTAGCTCTTGGAAACCAACCGCCTGATCGACTGCCCCGGCTAGCTAGCCACTGATAGATTCGTCCCGACGTCTTGTGCACATCGACAGCTGGGACCGATGCGGTAAGACTTGGGCCGTGACTCCGAAACGCTGTTCGAAGTACTCTAGGATACGGGGGTACTCCGTCCGGGCCTCCGGTGCCATATCAGCTAAAGCTTTCCGTGCCGAGCCCTTCAGATGGGAGCCCAGGAACATTGCCTTCGCGGACTCGCTCCACTGGTTGACTCTGGCCACGCTCTCAAAATGGATCAGGTAATCCGACCACGAGGAACCCCGTCAAACTTATCTGGAAGCATCATCGGTCTTCGACCTCCTCCGGGGGGCTTCTGCTTCTCTGGCCCTGTGGTCGTCGGTTGCGCCGGTGATGGATCGGACCTCGTGGCTGGCTGCGAGGTTGGCGTGTTGCTTACGTCTGCATCCGGCTTCCCGCTTTGCGGTGGCGCCCCATAGGTTTGTGCAGTGCGTAGCTGATTCGTTCGCTCCGCATAGTAGAGTTGTGCGGTGCGGAGCAGATTCCCTTGCTCCGCACCATATGGTTGTGCAGTGCGGAGCAAGTCTCCATTGCGTTGTACAGTGCGGAGCTGATTCTCGTGCTCCGCACCGTAGGTTTGTGCAGTGCGGAGCAGATTCCCTTGCTCCGCATCATAGGGTTTTGCAGTGCGGAGCAAGTCTCCATTGCGTTGTGCAGTGCAGAGCAAATTATGGTGCTCCGCCCCATAGGGTTGTGCAGTGGGGAGCAAATTCTGGTGCTCCGCCCCATAGGGTTGTGCAGTGCGGAGCAAATTCTGGTGCTCCGCCCCATAGGGTTGCGCAGTGCGGAGCAAATTCTGGTGCTCCGCCTCATAGGGTTGTGCAGTGCGGAGCAAATTCTGGTGTTCCGCCCCATAGGGTTGTGCAGTGCGGAGCAAATTCTGGTGCTCCGCCCTATAGTGTTGTGCAGTGCGGAGTCGATCCGGAGGTTCCGCGCCGTAGTCTGGTAGCGTGCGGGGCTCCAAGTGGAGCTGTTCTCCTTGGTCGAGTGTGGTGCGAAGTCGATCCAGGGATTCCGCACCGCAAGCCCGTGGCGTGCGGGGCTCTGAACGGAGCGGTGCCATGTGGTCGTATACGGTGCGGGGTGGACCTCCGGAACTCGCCGGAACTTTCCCGGCTCAAAATGCACCGGGGTCGAACCTAGGTCCCTCCATGGGTCGCTGGTTTGATCCGACCCCCTGCAAAAACTACTCGGATTGGCAGGGTCAGGCCGTACTGCGTGTCCCGGCCTCCCCTCTACAATATCAGGTTCCAACATTATTTCCGAAACCTCCCGTCGCCCGGAGTTTTCTCTCGGGCTTTCTCCAAAAAACGATAACAGTTTGTCTACCGTTACGAACGTTTTACTATTCGACGTGAAAGTCTGTCCCCTATCCTGGGACAATTTAGCCTTTAGTCAGGGCTGCCGTGGCAAGTTATATATTCGCGCGCAGTTAGTTTTACAAACGCTAGCACGCACGGACTGTCCGACCCGACAGCCTTTAACATAGCGTATTGTTGGTGCTTATGTTTTTCTTTATTTCTGTCTACCGTTTTGGTAGAGGGGTTACGTGCATAATGCATGAGGTCAGGATTCCCCATTGACCAATGAGAAGGTGAACTGTTAAACTGATGACGTCATACGCATAGAAAATTAGGCAGTTGTAGTTTGTACGACCATGGTACGATCGACAATCTCCGAAGAAAAAAAAGCTACATATTTCGGGAAACTTAATAAGTCGCAACATATTCAGGCCAAGAAAATGCTAGATGATTGCGATTAATTAAATTCACCAAGGCTAGCTCCCGCACCGGCCGGCCGCACAGTACACCGTGCCGCGCCGATATGCCGCCGGTCGTCTGCGGCGGCCGCCCTGCTATTGCGCGTGCATGGCCATGCCGCACGCACGGTGCATTGTTGTTTTGCACGTAGTGAATTTATGCACAGACAAAGGCTATGTCAAAAGGAAAACATTCCATACACATTCGCCAGTTAATACTCGTATGATGTACTAAGTCAATGAAGCATGGCATGAAAATTGTTTTCAAAAAAACTTACTGCAAATTTTTTTTTTACTGCTAAAATTGCTTCCTTGTGTCACCCAATCTAAACTCTCTGGAGCATTTATCATGTCATATTTAAAAGGATTTATTATAGTGACATTTATATACCCTGAATAAACAGTTCCTTACTATTTGTTACGATGAACAAGTTCAAATGTCTGTCAACCTGCGACAAGCCACGACAACTTACAACAACTTACGACAACTCTATGACAAGTTACGATTATACATACGAAAAACACTGCGCCACTGTGTGACAATATTGTACTGGCTCTGTTGATCTTAATAAATCATAATTTTTGGGAATTTCAAAGCCAAATCGCACATGTCACAGTGGGAGCTAAGCCGGTATTCCGCTGTGCAATATTTTCTTACGACTATAGTCGCAATTATCTTAAGATATATGATACAGGTACAATTTCGTAGCGTCTCGCAGGTTGTCACAGACTTTTGTACAGTTTTTGGTCACCCACTGCATGATTTGCCACAATTTGTTGCGACTGCGACATGTGCAATATTAGGAAGTATTGTACGTGTCGTAAGTATTCTCAGCCACTTCACGACATATATCTTTTAATTAGTAAATTCTAACGCTTACGATATGGTTACAATGTGCAATTTATTCCGAAAACATACGAATGTTTGCATTTATTTTCTTACTGATCTCCCACACAGTTCCTTAACGAACAGTTCCTTAAGATATGACACGGTACGATCAGGATTGTTTTTTATCCTGTTCAAATGTCCATGACAAGCCACAGCTTACGAAACTCTACGACAAGCTACGATTGCACTGTAACAAATCTTAGAAAATCGTAATGCTTATTATTGTATTGTTGCGATATGTATTTTCAATATACCAATGTCTGTGATTGATCGTTACGATTCCTTACGATGACAGTACGAATCTACGACATATGCGACTTGTTCAGACACATACGAATGTCTTCGATCATGATCACACATTGTGCGATTCATTACGATACCTTACTATTTCTTACAATGACACAGTACAAATCTACTGTGACGACATCTGCGGGTTAATTGTTACAAATCTTAGAAAATTGTAACGCTTAGTGCTTATTGCAATTTTACGTTACGATATGCATTTTCAGTATACGAATGTCTGCGATTCATTACGATTCCTTACGATGACAATACGAATCTACGACATCTGCGACTTGTTCAGAAACATACGAATGTCTGCGATCATGCATGATTACGCATTGTGCGATTCATTACGATTCCTTAAGATTAAGTTATGATTCTTTCCGACGACAGTACAATATAATTCTACAACATCTGGGACAAGCCACGACCAGTTCACGATACTCCGTGTTTACTAGTATTAAAAGAAACCCTCCCACTTTGCGACAATCGTAAAAAGTTGCAGGTAATATCAGCAAAACTGCAGTGATTTTGTGCTTGTACATGTACATGCATCTTGAACATTTTGAGATATAGTCGGCAGGCCCAAACCGATTTTCCTTGCAACTTGAGAAAAACCAAGGAGAAAAGTCAGATTTTGTTTAAATTGTCATTGGCTATAGGATTTGTACACGGGGTGCAAGGACGACTTGACCTGGGGACGACTTCGACCTAAGTGTTAATTGAGGGGCCCGGGTTGACTCGGGGATACCGGGACGACTTGTCCCGTTTCGCGTACTACGGCGTACTACGTGTGTAGCGCAGTGTTTTTTTTGCCACACGCACGAAAAGCATTGTTGGCGAGTTTATTATTATTATTAAGGATTCCTCTAAAGTGCCCATTGCACTGTCACTCGCAAGCGTGAGGAAACCCATGAAGAATTATAAATTAGAAATGGCCAGAGACACCGGGAAACCCCCTTGCTCTTTACGAAAGAATGCTCTGGGGTCTTTAAAGTGCGTTACCGTTAACTAACACACTGTATCAACGGATTTACATCCCTTCCGAAGGATAGAGCAAGTGTGAATGAGTGCCTTGCTCAAGGGCACAGGTACCACAGCCGGCTGGAGGTTCGAACCTGCAAACCCGAGTTTTCACCTATGATTGCGAGTCAATGACCCAAACCACTCGGCCACGGTTAATCAATTACCCATTTATGTGGGGTTATTCTATAGAACTTTGACTAATCATGTTTCTTGTATTTTGTTTTCCTGGTACGAATAATAACTTTTAGTCAGGCAGCATGTGGTGTCCCGTGGGAACTTAATGATTAGAAGGTCTCACCTACCTAGATGTATTACAAGGGTGCTCAGGAGCACAAAAAACATTGTTGGCAATTTCAAAAATGTTGCAGAAGGCGGCCATCTTGGACTTCAAAATGGCCGCCAGTTTAAGCCTTATCACAAGCCTTATGTAGGCAACTAATCAGCCGATTTTAAAGATCATGGTGTTGATATTATTGTTTTCCTTGGTGCTAAATGGAATTCTGAGATTTTCAAACTGATGACAGGTCAGGGTCACGTGATTAGGATGAGGATCTGGGTCATTTTCAATATGGCCGCCATTAAAATTAACAGGTGTCAGGTGTAGGCAATGTCAGGTGTAGGTACCTCAGCTGATGTTATACATCACCGTGTTTATACTATGGTTTTCCGTGGTGCCGAATGCAATTCCGAGGTTTTCAAAATGATGAGAGGTCGGGCCACGTGATTAGACCGAGGATCTGGGTCATTTCCAATATGGCCTCTATTAAAATTAACAGGTGCCAGTTGTAGGCCTAAGCAGTGTCAGGTGTAGGTACATCATCAGCCGATTTTAAAGATCGTTCTGTTGATACTATGGTTTTCCGTGGTGCTAATTGGAATTCTGAGGTTTTAAACTTATCAGAGGTCATGGTCACGTGATTAGGATGAGGTCAATTTCAAATCTGGGTCAATTCCAAGATGGCTGCCGTTGGCCTTGAAAATCGCTGAAATGGCTGTAACTTCTTTAATATTTTGTGTAGAACAATGATTTAAATGTCTGCCCTAGGGTTTTCATGGTCAGGCAATTCACTGACATCATTGAAATTTCAACCCGACCTTCAACAAACGATAAAAGCCACAATCTCAAGATGGCGGTCATAAATCTCTATAACTGCTGGTGTTGGATACGTAATCTTTTATTGGTCAGTAACATGGATGATTACGTCTTGAAGCAAGGCTGGCTGCATCAGCGTCCGTAAGAGCCGCTAAGGCAGGATGCGCCACTCTGCATGAATGCATTTCTAGGGCTGCTTTTGAGACGTACGATTCAGGAGGTCAGCTCATCCCACGCAGGTTTAATCAGGATAAAAACCCTTTAACTGGAGTCTTTAACTGCAAAATTCTCCACTAGAAGTAGACAATAATTCATTGCTGTATGAATCGAAGGTACACCTGGACCAGCGGAAGTGTTTTGAGAGCGTTTTCAGAGTGGTTGTCGATCAGTGCCTTATTGTCCTGTATTGGGGTGGGGTGGGCCGGGTTTGGGCTGGGCGGGGCTGGGTTGGGCCGGACTGGGCCGAGCCGAGCTGGGGCTAGTGGGGGCTGAGCTTTGCTGGGGTGTGCTGCGGCTGTGGGGGCTGTGATGGGCTGGTCTGGGCCTGGAGTTTTGGGCTGGGGATGGGGCGGAATGGGATGGGGATGGGGATGGGGATGGGAATGGGGATGGGGATGGGGACGTGGTTGGTTGGCTATGGGCTGGGCCGAGGTGGCTTCAGGCTGGGCCGGGGTGGATTCGTGCTGGCTTTGGGTTGGGCCGGGGTGGCTTCCGGCTGGGCTGAGGCTCCAGCTGGGGTCGGGTGGCTTGGGGCTGGGCCGGGGTGGCTTTGGGCTGGCCGGGGTCGATTCGGGCTGGCTTTGGGTTGGGCCGGGGTGGCTTCCGGCTGGGCTGAGCCTCCAGCTGGGGTCGGGTGGCTTGGGGCTGGGCCGGGGTCGATTCGGGCTGGCTTCGGAGTGACTTCGGGCTGGGCCGGAATGGCCTCGGGCTAGGCTGAGGTGGATTCGGGCTGAGCTTAGGTGGTTTTGGGTTGGGCCGGGGTAGCTTTGCGCTAGGCCGGGGTGGCTTCCGGCTGGAATGAACTTCCAGCTGGGCTGAACTTCCAGCTGGGCTGAATTTCCAGCTGGTGTCGGGTGGCTTGGGGCTGGGCTGGGGTGGCTTCGGTCTGGGGTGGCTTTTAGTCGGGTATCTATGGGGGACCCCCGTGCACCCCCCAGAACTAAACCAAACCAACTTTTTTAGGTGCATTTTATGGTCCTAAAACACATTTTTGATGTTAACAGTAACAAAAACCCGATGCATTCGGGTTATTCAAAATGGCGGCCAAAATGGCCGCCAAAATGGTGCAAAATCATATATTGGCCAAATAATATGATTAAAGCACTTGCAAAATGGCTAGTTATATGTTTTTGACCCTCGCAAATTCATTCCTGGGGTCCCTTTTTTTGTATCATGCTTCAAATTCAAAATGGCGGCCAATATGGAGGCCAATATGGCTGCCAAAAGTGGCCAACTGTGAGCAAAATGATATATAATGGACAAAAATAATGTTCACATACATAACAAAAGTTATGTTTTTGACCCTCGCAAATTTATTTATGGGGTCCCCTTTTTTCTATCATGCTTCAAATTCAAAATGGCGGCCAATATAGAGGCCAAAAGTGCCCAATATGAGAAAAATTATGGCATGTATAATGGACAAAAAAATACATGTACATTAAATGCAGTCCCCAGAATTAACTTACAACCTTTTAGGGTGTCTTTTATGATCCTGAAGCATATCGGGGATACTAACGAGAAAAAAATGCTCTGGATATGACCAAGATGGCGGCCAGTATGGCCGCTATTACATGTAATATGTCCAAAATGGAAAAGATCCTATATTAGCCAAATATAATATGATAAAATCATTTATAAAATTGCTAGTTATATGCTTTTGACTGTTTTAAAAACATTTCTGGCATCTCCTATTTTTCTATCATATATCATGCTCTAAATTCAAAATTGGCGACCAATATGGCGACCAATATGGCTACCAAAAGTGGCCAAATGTAAGAAAAATGATATACAATGACAACAAAATAATGCATAAATTAAATGCAACCCCCTTCCGCTAAACTACCCTCACCAACTTTGTATGATGCCTTTTAGAGTCCTGAAACAGTTTTGGATGTTAACATTATTAAAATAAAATCTTCTAGAGACAAAGATGGTGGCCAATATGGCCGCCAAAAATGGTCTAAAATTAAAAGGATATCATAAGCCGAATAATTAGCATTTATAAATTGCTATTCATATGTTCTCGACCCTCATTTATTACAACCAATATATGGCTGCCAAAATATGTTAAATGAATGAATTCAATGACCCCCCCCCCCCCCCCCCCCCCCCCACACACACAACCCAATAACAACCTTTGGGTGCGTTGATCCACAAAAACTATTTGGATTTTAACAGAGAAAAACCTGCGGCACTCGAGATATCCAAGATGCCGGCCAATATGGCTGACAAATCATATCACCCATATGATGCAATACAAATTAATAAAATGGTTAGTTACTGGTATGTTCTCTACCCTCAACAATCATCTTTATGCTTCCCTTTTTTACTTCAAATTCCATAATATGCGATCAGCATGGCGGCCAAATGAGAAAAATGTCTGCTGTGCTGGCTGGGCTAGTGCGTTTTCCCTTGCTCGCTTTTAAAAGGGATCCAATGAAACTGAAACTTCCCTTACTGTAGCATTGGCATATTGGATAGGTGTCTCCCCAGTACATGTAACCCAAGGGATGCATCTTTATGGAAAATTCGCACAGGACAACTTCCCATCCTAATCCCTCTATTGCTTGCTGGTTTCTATCATGTTCAGGAGTGTACGATTAAACTGCTCTATAAACACATCCAAATTCGAATTGTATTGAGTTGTTCACATTTTGTGTACCCCAATAATTATGCCCTGCACTTCAATACCGTTGCTGTTTCTAGAATCGCTCTTCCCACTTTAGACTCCCTCTTCACGAACAACAAACACCCCATTGTCTCATGATCCCATATCTGTGTTTCTCAGATCATATTTGTTGTGATTATGGAAAAACCATTTTGGTGGTCATACCAGCCTCATTTAACTTCAAACATGATAAGAATACCAAGATGACAACTGATAAGGGTGAACAACATCATTTAATTTATGTTTTATAATTTGTTTTTGGCCAATTAGATATCATTTTTCTTACATTCAGCTACACTTGACAGCCATATTGATCGCCGTCTTGAATTTAAAGCATGGTAGCACACCAGATAAACATTTGTGAGTAAAAAATATTTATAACTAATCATTTAAATCATTATTTTGCTATAAATATATGACCTTTTCTATTTTGGAAAATGTTTAGTGACCATATTGGCCACCATCTTGGATATCGCCAGACAATTTTTTAATTAACATGTTTTGTGACCTCAAAGGTGCAACAGTTTTTATTTTATTTTTATCTTTATTACAGTATGTGTCATTTTTCTCATATTTGGCCACTTTTGGCAGCTACAGTGATCGCCATCTTCAAGCTGTGGGTTATTTTTGGCCCATTATATATCATTCTCCTCATATATGGCCACTTTTGGCAGCCATTTTGAATTTGGAGCATGGTAGAAAATCTTTAAAATAACATTTGCGAGGTTAAGAAACATAACTAGCAATTTTATAAATGATTGTCGTTATTTGGCTAATATACATGTCTGATCTTTTTCATTTTGGACCATTTTTAGTGGCCATATTGGCCGCCATTTTAGATATCTCCAGAGCATTTCATTGTATTGTTAACATGCAAAATATGCTTTATGATCACAAAGGGCTCCCCAATAAGTTGGTGTGGGTTAGTTCTGGGTGGTTGCCTTTAATTATTTTTTGTCTATTATATATTTTTTTTGTCTTCATATTTTGCCATATTGGCCGCCATATTGGCCGCCATATTTAACTTGCAGCATGATAGTAAAATAGGGGACCCCAGAAATAAATTTGCGAGGGTCAAAAACACGTACCTTTTGTTATGTGTTTATTATTATTTGTGTCCATTATATATCATTTTTCTCATATTTGGCCAATTTTGGCAGCCATATTGGCCGTCATTTTGAATTTGAAGCATGATAGAAAAAAGGGGACCCCATAAATAAATTTGCGAGGGTCAAAAACATATAACTTTTGTTATGTATGTGTTTATCATTATTTGTGTCCATTATATATCATTTTGCTCACAGTTGGCCACTTTTGGCAGCCATATTGGCCTCCATGCTGGCCGCCATTTTGAATTTGAAGCATGATACAAAAAAAGGGACCCCAGGAATGAATTTGCGAGGGTCAAAAACATATAACTAGCCATTTTGTAAGTGCTTTAATCATATTATTTGGCCAATATATGATTTTGCACCATTTTGGCGGCCATTTTGGCCGCCATTTTGAATAACCCGAATGCATCGGTTTTTTTTTTACTGTTAACATCAAAAATGTGTTTTAGGACCATAAAATGCACCTAAAAAAGTTGGTTTGGTTTAGTTCTGGGGGGGGGGGGGTGCACGGGGGGTCCCCCATAGATACCGGACTATTTGGGCTGGCTTCGGGGTGACTTCGGGCTGGGCCGGGATAGCCTCGGGCTAGGCTAAGGTGGATTCGGGCTGAGCCGGGGTGGTTTTGGGTTTGGCCGGGGTGGCTTTGGGCTGGGCCGGGGTAACTTTGCGCTGGGCCGGGGTGGCTTGGGGCTGGGCCGGGGTTGATTCGGGCTGGCTTTGGGTTGGGCCGAGGTGCCTTCTGGCTGGGCTGAACTTCCAGCTGGGGTTGGGTGGGCTGAACTTCCAGCTGGGGTTGGGTGGCTTGGGTCTGGGCTGGGTTGGCTTTGGGCTTGGCTGGGGTGGCTTCGGTCTGGGGTGGCTTTGGCAGGGCCGCGCCGGAAGGCATCGGGCTGGGCTAGGGTGGCTTCAGGCAGGACAGAGATGGCTTCGGGCTGCATGGGCTGGGATGGCTTAGGGCTGGGCTGGGCTGGGCTGGGATGGCCTTTTGTTGATAAAACCTGTGTGGGATGAACTGACCTCCTGAACCACGTGTCTCTAAAACAGTCCTATAAATACAGATTGTCAGAGAGCAATTCTGGCAGAGTGGCGCACCCTGTCGTAGCGGCTCGTACGGTGGCTGATGCAGCCAGTCTTGCCACTAGATGGGGGTGTGGGGGGTGGCGGGAGGGGGAGAAGGTCTTGTTAAGCACATTACTGACCAATAAAAGAAGCTACATCTGACATAAGCAGTTAGAGAAGCTATTTTTCTATCCCCTTCCATGCCTATATTTTGACCGCCATTTTGAATTTGCGGCTTTTATTGTTTGTCGAAGGTTGGATTGAAATATTATGGATACCAGTGAATTCCCTGACACTGGAAACCCCAGGGTAGACATTTAAGTCACTGTTTTACTCCAAATATTACAGAAGTTACAGCCATTTTAACGATTTTCAAGGTTATTGGCGGCCATTTTGGAATTGGCCTAGATTTCACCCATTTCTGGTGACTTGATTTTGGTAGACTTTTTTCCTGTCATTCACCACATTCAGTAGAACCAATAACCACTGAAAAATATTTTGTTAAATTTTGTTGGAGGTTGGGGAACTTTTTTTCATGAAACCCCGAATTTCTATCAGAAAATGGTTTCAAAATGTCGGCCATTCTGAAATCCAAGATGGCCGCCGTCTGCAACCTCTCAGATTTTGCCAACATGGTTTTTCTTGTTCCTTGGGGTGTAAATAAGACATCTAGCTATGTGGCATTTTCTAATCATCCGATGCCCACGGGCCTTAATTTCTTACCACATGCTGCCTGACTATTTCGCTTTTTTCGTGAATGCTACCTATATTTATATGGATGATTCCAGAAGCTCCCCGCCGCTGGTTGGTTACAATTTATGAATAATTCACCACCTCCGTTGCTGTTGAATTATTCAGCACTAAGGTCACAAATACGCTTTGGTAAAGGCGTTCGTGGCGAACAGTCTGCAGTATGAATGTTAGTCTTTCCACAAGCGCTAGCAAAACCGTGCACAAAACAAACCTCGCCACGGACGCCTTGACTAAAGGCTAGGGACAACTCGTGTCCGCTGCTGGGCATTTCCCTTCCGCGTGGCGGGTCTGATGGTGCCATTGTCGATTACGTGAATCCGTCACAAAAAAACAACGCAAATTTCACCTGAATTTCCTGTATTTCCTCCGTCGGTGTCGTCCCACCGCTGCCACCAGTGTAACAAGGAATTTCCCCTATCGTTATTTGACACTCGACACAAAGAAGGAACACACAGGAAGTCTTGTTCAGGAACTAAACTCTCCACGTTTATTTCCAACTCGTCTCTTCGTGACAACAACTCAGCCAAAGATGGCACAGGGATCGCGTCCCCACGCGGAACGGATATCCCGATCCCCGAGCAGGGGCTCACGCCACCCGGCTCCGTGGAGCCGTGATAGCGCCCCCAGCACGTCGGGCGGACCCACTGTGAAACGGTGCTGGCGCCCTCGCTGGTGGATCGTGACGGCCGTTACACGCCCCCTCCGAGGACCCTCCTTTCCCCAAAGCAGGCGGCGACGCCCACGTTCCGCTGGAGAGACGATCCCTTCACAAAACAAGAAAAACAACAAGGTTACATGAACAAAAAAGGGGGGGGGGGAACACCTATGGTGTTAGAGAGTCAATTATGGGGGAGGTGGTCGTCGCTGCGCCGTAGTGCGCCAGAACAGTTGATGTACATGGGCCCGCCCCCACCCCGGTATGCTGCAGCCGCCACTCGTCCCTCGCGTGCTCGCAGAGGGGTCCGTCATCTCGGTGGCAGACTCGCGGGACGCTCCGTCATGTCGGATGTGACTATTGGTAGGAACTTTCCAGCGCGCGCCACCCGGGAACGTAAGAATGGTCCCGGCCGGGATCCGGTGTCGTGATCCCTGCTCCAGCTGCATGGGTGGCGGGGCGCTCTAGATCAGTCTGCGTGCCCCCTTCCTGGTGCGAGGGCCTCCTTTGACGCTTACCTCTGAGGGGCATCGGTGCGGGGGAGCTAACCCCGGTGCGGGCACGCCGCCGGCCCGTCCAACGATGGTGCGTCGTCTCGGGACCCATGGTCGGAGATCGTTTCACACGCCCGCGGTGTCCGGGTAACGGCTGTCGGCGAAGACGCGGGGGCGAACGGGTCCTGGACCGGCCCCGTTCATCAAGCCGATGTCGTGACGGAGGCGTTGCCGGCGATCGCGAAGCGCGTTCTTCCTCCGGGGGCCGCTGTCGGGGGGAGGCGGGGCCGGTTGAGGTGCCGCCACGACCGGGGGTCACTCCGAAGTGGTGCGATAGCCCCCACGAGCTGGTGGTTCCGGCCGGGTGGACTCCGGGGGTGTACCGTAGCAGCTGGGGCCGTTCCGAGCGGTCATTTGCCCCCCTCCGCTCCCTGCCCTCACCATCCAGCTCGTCGTCGCTGGCTTGTACCTCTAGCTCGTCGCCCAGCGTCACCGTCGCCACCCCCCGGTTCCCTGGTGCAGTATCGTAGGTGTCGCTGCCGAATGTCGTCCATACAAAACGCTCTCCCGCATCCGAGGGGGCATTCAAAGGGTCTCTCCGGGTGCAGAGCTGCGCGGGCTGTCGCCTGGTGCCGCCTCAGCAAAACCGTGCACAAAACAAACCTCGCCACGGACGCCTTGACTAAAGGCTACGGAAACCGGGGATGAGTACTGGCGGGCCGTATATTGACTCGTAAACGACTTCATACCTGAAATTATAGTCATGTTCCTGTTGGAAGGAATTATAATCGGAAAGAATCAAGTATCGATGGCTTCAGACCTTGTATACAAAAACATATGAGACTGGCTGAACGACCTTTTAGTGTTTTATAAGAATCTGTAATTTCTCCTACTTCTAAAGTTTGGGTTTTATATCAAATCTGCACTTAGAAAAAAATATCAACTTCGCAATTCTTGCCAGTAAGTCAGTAAGTCTACTAACGTCATTTTGGAACATCCCGTGCACTTTAAACCGTTAGGAAGTTACACATTGACTTATCAATAAAGCTCTTTTCACACTAATAAGCCTAAAAACCGCCTACAAGCCGTTTGTTATCTGTTATCAACTGGCTTTTTCTTGATTGTAGAAAAATACGACATTCGTTAACAACAGTGAGAAATTCCTGTAGGGTGTAGGTTAATGCACTCAGCAACGCACCGTTCGTGATAACAGTGACCCTCGGGCTTAGCCCTCGGGCCATTCTTACCAACGAACGCGCTTCTCGGGTATTATTCTTTACTGAAGTCCACGTTGTATATAGGAAGCATGAAATACAATTAACAGTACTTGCAAAGATATCATTGCTCTTCAAATTTTCGATTTTCGTTATCGATTTTTTCATGATGTCTAGCGCAAAATTAGCCTTTTCGCGTACAAATCTTGGTGACGCCTGAATTGTGAATCATCCGAATGTTGCTGTTTGTGTTTTCATTTATAGGAGGCTTGTCAACGGGGGTTATTGTCGGCATCGCGGTCGGTAGTGTTGCCGCTGCTGCTGTGGTTGTTACTCTTGCCATCGTCCTCCTAAAATGCGTCGGCAAACCCGCCCAGGTTGGAATTGTTGAATTAGCCGAATTACGCCCCCAGTCACACCTATCCCAAGACGTGGAAAAACTTTCCAACTCGGACGTCTCGACAACATGATGAGGATGACCAAACCAGCGAACGGCCAGACCCACTGCGAGAATTTGGACAGGTATTTTGACATACAGTTGACGTATTCGGACTTGGGCGTCTGCTTTTACCTGCACACGAAATGGAACTCTAAAAATAAACTATTCAAAAACAAAACCGCAAGTCACCTGTAAGTTATGTTTCAGGGGGCGGGGTGGTGTTCACATTACATTTAAAATGTTTTACGTATCAAGCGGCTTGTGATAAGCCACCTTTTTAAGCGCCACGCTTCAGTGCACATATATACTAAACCGATTTGAAGTAATCCCCTGAGTATATGTGGCTATGGCTGGCAACAGTTCCCAAGTTCATTTTGTTTTTACTATAGTGCTGATCTTGCGAACTCGATATTATATGACTTTCAGAATAAAGCGGGCCTCCCACTGCGATTTTTGTCACGAATATCCTACGATTAGGTACGATTTGGTAGGATTGTGTATAGATTCTATACACAATCGTACCAAATCGTCTATACACAATTGTACTAAATCGTACCTAATCGTAGGGATTTCGTAGACAAAATCGCACATGAGGCCCGCTTAAGACCGAGCTTGAGGTGTTAGTTGCCACACACAGCTCCATATAGAGTATACATGTTTTACGCACGATGAACCGTGGTACTTTTTACAGGGTGCAGAGCTAGCTCTGCACGCTGTAAAAGGTTGCTGTTAAATGTGCAGTATTGTACAGTATTTCACAGCTAGCAAAATAAATAAGTTTCTGTCTAAACTTACGTCACTGTGAAATCATTGAGTCAACAAACCTTATCGACGTTCTCAATGCATTATGGGATTGGATGACAAAATTGCCCGGCCAAATGTGCATAAGCCTATGAGGCGGACACCAACTAGGCAACTTTTTTACTCATTTTCACGAAAACCAGAAATAGTTCAAGGATCAACATCACACCACTTTATCTTTGACACATATTAGGTCAGTCGGAATTTCGTCGTCCGTGTAGGACTTTAATACTTAACCAGACCTAAACAAGTTGAGTCATTAGTTATTGTTGAAAGTAGAAATCGATGTTAAAAAGAAATTCTGAGGGTCCTTTTCGCGTTTTTGTCGGTTTTTGACGCTGGAATTACTTTGTTTTCCCTGGATTCACAACGAGTGCGTCGCCATTAAACAGGAAATCAATTGTCACTCCGCGACGGACCATACCATTATTTGTGGGGTGCGTGGTTTATAAAAATTAAAGCAAATGTCAATGTATACATTATGCAACCATCAGAATTGTAGCTCATAACATTTAAAATGTTTTAACATTATGCTGTAGTAGAATAAATTCTTCTAGTTTCAAAATTTAAATCGTTGATGTGTTTATTTTTCTTGTGCATTTCCTGCTATAAAATCGACCACTCTGATGGTTTGCACTTAAGTCTGGGATCCATCTCAGTGAAATCTAAATATACGGCATTTTAACGCATGTCAGAGAGCCAGACTGAAATGTCCTTTTCGTGTATGGCGCGGCGCCGGCCGGCCAGCAACAATCATGATTTTCATGGATGGATCACGAAAGATTGCTGTGTATATGAGCAACAAATTACTCGTAAAAATAGAGTAAGTAATGAAGGTAAAAATAGTATAGCAAGCTTTATGTTGCTAGCGGTCCGTGTTTGCTAATTCGTGGTTTAAGTGGCATAAATTCACAACTGAAAAACACACTCCAGGCACCAGCGCAGTGTACACGGTACAGTGAACAAGCGACAGCGACAGTCGTCCCGTTTTAAGACATCTCGACCGGTCACGGTCGAAAAATTCGGAGAGAATTTGGTGGTTGATCATGGAAAAACTATCATGTACGTTCGCGAGTTGAAACTCCATGCACTAAGTCTATGGAGCATGACAACAACAATCCTAAGTGTTTTCAAAGAAAAACTTGATATTTTCTTATCGTGTTTCCAAACCAAATTTTACACTTTCTGGGGCATTTATGATCATGACATTGTTACTTTTATTAGGAAGAATTAGTGGCGAACGTGTACGGTATTTATACCGTTCATCATGTCTTACGATCACGACCTTTTGCACAAAACATATGAGACTAAGTGTTTACTCACAAACATTTTTTTTTTCTAACTCAAAAATGTGGGTATCTCCATCAAATTTGCACTTACCGATGCTTGAGTCATTTCAAAAAAAGAAAAACATTCTGATCAACTTCTCAACCCTCAGTGCCATTTATTATTAATGTTAACTTGTTATTCATTTTTCAGTTCAACAGTGAAGGGGACAAAGGCACCAACCACCAGGTGCATTAGGGGTCAGGAAGTGAAGATTTCACTTACCTGAACAGTGATTGGATCAAAACTGTCAAGGAGCGAGGACTTCAGATGCAGCACATATTGTCCACACCTGTACCTACATTTGAGGCTCGAGGATAAACAGAATGACATCGCCGGTGAACCCAAACGTATGAGCAAGCGTCAAATGCCAACCAGGTATTCATCAAGTGATCTACAATTGTATTACACTTGTTTTAACGTCTAAAATTGTTTTAACGTCTAAAATTGTTTTAACGTCTGTATTCTAAGCATCGATTTTGAAGAATGTAGATATGGATATTAAACAATTTTTTAAAAATTAGTTAATTGTTTTTATCCCCTAGATCATTCTCCCGAAGAGGTGTATTTGGCATTTGGAAGAGAGCAGCCAACCCATGTCCACTCATTCCCAATAGGAGATGGACCCGCGAAGGTGAAAGTCGTTCCCAAATGGCATGATGGTGATACCCACCAGCAGCAACTTCAAGACATTATTTACGTGACTGGAAAACTTTTAAAATTAGGAACAGCAGCATTACATAAGTGTTACAGTACAAGTAATTAATTGTATTTCCTTGTTATCTACACTACTTGACTCGCATTCTTGTCATTCCATTCCCTTATTGTGTGTATTATGCAATCAGTTCATTTCTCCATTGTATGTGTTGTGCAATCACCTACAGGTACAATACGTTCTAAAGAAATCACTGAATTGTCATAATAATGCTTTGCGGGTTGAAGCTATTTAATAAAGTGTTAAATAATTTGGAACATGTTTTATTTCCCCACAATTACAGTCGTATTAATATGTTGATAAAGAGCCTTGTAGAAATTTAAGCCAATGCATGAAAGGTAAACAAAAATATTCAAAACTTAAAACACCTTCAGTTAGCAGTTTTCTTCCACAAAGATAACATATCATGTGATTGTTACCTTGCTTTCAACACTTTTAGTTTTCTTTTTCTTGTCTGCTCGTGAAGTAAAATTTTGGGGCTTTAAAGATAATGAAGACTTTGATGACGACTGACATTGCAAAAGATGAGGACAGCAGTGATGGTGCAATGAAGTATTCAAAAAAAGGGGAAAACTTTCTGAACTCCAGGGGCCAATTTCATGGCGCTATTGGCACGAAACATTACTTAGCACATAATTTATCTGATTTATATTGCAAAAGTTGATTGCCTGACAAAATATTGTGATATGTATTTACATGTGCACTAAAATGTTGATACTGTTTTTAAGCACAATTTGAAAATACAAATTTAGCTGGTCCCTCATCTTACAAAATAATTCATTAATAAAATCTGTGCTCAGCAAATTTGTGCTAAACAGCGTCAGGTACAAAGTTCATGGAGCTGTCCAGTACAGAAATGTGCTCAATACAAAGTTTATTTACTTTTCAAAATTGTTTCCAGCCAAATCTATGTGTGATTTTGTATTACGATTGACTTGTATCCAGGTACTTTAACCTCACAAAACGTCCCAAATTGTTTTGTAAATTTTGAGGTTCAGAATGTTTCGATTTACTGATCTTAATTTTCGGTTTGTGGAAATAAAGCAAGATAATCAATTGATCACGTTCAAATGACGTCACTTCCTACAAATCGCCACGTGCATCAGAATTTTGAGCGTAGTTTTTTATGACGCGCATCGGCTGCGCCGTATTTCGAACAAATTTCGAGCAACACGCGCGCGTGTTTGGAACATGTTACAGCGTGTGCGTGCGCGTACTTGATAGCGTTTAATACGCAGTCGCATTTCTTCCTACGAAGATGGCTTTCCCATTCAGTGGCACGTCCGTTCCGATTTTTAGATGTGGATCGGAAACCAGTCTAGCGCGGATCACGTAATATATGGACGGGGGCGGCCGATTTTAGCAGGGATTACACACTACGAACAAACGCAACAAATATTAATATTTTCAAACAGGAAGAATTTATTCCTCTCCCAACACGGTTTTAAAACATTCAAATGCAGTTTCAATGGGTATATGATGCATTTATTGGCGGCGTACTTGAACTTTCATAAACTGCATACCCTACAAATAATGGTACGATCCGTCGCGCATTGACACTCGAGAGCCTAGTCAACTGGGCGCGCGGCGAAGCACTCATTGCTAATCCGATAGGAAGAAAGTAGTTTAAAGATACAAAACCAGAAAAAACGTAAAAAAGACCCTTACATTTTCTTTTTAACATCGATATATGTTTTTACCAATCAATAAGGATTCTTACTGTGTAGCTCTGGTTAAGTATTTTGGGTGTTACACGGACGAGGAAATTCCGACTGACCTATATCAAACATTCTGACAAACAAGTCCCGAAACAGAAATGTTGCAAATGCGAGAAATCATCGGGGATTCCCTTCGTATCGGTAGAGTCCGAGTACCACGCTCGCAGCTCGGTATGCGCTATGCAACACACGCCGTATCGGCACGGCGCTGGACAGATTGAGTGTGCTGCACTGGGAGTCCGTGTACACGGACTCCCCCACCAATATAACTTTTTTTAAATCGTTTTTAAAAATGCATATCGTCAGAAATGATGCTTTATTTTCAGTTCCTATTTAAAAGGTTTGAATTGCACAATGTTGTCATATTTTAGAGGACGTTTTTCAAGATGCGCTATTTCAGAAACGGCAGGAATTTGTTGTGAAACTCAACAGTTTTACCAGGGGAGTCCGCACTCACGGACTTGCAGTGCAGCACACTCAATCCGTCCAGCGCCGTGCGCGTGCCGATACGGCGTGTGTTGCATAGCGCATACCGAGCTGCGAACGTGGTACTCGGACTCTCTACCGATACGAAGGGAATCCCCAAAGATTTCTCGCATTTGCAACATTTCTGTTTCGGGACATGTTTGTCAGAATGTTTGATATGTGTCAAAGATAAGTGGTGGGAGGTTGATTCTTGAACTCTTTTTGGTTTACGTGAAAATGAGTAAAAAAGTTGCCGAGTTGGTGTCCGCCTCATAGGTTTATGCACATTTGGCCGGGCAATTTTGACATCCAATCCCATAATGCATTGAGAACGTCGATAAGGTTTATACGCAAAGGATTTAACAATGCCTATACTTGTATTGGTACGTCATCCGTCATAAAGGCTACAATACATGGCACTACAAACGCATATACAGAGTGCTTTCGTAACTCACACACCGAACAAGACAAAGTATAGTGTCAGCGCCCTCTTGTGGGCGCTGACGCTGATATTAAAGGTATTGCGTATAGATTTCCCCTGACTACAGTCAACGTAAATGACTTTTACAAGATTATACAGCAAATTAATGTTCTTGTTAACGTAGTTAGTCACGTTAGTGTAACTTTGTGAAATACAGTAGAATGCTTTTTTTTCTTTTTTACCCGCGCATATTGACCCGCGCGAATGGACGCAACATGCTTTTTCGTCAAGTAATTTTGGCATTTTAAAATTCTTTCCACGCAAGTAATTTGTGTTATTTTGATAACTGTTTGTGCTTTGTGGGTGTAATTTTGTATATGAGTGCCAACCACTGTCTAAAAGGTAGAATTTACAACCAAAATAGAAGGGGTAAATCAGTGCATACCACTCGACCCTCTTTTCTTTGTGAACCGGAAACGGCCGTGATCAGACTAATGATCAATACGATTAATGTAAGGGAATTAACCATTGGTTTATAGAATTAAACTCGTATAACACTAAGTTAATTAAACTGATTGCTTGATTGTGGTACCCTTAATCAACAAATACGTTAACTTGCTGTGACTGTGTACAGCACAATAGTGCAAACTAGCAACGATTAATATACTATCACTTTTACAGTATTACTGACAAACGAATTAACAGTAATTTACCGTTAAAAAGTCACCGTAAATTGTTTACGGTAAATCACTGGCGACCGTGCTGCCAGTATAAAGTAATGTGAAAATTTACAGGAAAATTCTTACAGTGCATGGCCTTTAAAGGTAGAGTACATAATTGGTAAATTGTTACTCGTGATTAAATGCCCATGTTGATAAAACTGCCGTGTAGAAATGGTACAAATATTTTTTTTTTTGAAAACCACCTCCAATTGTTATATATTTCCATCAAGGTGCCAGTGTGACTGAGCAGTTATCATACAGTTACATAATATTCAGGGGAAGATAGAAAATTGCAAAGACTGCATGGAGCCGAGTCCAGTGATTTCGAAAACGGTCTGAGAAGTCGTTCAAATTTGATATAAGCCACGAAAACGTATTAAACCTGCTACATTGTCAAAACTCAAAATTACACATTACACATTACTGATGCGCGGCATCACTTGACTACGTTTTGTTTGCTTTTGGCAATGTCACATTATGCATCTGTGTGTACACGTGACTAATATGCACGACAAAAGCAAACATCGCATGAGTTCCCCGGAATTTTAAGTTTATTGTGTTTTATGGTGATTGGTGTAATAAAAAGAACCGTCGCCCCGAGCATAAAAATGTTATCAAAACTATAATAAAATATTAATGTTTGTAATCGTATTTTTGAAGTTAAATATTTTTTTAACTTCCAATTTCCAAAGTTAAAGTAAATTTCGTTACTATTTACATGTATAGGCTCCCACTTAAGAAGAATATAAACAACTAGAGCTACGTTTGTTCTATGAACACAGCGTATGGCATTTTCGCATTTTTTTTAACTTAAAAAAAGAAATTATTTCCCTGCGAAATTAGATGTTGTTAGCTTAAGAACTATAATTTCACTTTACAACTAGACGAGTGCGTCTGAAACAAGTTGCAGACGCGAGGTGTTCGGGGGTGGGGATTCTTTTTTGAATGATATGCAAGTACGTCAGGTGTATTGTATAAACAATAAAAAGGAATGAAAGAAAAACATTAAAGTCACAGGCTCGTCAGCAATGCGCGCGCGCCAAATTCGTGCCACGAAATACGCAGCTCCATGCCTTTTCTATGGAGCTGCGTATTTCGTGGCACGAATTTGGCGCGCGCGCATTGCTGACGAGCCTGTGCCTTTAGGTTGTATCGACTCAAATTACTGGTGGAAGTGGCAATTAAAATGGCAGTGCTAAAGTTATTTTATATTATCGCTGACACAGAACAATATCAGGGGCCAATTTCATGGTCATGGCGCTGCTTATACCCCAGTCACAATTAACTTGCGATGGGTTTGCGAGTAGTGTGCGACGAATTTCTAGGCATTTTCGGCCGAGGCGCCCGACCATTCTTTTCGCGGTCGGAGCCCGCACGGGACCTCTAGGGTGCAACCACGGGCCTTCTACGGGCTCTTTACGGCCTAACGGTCAGATGAAAACGCCGGGAGAATTGGGAGCAGCCAGCTCAGCACCGCGGCGCCCGTACGGCTGGTAAAAATGTCCGGGTGCCCGTGGGAAACGTAAGGGAGCCGGCCGGGCACCGTACGAAATTTGCCAAAATTTATGTTTTTACTCGCCGTACGGGCCCCGAAGTGGATATATGAAAGGGGCTTAACTCTGACTTAAGACTTGGTGCGGCGTTTCGCATCGCAAACTGATCGCCAATAAATCGGTCGATGCCTGGCCGATGTCCGGCAGGGCATCGCACACATCGGGCGGGCGCCAGGACAACACAGACAATCCATATATCGGCCAGGCGCCGCCCAGACGCCGCTCAGACGCCGGCCGGGCCCCGCCTGGCGTCCGGCCGACTTGGCGGCGCACGGCCGGAAATCGGCCAGACATCAGCCGGGGTATCGGCAGGACATCGGACGAGTGCCTGCTGGACACCGGCCGATAAACGGGCCAAGAATTCCACCCCATTCCGTCATGGCAGCGTGCGGGCACTTTTAATTGTGACTGTCACCGCCCTATCGCGCGATCTTTCGCCGACCTCTACCCGCCGAACGATGCCTAGAAATCGCACACGCCGCCCGGCCTCCGCTTTAAATAGGGACCATTATAGATGGTACGCGTACGGGAAACGTGTGCGGCTTGCAAAATCTGGGTTGTTATATCACAATTTTGCGTGGCTGTTCAAGAAATGTGCGGATGTGTACATGGTTATATTGATGTAAAAAGTCACACTACCTATGCCGTGCAGACAAAATAACCGCGCAAACTGTTGGTACAACCATATATTTTTTCCCAGCCGCATACGTATCCCTTACGCGTACCATTTCTAATGGTCCCTAATGTGACTTATGCATTAAGCGCTAGCTGAAAATGTCTACTTACTGTAGCAGAAAGTCGTGCTAACTTTAAGGTTATTTTACGGCCGCGGCGTGATTAAGCATGCGCGTACTTGAAAACGGGCGTTGTTGCATCACGAGTGTTTAGCAAATTTGCCTCTGAAACTAGCAAACGTTTGCCAGTGCTTAAGGTTACGGTCTCCATAAAATAGCCGGAGTATCCGTTAGCACAAAATCGGCTGCTAAACAGCTCCATGAAATTAGCCCCAGTAGAAAGAAAAGACAACTCGTGCGAAATGTAATTTCTTTACTAGAAAAAATTGAATGTTCCCTCCCTGGTCTCGGGTGATATTTTTTAACAAGTGATTTAGAGACACAGGCTCGTAAATGCGCGCGTGAGACCGGGTTCGTGCCGCGAAATACGCAGCTCCATGCCTTTGCTATGGAGCTGCGTATTTCGTGGCACGAATTTGGCCTCACGCGCGCATTTAAATAATTTTTTGAGAACAAAGACTTCTTGAAGATATGTAAATGTTGGTCAGTTTGTTTAAATAAATACCTATCCGAATGACGAAATTTCGAAGAGATAAATAGAACACCCATACACGATGTACTACATGTATATTTGTTTTCATTACCAATGCATTAATATTGAGAACATAACTATAAAAGTCCATTGTTATAAAAGTCTCTGTAATATCTGTTATGGTGGAAGTCGCCATGGAAATTGGAAACAAATTCATAGTCTTTATTGGGTTTTGATGAGGACTGTGGGCAGATGCCCTTGGGTTGGGCATCTGACACTCTGGGCAGATGTCCTTTTAACAGATTTATAAGGTACAGTGGTTTACTAAAAAAAACAATTTCTTTTTAATCCGATATTGCACAAATGTCCAAATGAGAAAAATGTTGCAAATGTGAGAAATCATCAGGGATTCCCTTCGTGGCTATACGGCGCGTGTTCCATTACGCATACCAAGCTGCGAGCAGTGTAATCGGACTTTCCCACTACAAAGAGAATTCCCGATGATTTCTCACATTTGCACTATTTCTGTTTCAGGACATGTTTTGTCAGTATGTTTGAAATGTATCAAAGAAAAAGTGGTGAGAGGTTGATTCTTGAACTCTTATTGGTTTTCGTGAAATTGAGTAAAAAAGTTGCCCAGTTGGCGTCCGCCTCATAGGTTTACACAGACTTAGCAGAGCAATGTTGTCATCCATCCCCATAATGCATTGAGAACGTCAATAAGGTTTATTTTGTTAACACCATGCTTCAATATATTTAATATGTCCATGGTCTAAGACACAAAGAGATCAACTACCTAACTAAATACTTTTAATGTATTGACCGACAAGAACTATGCCAGACTTTTTAAAATAAACTATTTCAATACCTTCACGGCATTTTTACTTTAATACACGCCTTATTAGGGCCTACCTCTCTGTACTATGGCACGACCATCCAGGCTGCAGACATATGTGTCTGTTTTCAATACTGGAGAGACCTTTTCCTCCAAGATTATATTTTTTTCATTTATCTTCTCTCAAAACAAAATAAATATCTCAAGATGGATCTAAGGAGATAACAAGTACAGCACAACACACCTTACCGTAAACTATGAATGGCGCCATCTGCCGGTCACGTACGAAAGTCTACTTTGGTGGCTTATGCATGTGCACTACCATATACGCAAACTTTAACATGGCTGAACGTTGGCCTTTAATTGACCCAGGAAGGAATGGTCAGATGAAAATGCCTACACAAACAAAATTGTAGGCCATGACCAGATCTATATGTCTGCCAAATATGACGACACTGGGTCACGCGGTTTTTGGCAAGGGAAGCCTTTTAAAAAGAGCATATTTTTGTAATTTTCATGATAAAAATCCACTTCTGTAGGATTTTAAAATTATTATGATTACGTAATCAGTGACGCCATGGTGATGGTCTACATGGTGGTGGAAGTTTATCATGTGGCCTATGCCTGTACCCAGTTTGATAAAGATCAAGCGTAGTTTAATAGCTAATATTGCTTCATAAGTACAACAAATACAACAAATGTGATTTTTGAATTGGCTGAACTTTGACCTTCGATTGACCCAGGAATGAAGGGTCAGATGAAAATGCCTACACAAAGAACATCGTATCCCATGATCTGATCTATATGTCTGCCAAATATGAAGACTCTGTGTCACGCGGTTTTGGCAAGGGAAGCATATTTTGGTCATTTTCAGCTTTTTAGGCATTTTTAAACTATTATAATGACGTAACTGATGACGTCACAATGAAGTCATTCTTGGGTGCACACCTTAGTCTTTGTGAAAGACTGTCTTACGTTGCTTGGTTCGTGTACGTGCGCGGTCGACATTACACTGTGTGGACAGGGTACTAGTTTATGTGCCATTGGGTTCAGTCTGTAAGACAGTCTTTGGAATCGTTCTACCTGTCACGTGAGACCAGGGACTTTGACCTGAACATACATATTCAAACGAAGGTCATTTTGGAATCGCCCAATCGCAAAGATGATATCATTGCTCATGAATAATGATGTAGACTGGTGACATTATAACGGATATATGGACGTACACTGTACGCCCTACGAATGTACCGATGTGCTCCCCAAGTCCAAGTTGGCAGCGTAAAACGTTCGTCGTTGGACTTTTTTAGGTTTGCTTCTATAGATTTCTGAGTATAAATAATGACCGCCAGAAGCAGGGGCTAATCAATTAGGAGAGACGAAGGACAGATCTTCGAAGGACATTTTACAAAAATAAAAAAAAAGTCGAACCGTGTCCGGAAACTGGGCCATGCAGCAACGATAAATGTTTTCTTCCTCTGTTGATTTAACGAGTAAGAATTTACAAGTCGGCATCACTATTCCTTGACAAAATGACTAAATAACCAATGTTAGCCGTCATTAGGTGCAGATCTGATAGAAAAACAAATTTGGCAGGAAGAATTGACGATTATATTTTAATTTGGACAAAACTTAGTAAGTAGATGAAGTTGACTTGTAAATTCTTTCCTTTTTCATATAAAATAATACCATTGGTAAAGGGTTGAGAAGTTGATCATAATTGTTTCTTTAAAAACAAAATGACTCGGCTAGCATTGTAATGTGCAGATTTGATGGGAAAAAATAGACCCCTTGCACAGCGGCCATGACAGAAGGCAGTCACCTGGTCACATTGCGTCATGCACGAGTATGCACTTGATGGATCTATTGTCACACATTTAAATATAAAAACCTGCCCTTTGTCATGGCCGCCGTGCAAGGGGTCTATATCAAGTGGCAAAAATTGAAGATTTTGGGAAAAAACACATTTGTTCAGCCTGTCTCATATGTTTTGCACAGAAGGTCTGAAGCCATGATCACCTTCTCAATTCTTTCGGGTACTGGTAACTTATTATGAGAAATTGCCAACTATTTTGTTGATGACAATTTGCAAATAAATTATTTACCATTTATTCAACACAAAAACCATGCATTTGTTCAGCCTGTCTCGCATGTTTTGCACACAAGGTCTGAAGCCATGATCCGGTACCTTCATGCGAGAAATTTATTGCCAGATATTTTTTTTTTTTTTTGTTGTTTACAATTTGCAAATGAATTATTTACTATTTAATCAACACAAAAACCATGCATGTATTTTAAAGGTTTTTGAATTATGGCCGAGTGAATTTTAAAAGGCATACTTTAGTTCTGTAATGCGTTTGGTACCATTTTTGGAAGTTTACCAATCATGTCTTTAAACCTAAGGAATGAAAGCAATGATTGAAAGATAGGGCATAAACATTTTCTTGTGATAAGCAGATTGTTTTACTATGGTACTAATAATTAGTACAAATCTTATAAGTGACGTTATTAATACAGCTTGCTGTGTTGCTATATAAATGCAGGCACGTTTATGAATTTACTTGTCTTTCCAAACAAATAATTGTCCCAAGCACTGATGACTATACATGTAAAGAATAAACAAAAACTTGGAGGTCAGAGTTCAATTCCTATGTAGCATTTATTTCGTGTAGTTGGAGGCATGCTTCCCAGTGGACTCAAACTGTCAAATTTTGTTCACATGTACGCTTTTCTATACAGGAGCAGGGGTTGATATCACAAAGAATTGTGACGTGTCGCAAAAGTAGCCAAATCCATCGGAACTCGCTGAACCCGTTGCGAGATGTGATGGATTTGGTATACTTGTGACACGTCGCAAGTCTTTGACTCCATGGCCCAAATTCATTCTGCTCTTTAAGTTTAAGCAGGAATATACATGTACATGTACCTTTATAGCTCAGAAAAATGAACTTTCAAAATCCACTAGCTAATCTCATGACATCAGTAAGCCAAGCATCACCACGAAATTGGGCACTTTTACAGTGGAGCTTTCATAAGGGCACAGAATGTGTCTATTCCCTCCTTGGACAGTTTGCTCAAAATTTCAACATGTAGGTTCATTCATGATTATTAAAGAACTGTCCTAGTTACATGTACATCTGCATGGAAGTTGTACCTTTCAATTAGGCCTCCATGGAGTGTACATGCTCAAAAAGCTGATTACATGCTCAAAAAAGAATTTGTCAACCAAGGCTTCAATACAGTCTAATTCATTCTGATTAAAGACTACTGTTTTGTGTGTGGCTGTCCGTTGCAATTGACATAAGTCACAAAGTCGTGCAGCTAGCTGCAGGACATTTGAAATAAAAAGTCTTGTGTAGCTTTAATTTTCCATCATTCATCAAATATGGAAACCCCAGACACGAAGCAGCAACAGGACATTTTACATTAAAAGAAGACCAAAGCGTGGAGACAAAGGATTGCACACTCTTCTGTTGGGAGAAGCCGCAAGTAGTCAGGAAGTATACGGACTGATGAGAATCCTGTGTAGATGGAGGTCAATCTTATTCCTCATTTTCTGAAGAAAAAAGCAAAAGAATCGCATACGATAGTAAATCGTGAGAATTTGGTAAGAATCTGTCTAAAACAGCGTTTAATTGTAATTACTAAATTAATTTTTCCCCGTGGCTCATCAAATGCACATCAAGGACACAGCATTTGTCCACATCTTGGAGACGTTCACCGCGTTTTGGCTGACTCTGGCAGACGACAAAACGGTCACTATGAGTTGGAATACGCCGGAAGCAACGCGTGAACAGGCGACCTTAATCAAGTTGGGTGAGGCCGACCTCCAAAATGTCGGACAGTTCAAGTACTTGGGGCATTGGTTGACCGACGACAAGCGGAAACCTCAATTTATATCACAGCAAATAGGCCAAGCCTGGGCGAAGTGGGCTGAAATCAAACACGTTCTCAAGGATAAGGAAGTAGCATTATGGATCCGAGTGAGGATGTTGGAATCTATGATCAGAACGCGGTTGACGTACGCAGTACAGTCCATGAAGCTCAGTCGGGGTGAGCGAAACAAACTAGACTCAATATGGGTCCGGTTCTGCAGAAAGCTGCTGAAAGGAGGGTTCAAGCGAAAAAAGCTGCCGAAGAAGAAGCGGGGGAAAAAGAATCAGCAGAAAAGGAAAAAGAATCAGCCTGATACCGACACTGATGCCAGCGTGGCTGAGGAGGACGAAGATGTAGACTGGGGTTACTGCCTGACAAACGCCCAAGTACTGAAAATATGCAGAACGACGCCCATCAGCGAATTTTGCCAACGCCAACACATCAAATATACCGCCCATGTAGCACGCATGCCCAATTCAAGCGAACTCGAAAAGTGGCTATTCACAGACTCTGAGCACAGCAGGTCACGAAATCAGTGGAGAGAGCTAAGTCGAGAGCTAGATATGGATGAAGGACAGTTGAGACGTATGCTCTATCGCAAGAATGAGCTAAATGCGTGGCTCAGAAGCCGCGAAACCCCATAAGCGCACAGTACGCTTTCGCGGGTCAACACCAATGATGATGATGATGACAGGTCTGGTCTCTACTACACTGTTTCAAGCAGGTACGAGTTGTTCATGCATAAAGCTGAACTTCATGAACACTTGTGTAGGCAAAAGTGCCCTGTTTTAACATGATTTTTGTAATATCAGCATGAAAAGCTTGTTATAAGGTGGATCTTGTATTAATAATTATGTGATTATTGTCACTGTTCCCCTTTACAGAGACTGCAAAAGGAAATACCAGTAAATGCTCAACATGGGTTTGTGCCCGGGGTTTGTGTGTGCCATCATGGGTGGATTGACTGCTATCTTGTGGCATTGGAATTTTTGTTAAAGAAAAGATTATAAATTACAACAAATTTTACCTCGCAGAAATACTTTGCCGACAGAGATTCCATCTTCTGTACCGTACTTTATTGAAACTCTGCTAATTTGTGGGTCTGAGGAGAAAAAGAGAAAAAGAGAAAGTGACGTTGTTCCAACGTAAAGTTGCACTTCCGAATAACGTTGGCACAACGTCGTTTATAAGTTGGCGTTAACGTTGGACAAACGTCATATCGCTCAATTCCCAACCTTATTTCCACGTCAATTCAATGCTGGCTCAACGGCAGACGTACATTATTGACGTCTTATTGACGTCTTTGTGGGGTCGTATGCAAAGCCAAAAGACGTCTTTTCCTGACGCCCCATACATTACTCATACATACTCATACATATTTATCGATACTCATACATTACTCATACACTACTCATACACTACTTACTCATTACATACACTACTTACTCATACATTATCTTTATGCGCGACTTCTATTTATGCTCCACAAAAACCTGCACCATGTAATCCATGGTTGGCACACACCTACTAACCGAATACCAAACTTAATACTAATCACTCGCCACTTTGAGTTTGTTCATCCCCGACAATTGCCAATTTGCCTATTATCAAGCAACAATCCATTTACAAAAATCAAAACAACTGCCAAAACTGAAGCAAATTAGCATTTTTACACGGTAAATCTGGTCACGACCACTTTATGACGCAGGAGTCTAAAATGACTGAAAAAAAGACGTCTTTAACACGTCGTGTGCCCACATATTCAGATTGCCGTCGGAATAGCGACGCAAACATGACCTAAATTGTTATGCCTAAACCCACGTTAATTCGACGCAGTATGTCGACGCCGTACTGACGTAATGTGATAACCTTTAAATGACGTCTTACCGACGTTATATATGACACCTTATTTACGTCAAATATTGACGTTAAAGTGACGTCATGTTGACCAAATGTCTAAGCTAATGCTGACGTATAGCAAATACGGAAATCGCCGGCCCATATCTGACGTCGTACCGACGTCGTACACCGACGGGCGACGTTCGCCGACCTATGCCGACCTTTGCCGACGTCGGTGCGACGTATGCTTGCTGTCTGGGGAGTTGACCTGTACCCATGCAAACATGTCGTTCGTTAATACAATTATCCTTCAGCATATGCGGATATTTTGTAAACACCATCATTTTACAGCATTCCTACCTTTCTTCAAATCTTGCACCTACGTCGCTGAGAAGTACCTGCATCCTTTGCTAAACTGTCTGTCTTTTGATATAATCCTCGTCGCTTCTGTTAATACGGTGACGATCCGCCATCATAAATCCTCAAAATCACCACGCACATTTTTGTTTATCGTTACGTCGTGTGGAAAGTCTTGCATACAGTACAACTACTTCGAGGTACAGGTACACGACCGTCTCACGCCGTACATTCGGAAACAGGTTATGCTAATCATTACGTCACGTAGGAATGTGCTCGGAATTTCGCGAGCAAACCACGTGACACGTGAAAGGATTCCAAAGACGGTCTAACAAACAGCACCCATAAACTAGTTCCCTGTCCACACAGTGCAATATCGACCGCACGTACGGCGCATAAACTAGTTCCCTGTCCACACGAACCAAGCAACGTTAGACCGTCTTTCACAAAGACTATGCACACCTCTGATACTATGTCTTTGATGTGACCAAGTTTGGTTAAAGGGCTATGTCACGGTTTGCGCATGCGTCAAATCCTATCATATTTCGACATACGTGCGGGCTCAGATGAATGTAGTGCATTTTCGTTACACAACGCCATTGGTGCGTGTGCTATAGTTGTGTACATCGTGTACTTGGCACGTGCCGCATGGGCAGTGTGTTCGTTCATGAGTGTTTACAATACGCAGAATTCAACTACATTGTGCATTGTGTGCGCGCATTTGTTCGATTTGGCAACGCGCGCGCGCGATTGCTCGATGAAAACAAAATCGTACAGCGGTGGCGGCCACTGTGTCTTTCAAAGGACAGAAGGTATGCTGTAAAATTGCTGTCAGGACCAAATAAGCATGTCAGTTTTGATGGAAAACAAGGTTGAGTAAATTGCTGTATCAAACCATGTCATTCATATCATTCGATACCGTTTCTGTCAAGTTTGTCGAGTTTTTTTGATGGGATGAAATAACTATCTTTTTAACGACGGCCGCACACACGGTGATGTCGATGTTTGGCGGCTTTAAAATACGGCAAACAGTGCGATTCCAAGCAAAAAAGTAATGCATCAGGACATCCTGGACGTTGACAAGTACACCACTGCCAAAATTACTAAATAATTATAAGGGATGGCAAAGATTGAATAGGATATGCAAAACCTGGCGACAAAACTTGAAAAAGTTAGCCACACTTTTTCAAGTTTGGCTGCGCATGCGCAAACCGTGACATAGCCCCTTTAAGATCGAAGTTTGGGAACAACCTGAAAAAGTGAGCACAACACATATGCGTTATGTCTATGGTAAAAGTGAGACGAAGAAGAAGAAAATAACGGAACAAAACAAAATCAAAACGAAAACAAAGGCTTTTTCGTCCTAGCGAAAAAGCCAATAATTAATTTGTAAATGACATTTATTTATACAGAGGTATGTTTATTTTACTCGAACAAATCTCGATGACTCATCCTTCATCCGCATACACACACTTGCGAAATGTACCCTAAAAGCGCGAACATTTACTAAGTGTCCAACGATACCCTAAACGAGTAACAAACACCCCTAAATGACAATCTTATTTTTATTTTGTCACAAATGTTGACTTTCTAATATTTTCTATTTTGATGTATTTTTACCTTTTTAAAAATTATTTAATCCTTTGATGTTTATAGGTAATGTATATAGTTATACATGATTGGTTAACTATTAAAAACAGCGTGATTTCTGCTTGTAATTAAAAGCCTATGTTAAGAGAACTACTTTGTAGAAATTTCAGCCACATAGATGCAGTAAATGCGTTCGAATTAGCACTGGTTCGTTAAGTTGGCCAAATGACAGTTGAAATCGTCTCAGGCCAGCTAGAAAGCCTCCCTAAATGTTCCGGCTGTCCAGTTGAAATCAAACATAAAGTTTCTTTATTTCGTAAAAAGGACTACGTAAAGGACTGATGAAAAAAACTTTGATCGTTCTTTAGACTCCCACGGCCTTAAATACCGCTTTCGATACGTACCGCCAGCGCGGCCCGCCCGGTCCTGGGACCTTATTCATAAATAGCCCCCGTAGCGGCACCGGACGCGTGAACCACCCTGCAGATGACTCCACCCCGCAGTTGAAATTCATAAACGACCCGTGGATCTCCGGAACCCGCAATCTTCAAGTGGTAATGTCGTCTACGTGAAACACTCGTGGTGCGGAAAAAAATAGTTTAAGAATTAACAGCTGTAAATGAAGGCCTTGACAGCACATCGTCGATGATAACATTCAGAGAATGTGCTCTGTGTAGCCTTTAGTCAAGGCTGCCGTGGCGAGTTATATATTCGCGCGCAGTCAGTTTTACAAACGCTTGAGGAAAGACTAGCACGCACGGACTGTCCGCCCCGACAGCCTTTAATACATAAGTCACAATTAAAGCGGAGGCCGGTCGGCGTGTGCGATTTATAGGCATCAGTCGGCGTGTAGAGGTCGGCGAAAGATCGCGCGATTGGGCGGTCACAGTCACAATTAAAAGTGCCCCGCACGCTGCCATGACGGAATGTGGTTGATTTATTGGCCTGTTTATCGGCCGGTGTCCGGCAGGCACTCGTCCGATGTCCTGCCGACGTCCTACCTATGTCACTGTGATACCAAGTCGGCCGGACGCCGGGAGGGGCCCGGTCGGCGTCTAAGCATCGTCTGGGCGGCGCCTGGACGGCGCCTGGGCGGCGTCCGGCCAATATATGGATTGTCTGGGTTGTCACAAATTTGGCCCGGAGCCCGCCCGATGTGTGCGATGCCCTGCCGGACATCGGCCAGGCATCGACCAATTTATTGGCGATCAGTTTGCGATGCAAAACGCCGCACCAGGTTTTAAGTCCGAATTAAAAGTAACTCGATGCCCGCCCGATGCCAAAAAATTACCTGGCAGCCGCAAGGAGTCCCGTGGGGCCCCGGCCGAAAATGCCTAGAAATCCGTCGCAAACTACTCGCAAACCCATCGCAAGCTAATTGTGACTGGGGTATTACATAGCTTTTTTTTTGGTGCTTATGTTTTTCTTTATTTCTGTCTACCGTTTTGGTAGAGGGGTTACGTGCATAATGCATAATGTCAGGATTCCCCATTGACCAATGAGAAGGTGAACTGTTAAACTGATGACGTCATACGCATAGAAAATTAGGCAGTTGTAGTTTGTACGACCGTCGTACGATCGACAATCTCCGAAGAAAAAAAAAACTACATATTTCGGGAAACTTAATAAGTCGCAACATATTCAGGCCAAGAAAATGCTAGATGATCGCGATTTATTAAATTCACCAAGGCTAACTCCCGAACCGGCCGGTCGCACAGTACACCGTGCCGCGCCGATATGCCGCCGGTCGTCTGCGGCGGCCGCCCTGCTATTGCGCGTGCATGGCCATGCCGCACGCACGGTGCATTGTTGTTTTGCACGTAGTGAATTTATGCACAGACAAAGGCTATGTCGAAAGGAAAACATTCCATACACATTCGCCAGTTAATACTCGTATGATGTACTGAGTCAATGAAGCATGGCATTCAAATTGTTTTCAAAAAAACTGCTAAAATTGCTTCCTTGTGTCACCCAATTTAAACTCTCTTTTTTATCATGTCATATTTAAAAGGATTTATTATAGTGACATTTATATACCCTGAATAAACAGTTCCTTACTATTTGTTACGATGAACAAGTTCAAATGTCTGTCAACCTGCGACAAGCCACGACAACTTACAACAATTTACGACAACTCTATGGCAAGTTACGATTATACATACGAAAAACACTGCGCCACTGTGTGACAATATTGTACTGGCTCTGGTGATCTTAATAAATCATAAATTTTGGGAATTTCAAAGCCAAATCGCACATGTCACAGTGGGAGCTAAGCCGGTATTCCGCTGTGCAATATTTTCTTACGACTATAGTCGCAATAATCTTAAACAGCTAGAATCCCCCCTTCCACATTTTTTTAGTTTTTCTGTTTATCATGGAGGTGTATGTGTCTACAACACCATCACAACTTGTTTTTCACAAACAATCGACAGACTTTTGCTTAAAACGTAAAGCAGTTCCGACCCTCTTCACCCAAATTCTGAAACGCTCGAGGTCACTCGGCTTGTTTATCAACAGGGTGTTGACGTCATCCTGAGAAACATACAAAACGGTCTGTGCAGTATTGAATGGAAAATACACGAAGTGAATGTTTATCATGCCTATTTTGTCCTTGTAATTCAAAATACAAACGTGAAAAACACTTCATGTAATATGACAGCAATCTACTATTACCTGTTTTGTGAAAAAACGATGACATTGTGGCTCACAGTGCTCTCCTTTGAAGTAAATACTGGTGCATTGCGACTGGTGGTTTTGTCACGAAACGAATGGCATTCACAGCGGTCTGTGTACGGTCTGTGTACGGCGTAGTTTCCACGTGTTTGGACATCGGCCGTACAAGTTATAGAATGAGCGACTAATTTTTCTCTCTCTTGGTAATAGAAAAGAAAATCTTTCTGCTCTTTTTTTTTCATAGTGTCTGGTAAAACATGCAACCACGCAGCTACTGGGCATATCTCTGGCTTTTTGGAACAACACAATTCTTCAAAAAAGACCATCTAACAGAGACGGTTTTCCAAGTTTTTTGCGTGTAAACGTATGGAGCTAACAATCGTGTTGACTTCTCTTTCTCAGGATTGCGTCACGGGGTCACGCGCATATCATGAATACCTAATGAGCGTTTCAGAAATCGCGAAAATCTCATTTTCGAAAAGCGCACTTTTGCTTGCTATTTATCTACTCAAAACCGACAATTAAAAAAAAAAAATATCCACGTCGGCAAGAGGGATGTTTGGACTATCGAAAAAAGCCTTAATGCTGGATTTTCGTCAAGGGGGATTCTTCCTCTTTAAGATATATGATACAGGTACAATTTTGTAGCGTCTCGCAGGTTGTCACAGACTTTTGTACAGTTTTTGGTCACCCACTGCATGATTTGCAACAATTTGTTGCGACTGCGACATGTGCAATAGTAGGAAGTATTGTACGTGTCGTAAGTATTCTCAGCCACTTCACGACATATATCTTTTATTTTGCAAATTCTAACGCTTACGATATGGTTACAATGTGCAATTTATTCCGAAAACATACGAATGTTTGCATTTATTTTCTTACTGATCTCCCACACAGTTCCTTAACGAACAGTTCCTTAAGATATGACACGGTACGATCAGGATTGTTTTTTATCCTGTTCAAATGTCCATGACAAGCCACAGCTTACGAAACTCTACGACAAGCTACGATTGCACTGTAACAAATCTTAGAAAATCGTAATGCTTATTATTGTATTGTTGCGATATGGATTTTAAAAATAAATACATACGAATGTCTGCGATTCTTTACGATTCCTTACGATGACTGTAAAAATCTACGATATTTGCGACTTGTTCAGACACATACGAATGTCTGTGATCATGATAACGCATTGTGCGATTCCTTACGATTTGTTACGATTCCTTATGATAACACAGTACAAATCTACGACATTTGTGACTTGTTCAGACAGTCATTTTGTTACAAATCTTAGAAAATCATAACGTTACTTAGCGCTTATCGTATTGTTACGATATGCATTTTCTTAAAAATACATACGAATGTCTGCGATTAATTACGATTCCTTACGATGACAGTACAAATCTACGACATCTGTGACTTGTTCAGACACATACGAAAAGAAACCCTCCCACTTTGCGACAATCGTAAAAAGTTGCAGGTAATCTCAGCAAAACTGCAGTGATTTTGTGCTTGTACATGTACATGCATCTTGAAAATTTTGAGATATGGTAGTCGACAGGCCCAAACCGATTATCCTTGCAACTTGAGAAAAACCAAGGAGAAAAGTCAGATTTTGTTTAAATTGTCATTGGCTATTATAGGTACACGTGGTGCAAGGACGACTTGACCTGGGGACGACTTCGACCTAGTGTTAATTGAGGGGGCCGAGTTGACTCGGGGATACCGTGACGACTTGTCCCGTTTCGCGTACTACGGCGTACTACGTGTGTAGCGCAGTGGTTTTTTTTGCCACACGCACAAAAAGCATTGTTGGCAAGTTTTTTTTATTATTATTAGGGATTCCTCTAAAGTGCCCATTGCATTCCTCTAAAGTGCCCATTGCACTGTCACTCGCAAGCGTGAGGAAACCCATGAAGAATTATAAATTAGAAATGGCCAGAGACACCGGGAAATCCCCTTGCTCTTTACGAAAGAATGCTCTGGGATCTTTAAAGTGCGTTACCGTTAACTAACACACTGGACCAACGGATTTACATCCCTTCCGAAGGATAGAGCAAGTGTGAATGAGTGCCTTGCTCAAGGGCACAGGTACCACAGCCGGCGGGAGGTTCGAACCTGCAAACCCGAGTTTTCACCTATGATTGCGAGTCAATGACCCAAACGGTTAATCAATTACCCATTTATGTGGAGTTACTCTATAGAACTTTGACTAATCATGTTTCTTGTATTTTGTTTTCCTGGTACGAATAATAACTTTCGCTTTTTTTCGTGAATGCTACCTATATTTATATGGATGATTCCATAAGCTCCCCGCCGCTGGTTGGTTACAATTTAAGAATAATTCACCACCTCCGTTGCTGTTGAATTATTAAGCACTAAGGTCACAAATACGCTTTGGTAAAGGCGTTCGTGGCGAACAGTCTGCAGTATGAATGTTAGTCTTTCCACAAGCGCTAGCAAAACCGTGCACAAAACAAACCTCGCCATGGACGCCTTGACTAAAGGCTATGCTCTGTGTGGTTACTGGTTAGCTCATTATCCGTAGTCAATGTCAGATTGGCTGTCTTAGGTTGACGTTAATATAAAAGGTAGAAGTCGAAGTGTACACACGTGTTTTCTGAGCTCCTCAGTATAGTCAAAATTTTATACAAATTGTATACGATATGCATTCTATCAGTGGTATAGACATTGACAACCTGACAATAGTTGATATAAAACATGAACTCAAGAAACGACCTCTTCCTATGAGTGGATGTAAAGCAGTTTTGTTGGATCGACTGCGGGAAAGTTTGAAATCAATCAAGATGATATCGTCCACAGCAAGGACGACAAAGTTAGCACAAAACACAGACTAGTATGGCGATAGTGGGTGAGTCACCACGACTACCGGCGGGTGCTAATTGTGAAATTAAAGACTTAAAGATATCTATCGACGAATTGAAAGTGGAGATTTGTACCCTAAAGGAACACCTCTCGGAAAATGTTGATCTTCGGTCTCAAATTCAAACGCTACTCGCCGAAAATATAAACCTAAAAGCCGCCTATACTGTATTAAACGAAGACAAAACGACGTCCCCCCTAACAAATTATATAACAACACAAAATTGCCCTTTGTCGGAAACAAAAGTAGCTTGTCCACAGCACATACGCATCAATGATCACGACCCATTGTTTGAACGAGCATCTTCTAACAGCAACAAAGCCAGCCCTGCATCCCTTTGTTCAATCGGTTCGCTGCACTTGACACGGAATGCCCCTCGCCGGAACCCACGGCAGAGGAAATCATTGACCAGTATTACAACGTTATTGTCAGCAACAACAATCTAGACACCGACAACCAAACAAAGCCCTCCCATCCCTCCCAAGTATGGAGAACAGCTTACACAGTACCGGCAAAAAATTAACGTAACTTTGAACGTAAATCAGATGTGATCATAATTGGGGATTCGATGACTAAGAAAATACAGGGTCACCGTCTGAGTTCGAGACAAATAGTGCGTCGCTTCACCTATCCCGGCTTGAAAGTTGAAGACACGAAACAGAAAGTCGAGGCATTGCCAAAAAGTTATTCACCAAGCTTGGTTATCATCCATGTGGGGACCAATAATGTCATGATCAACGACACGGAAACCTTGCTCACGTCAAAAATCAAGAACACTCTCAATACTTCGGTCACGATTTCCTCCATCATCCATCGGCGCAACGAAAACAAACCCCAGTGGCAAAGGATCGACGCTGTAAACAATAAACTAGCTAACTTATCCGAGGAATACGGCTGGAGTTTTGTCAACAATGACAACATAACACCCCATCGTCTCGGCGAAGACGGTGTGCATTTGAACCACCGAGGCACAGTCCAGCTTGCGCGTAACTTGATTGGTGTGCTTTGTGAATCACCATCTTCTCATACACGTCCAAGCTCGTCCAGAGTCACCGATCGAGTCTCTCTCCTACGCTGACGCCGTGGGTTTTTCCAAGCGCAGCCTCCGCAAAGCCAACAAGAGGCAACATCACAACTTCCTTCCCAGAACTCAACCCAAACGACAGGACTGGCAACAGTAACAGAACTTCGTCACCAGCTGGGATAAATAAGCTTAAAGAGTTAACATTTTTGTCCATCAATGCTAGAAGTCTGTGTAACAAAACAAGCGAAGTGCAAACATTGATAGAATTTGAGAATCTCGACATTTTGTGCGTCACTGAGACGCATTTAAACAGTGATGTCAATTCTAGCGGAATTTTTCCAGAGGGCTTTACAGTCATTAGAAAGGACAGAAACCGACACGGAGGCGGTGTCCTCATTGGTTTTAAGAACACTATTCCTATTATTCATAGACCAGACCTTGATAGCGAGTGCGAAATCCTGTGGTGTGAAATTATATGTAAGAGCTGTCCTTCTAGTTTCATCGGTGTTTTCTATAGACCACCTAACAGCGACATTAGTGTGATAGACGAATTAGAAAAATCTCTTGCTATTTTAAATAAGAATGGTATCAAGCAGAAAGACATAATCCTGACTGGGGATTTTAACTTTCCAAAATTACAGTGGGAGGATGGCTTTACAAAATGTATCACCCCCGTCGAGAACAATGAAATAATACTAACATTTACTGAACTCGTAGAGCGATACAGTTTCTTTCAACACGTTGATGGTCCGTCAAGAATCACTGATTCACTTTTCTCTTCTGATCCATCGAGTGTAACGGATGTTTATATTGTTCCTGGTATCAGTGACCACGATGAAATTACATTTAAGCTGCACTTAACCATGAAACGGATTTATAAAGCTAAACGTAAGATCATGTTGTATTCTAAGACCAATTTTGACAAATTTCGCTCTGACCTGCGAGAGGCCGAATTAAGCCTAGCGAACGCCATCACTGAGAAAGATGTTGAACATAGCTGGCTCTCTTGGAAAATGTTAGTTGTTAACATTGTTGAAAATAATGTTCCTCGTAAAATAATCACTAGTTCAAAAAGGGCTAAGCCGTGGATAACTACTGATATTAAACGTTTAATTAGAAAACGAAATACAAATTTCAGAAAATATAAGAACGACAGCACAGTGTCAAACTGGAACAAATATCGAGACCGTATCATTCTCATAACTACATCCGTAATACAGTCACCAATATTGAAAACGACCCAAACAAATTTGAGACTATGAATATTGGAGTTGTACCGTGTGAACTCTTTAGTTTATAATTATGCTAGCGTTCTCAAAATAATCTGTGAGTGTTAACTAAACGTTTTGCAGTGTTCGTCTTCAGAGGAAGTGTTGGACTCGTGATGATACTCGTAAAGTACTGGATGAGAGGATTGCTGGAACAAAGGGTGCACTGAAGAGTAGTGGCTTGGGCTTCGATGCTGGGGCGTGTTTAGGCATTGAATCATAATCATCTGTTGGCGTGCTCAGTAATGCATATCATTGTTGCAGTTCTTCTTCTTCTTGCGTATGCTCTGCAGTAACTCTTCCTCACACATGCAGCTCAGTGGCGGCAAGCCATGCCCTCGTGTCGTCGTCCAGGGTAATGATGCCTTGCTCACCGTTGGGTGGCCGGTGTGCGATATTTTTTTCCGTACCGCTGTTTAGCGAACATTGCTTCTGATTGGTTTAACCCCTATGCATATGTTGCATACTGAAGTATTTTGACGATAACTACCTCAACATAACCCCACACCATACCACACTCTTTCCTCAATTAATAGTAAAAAAAAATTAATACGAGATTCAATAGGAGATTCGAACCTGCAATCTCTCGATTGATAGCACTACGTCTTAACCACTAGACTACCAAACGACTGGACAACTGAATTTTCTTTCTTATATCCTTTTATTTAATAACTCTTGGAGGCGCTATATAGAAAATATAAATATTCATTTACAAATGAATAGCGAATATGTGGTACGGAAAAAAAATATCGCGGCCAGCGTAGTGGGCAAGACTTGATGATGTGGTCCACGGTTTGTTCTGGGTGGCTGCAGTCGCATGCGGCAGAGTCTTTAAGTCCCCAGCCTTTCATGGTAGCGGCGAAACGGCCAACACCGGTTCGGAGGCGGTTGAGCGTTGTCAACTGTCTGCGTGGAAGGTTTTTGCCCAGCAGCTTGCCTAGCTCATCCACAAATCTGTGCAGCCTAGAGTGGTCTGCTGCCCGCCACTCGTTCGTCCACCTGCGTGTGAGCCACAGTCTTTTGGAGATGTCGGCCGGTGTGGAGCGCAGGAGCTGGTGGGCATGCTCCGCGAAGGGCCGTCGTGACTTCAGGCGGGCACGTTGTGGGGTCTTTGTGGCAGTCTGGTGGAGGAGATGGTTCCCGTTGTTGATGGCCTTACGGGACAACGCCAGGACCGCGGCCTCTCGCCATAGGGCTGATGGAGCGATGCCAGCGAGGGTCGGAAGTTGGTTAACCGGCGTGGCGCGCAGGCAGCCGGAGACCGTGCGCAGAGCGTTGTGTCCAGCTTCTTAGTGTGGGAGCTCCTGCACCAGACTGGGGCACAGTACTCGGCGGCAGAAAACACCAGCGCCTAGGTTGAAATGCGGAGCGTCTTGGTCGAGGCACCCCAGGTTGTACGAATCAAAGCGACGCGGGCCGATGTCTAAGTTGCGGACAGGTTTTCCAGATGTTGGCGGAACGTCAGGGTGCGGTCGAGCTTGACCCCTAGGTACGTCGGTGAGGCCTGGGACTGGAGTCTGTTGTTGTTCACCTTGATGTTAAGTTCGCGACTTGCCTCTCTGTTGTTGAGGTGGAATACGGAGGACAGGGTCTTGTTGCAGTTGCTGTAGTGGGACAAGGAACTTGCGTAGAGGGCCCATCGGTCTTCCTGAGTATATGGAATGCCGAATGTTGCTGATTTCGAAGCCGACGTCTTGGGATACTGTCTTGTTTTGTGGATTTTGATGGCTTTCCTGGTGTCTCTTGGGTACCATCTGTCGACAGGAACAGTGAGTTGTGCTGCCTTCCAGTAAATAATAACAGTTCTCTTTATGCAGGTGTTTGACTGTCATTGATTTGTCATTGTCTGCTCGTCCCGTACTAGTCACATGGTTGCGCTCTCGTTCCGAACCAGTTCTTAAATTAATTTTAATGGACATTACGTCATAACAGCGTCCATACTGAAGCTTGACTTGTATAGTGCAGTGTATAACGTTTCATCAAGATTGCTACATAGAAGCAAAATGTTCAGAGGGTGGTGTGAAAATGAACTTGAATCTGATGTGGATGATAATGATATTGGTATACGAGAATTCTCCACCAAGTCAATGATAGCGACGTTCGGTGACTTTGAAAGTGTCAAAACATATAAAATGACCCTAACTTTCTGTAATTCGGTCCATTAATGCCAAAATGAGGCGCCTGGTCGGTCTGGGGGAGGGGGAAATGAAGACTTCGCCTCCAGGGGGTCATCGAGGGGTCGAACAATTTGAACCCCACAATTTGAACCCCATCATTCTTGCGTATGCTCTGCAGTAACTCTTCCTCACACATGCAGCTCAGTGGCGGCAAGCCATGCCCTCGTGTCGTCGTCCAGGGTAATGATGCCTTGCTCACCGTTGGGTGGCCGGTGTGCGATATTTTTTTCCGTACCGCTGTTTAGCGAACATTGCTTCTGATTGGTTTAACCCCTATGCATATGTTGCATACTGAAGTATTTTGTCGATAACTACCTCAACATAACCCCACACCATACCACACTCTTTCCTCAATTAATAGTAAAAAAAAATTAATACGAGATTCAATAGGAGATTCGAACCTGCAATCTCTCGATTGATAGCACTACGTCTTAACCACTAGACTACCAAACGACTGGACAACTGAATTTTCTTTCTTATATCCTTTTATTTAATAACTCTTGGAGGCGCTATATAGAAAATATAAATATTCATTTACAAATGAATAGCGAATATGTGGTACGGAAAAAAAATATCGCGGCCAGCGTAGTGGGCAAGACTTGATGATGTGGTCCACGGTTTGTTCTGGGTGGCTGCAGTCGCATGCGGCAGAGTCTTTAAGTCCCCAGCCTTTCATGGTAGCGGCGAAACGGCCAACACCGGTTCGGAGGCGGTTGAGCGTTGTCAACTGTCTGCGTGGAAGGTTTTTGCCCAGCAGCTTGCCTAGCTCATCCACAAATCTGTGCAGCCTAGAGTGGTCTGCTGCCCGCCACTCGTTCGTCCACCTGCGTGTGAGCCACAGTCTTTTGGAGATGTCGGCCGGTGTGGAGCGCAGGAGCTGGTGGGCATGCTCCGCGAAGGGCCGTCGTGACTTCAGGCGGGCACGTTGTGGGGTCTTTGTGGCAGTCTGGTGGAGGAGATGGTTCCCGTTGTTGATGGCCTTACGGGACAACGCCAGGACCGCGGCCTCTCGCCATAGGGCTGATGGAGCGATGCCAGCGAGGGTCGGAAGTTGGTTAACCGGCGTGGCGCGCAGGCAGCCGGAGACCGTGCGCAGAGCGTTGTGTCCAGCTTCTTAGTGTGGGAGCTCCTGCACCAGACTGGGGCACAGTACTCGGCGGCAGAAAACACCAGCGCCTAGGTTGAAATGCGGAGCGTCTTGGTCGAGGCACCCCAGGTTGTACGAATCAAAGCGACGCGGGCCGATGTCTAAGTTGCGGACAGGTTTTCCAGATGTTGGCGGAACGTCAGGGTGCGGTCGAGCTTGACCCCTAGGTACGTCGGTGAGGCCTGGGACTGGAGTCTGTTGTTGTTCACCTTGATGTTAAGTTCGCGACTTGCCTCTCTGTTGTTGAGGTGGAATACGGAGGACAGGGTCTTGTTGCAGTTGCTGTAGTGGGACAAGGAACTTGCGTAGAGGGCCCATCGGTCTTCCTGAGTATATGGAATGCCGAATGTTGCTGATTTCGAAGCCGACGTCTTGGGATACTGTCTTGTTTTGTGGATTTTGATGGCTTTCCTGGTGTCTCTTGGGTACCATCTGTCGACAGGAACAGTGAGTTGTGCTGCCTTCCAGTAAATAATAACAGTTCTCTTTATGCAGGTGTTTGACTGTCATTGATTTGTCATTGTCTGCTCGTCCCGTACTAGTCACATGGTTGCGCTCTCGTTCCGAACCAGTTCTTAAATTAATTTTAATGGACATTACGTCATAACAGCGTCCATACTGAAGCTTGACTTGTATAGTGCAGTGTATAACGTTTCATCAAGATTGCTACATAGAAGCAAAATGTTCAGAGGGTGGTGTGAAAATGAACTTGAATCTGATGTGGATGATAATGATATTGGTATACGAGAATTCTCCACCAAGTCAATGATAGCGACGTTCGGTGACTTTGAAAGTGTCAAAACATATAAAATGACCCTAACTTTCTGTAATTCGGTCCATTAATGCCAAAATGAGGCGCCTGGTCGGTCTGGGGGAGGGGGAAATGAAGACTTCGCCTCCAGGGGGTCATCGAGGGGTCGAACAATTTGAACCCCACAATTTGAACCCCATCATTCTTGCGTATGCTCTGCAGTAACTCTTCCTCACACATGCAGCTCAGTGGCGGCAAGCCATGCCCTCGTGTCGTCGTCCAGGGTAATGATGCCTTGCTCACCGTTGGGTGGCCGGTGTGCGATATTTTTTTCCGTACCGCTGTTTAGCGAACATTGCTTCTGATTGGTTTAACCCCTATGCATATGTTGCATACTGAAGTATTTTGTCGATAACTACCTCAACATAACCCCACACCATACCACACTCTTTCCTCAATTAATAGTAAAAAAAAATTAATACGAGATTCAATAGGAGATTCGAACCTGCAATCTCTCGATTGATAGCACTACGTCTTAACCACTAGACTACCAAACGACTGGACAACTGAATTTTCTTTCTTATATCCTTTTATTTAATAACTCTTGGAGGCGCTATATAGAAAATATAAATATTCATTTACAAATGAATAGCGAATATGTGGTACGGAAAAAAAATATCGCGGCCAGCGTAGTGGGCAAGACTTGATGATGTGGTCCACGGTTTGTTCTGGGTGGCTGCAGTCGCATGCGGCAGAGTCTTTAAGTCCCCAGCCTTTCATGGTAGCGGCGAAACGGCCAACACCGGTTCGGAGGCGGTTGAGCGTTGTCAACTGTCTGCGTGGAAGGTTTTTGCCCAGCAGCTTGCCTAGCTCATCCACAAATCTGTGCAGCCTAGAGTGGTCTGCTGCATGCCCGCCACTCGTTCGTCCACCTGCGTGTGAGCCACAGTCTTTTGGAGATGTCGGCCGGTGTGGAGCGCAGGAGCTGGTGGGCATGCTCCGCGAAGGGCCGTCGTGACTTCAGGCGGGCACGTTGTGGGGTCTTTGTGGCAGTCTGGTGGAGGAGATGGTTCCCGTTGTTGATGGCCTTACGGGACAACGCCAGGACCGCGGCCTCTCGCCATAGGGCTGATGGAGCGATGCCAGCGAGGGTCGGAAGTTGGTTAACCGGCGTGGCGCGCAGGCAGCCGGAGACCGTGCGCAGAGCGTTGTGTCCAGCTTCTTAGTGTGGGAGCTCTGCACCAGACTGGGGCACAGTACTCGGCGGCAGAAAACACCAGCGCCTAGGTTGAAATGCGGAGCGTCTTGGTCGAGGCACCCCAGGTTGTACGAATCAAAGCGACGCGGGCCGATGTCTAAGTTGCGGACAGGTTTTCCAGATGTTGGCGGAACGTCAGGGTGCGGTCGAGCTTGACCCCTAGGTACGTCGGTGAGGCCTGGAACTGGAGTCTGTTGTTGTTCACCTTGATGTTAAGTTCGCGACTTGCCTCTCTGTTGTTGAGGTGGAATACGGAGGACAGGGTCTTGTTGCAGTTGCTGTAGTGGGACAAGGAACTTGCGTAGAGGGCCCATCGGTCTTCCTGAGTATATGGAATGCCGAATGTTGCTGATTTCGAAGCCGACGTCTTGGGATACTGTCTTGTTTTGTGGATTTTGATGGCTTTCCTGGTGTCTCTTGGGTACCATCTGTCGACAGGAACAGTGAGTTGTGCTGCCTTCCAGTAAATAATAACAGTTCTCTTTATGCAGGTGTTTGACTGTCATTGATTTGTCATTGTCTGCTCGTCCCGTACTAGTCACATGGTTGCGCTCTCGTTCCGAACCAGTTCTTAAAGTGATTTTAATGGACATTACGTCATAACAGCGTCCATACTGAAGCTTGACTTGTATAGTGCAGTGTATTACGTTTCATCAAGATTGCTACATAGAAGCAAAATGTTCAGAGGGTGGTGTGAAAATGAACTTGAATCTGATGTGGATGATAATGATATTGGTATACGAGAATTCTCCACCAAGTCAATGATAGCGACGTTCGGTCACTTTGAAAGTGTCAAAACATATAAAATGACCCTAACTTTCTGTAATTCGGTCCATTAATGCCAAAATGAGGCGCCTGGTCGGTCTGGGGGAGGGGGAAATGAAGACTTCGCCTCCAGGGGGTCATCGAGGGGTCGAACAATTTGAACCCCACAATTTGAACCCCATCATTCTTGCGTATGCTCTGCAGTAACTCTTCCTCACACATGCAGCTCAGTGGCGGCAAGCCATGCCCTCGTGTCGTCGTCCAGGGTAATGATGCCTTGCTCACCGTTGGGTGGCCGGTGTGCGATATTTTTTTCCGTACCGCTGTTTAGCGAACATTGCTTCTGATTGGTTTAACCCCTATGCATATGTTGCATACTGAAGTATTTTGTCGATAACTACCTCAACATAACCCCACACCATACCACACTCTTTCCTCAATTAATAGTAAAAAAAAATTAATACGAGATTCAATAGGAGATTCGAACCTGCAATCTCTCGATTGATAGCACTACGTCTTAACCACTAGACTACCAAACGACTGGACAACTGAATTTTCTTTCTTATATCCTTTTATTTAATAACTCTTGGAGGCGCTATATAGAAAATATAAATATTCATTTACAAATGAATAGCGAATATGTGGTACGGAAAAAAAATATCGCGGCCAGCGTAGTGGGCAAGACTTGATGATGTGGTCCACGGTTTGTTCTGGGTGGCTGCAGTCGCATGCGGCAGAGTCTTTAAGTCCCCAGCCTTTCATGGTAGCGGCGAAACGGCCAACACCGGTTCGGAGGCGGTTGAGCGTTGTCAACTGTCTGCGTGGAAGGTTTTTGCCCAGCAGCTTGCCTAGCTCATCCACAAATCTGTGCAGCCTAGAGTGGTCTGCTGCATGCCCGCCACTCGTTCGTCCACCTGCGTGTGAGCCACAGTCTTTTGGAGATGTCGGCCGGTGTGGAGCGCAGGAGCTGGTGGGCATGCTCCGCGAAGGGCCGTCGTGACTTCAGGCGGGCACGTTGTGGGGTCTTTGTGGCAGTCTGGTGGAGGAGATGGTTCCCGTTGTTGATGGCCTTACGGGACAACGCCAGGACCGCGGCCTCTCGCCATAGGGCTGATGGAGCGATGCCAGCGAGGGTCGGAAGTTGGTTAACCGGCGTGGCGCGCAGGCAGCCGGAGACCGTGCGCAGAGCGTTGTGTCCAGCTTCTTAGTGTGGGAGCTCTGCACCAGACTGGGGCACAGTACTCGGCGGCAGAAAACACCAGCGCCTAGGTTGAAATGCGGAGCGTCTTGGTCGAGGCACCCCAGGTTGTACGAATCAAAGCGACGCGGGCCGATGTCTAAGTTGCGGACAGGTTTTCCAGATGTTGGCGGAACGTCAGGGTGCGGTCGAGCTTGACCCCTAGGTACGTCGGTGAGGCCTGGAACTGGAGTCTGTTGTTGTTCACCTTGATGTTAAGTTCGCGACTTGCCTCTCTGTTGTTGAGGTGGAATACGGAGGACAGGGTCTTGTTGCAGTTGCTGTAGTGGGACAAGGAACTTGCGTAGAGGGCCCATCGGTCTTCCTGAGTATATGGAATGCCGAATGTTGCTGATTTCGAAGCCGACGTCTTGGGATACTGTCTTGTTTTGTGGATTTTGATGGCTTTCCTGGTGTCTCTTGGGTACCATCTGTCGACAGGAACAGTGAGTTGTGCTGCCTTCCAGTAAATAATAACAGTTCTCTTTATGCAGGTGTTTGACTGTCATTGATTTGTCATTGTCTGCTCGTCCCGTACTAGTCACATGGTTGCGCTCTCGTTCCGAACCAGTTCTTAAAGTGATTTTAATGGACATTACGTCATAACAGCGTCCATACTGAAGCTTGACTTGTATAGTGCAGTGTATTACGTTTCATCAAGATTGCTACATAGAAGCAAAATGTTCAGAGGGTGGTGTGAAAATGAACTTGAATCTGATGTGGATGATAATGATATTGGTATACGAGAATTCTCCACCAAGTCAATGATAGCGACGTCCGGTCACTTTGAAAGTGTCAAAACATATAAAATGACCCTAACTTTCTGTAATTCGGTCCATTATTGCCAAAATGAGGCGCCTGGTCGGTCTGGGGGAGGGGGAAATGAAGACTTCGCCTCCAGGGGGTCATCGAGGGGTCGAACAATTTGAACCCCATCATTTTCCAATAGTTTGACCTGAAATCAACCCCAAAAAGCAAAGAAAAATCAATTTTAGCACGAAATTCCTACGGGATCTATTTTCGTGACATCCCATACCACACTACTTGTTATCAAGATGGCAATGGTAGTAATCATCCTGTGAAATTATTCAGTCTGAAGTGCCCCCGTTTTTTTAGCTATTCATTCATGTCATACCACAATAAAGGTTTTAGATTATCATTCAGACATCTTTTGGAGGGTAATTACGGAAATTACCGAACATGTACAAACTACCTTTAAATACTCAAAAAGGCGAATTCCGCGCCTAAACGTGAAAAATAGATAACATACCGGATGACGTACTAGTCACACTAGAAATGGTATATTAGAAATTGTACACGCATTTAATATTAGAAAAACGTGGGTGGTGGATATTTCACCATTTTGCATGGAAACGTTATCTGACACAACATAATGTGGCTTTATCACATCAGTGCCCATATATGTACACATAATGCACGTTTCGGGAATAACCACGCAAAACCACCCTGAACCGCAAGGTGTGACTAAATAGAAAATATTAATATGGAATGAACCTGACTACTGGAAAACGAGGACAAGCATATTCCGTTGTCAGGGCATGCATTTTACGGAGACGGTAAAGTGACATATTTTAGAAATGTCTGTTTATCTCATGCGCAAGCGAGAGATTAACTAAACACCTCAACAAAAGTAAGTTCCCTTTTAAATAATTGATTGTATCTCCCAAAGTAATTTTTTGAATTACACGAAACTTGTTGTGAATGATTATTGCAATGCATGGAACGTGACATTTTAAGTGGTGGGTCCATACCTTATGTCATGCATGAATGAGCAGCATTTAAAGGTGAAATTGACACTTTTCAAATTCCCTAATTCTTTTCAAACATGAGAAGTACAGTTTTGGTCCTCAGTATCTCGTGGTGTTCGTGCACCGTGACTGCACTAATTAGTTTAACTTAAGAAAATGCCATACATGTCCATTCAAGACAGGGTCATTGCCATAGGCCTGCTAGAGACCCTTACACCTGTAAAACAAGTAGCCCGTAGGTCGGGAGTCAGTCCAAATGCAATAAGAACGTTGCGTTCAGAATTCGAATTGATTGTAGCTGTCGCAGACTTGCTAAGAACTGGTCGACCAAACGTTACTACCCTAGGCCCTGCAGACGATCACTTTATAACAATGCACGTCCACACAGTGGTCAATGAGTTTTTAGAGATTAACGGAATTGACCGGATGATATGGCCCGCAAACTCCCCAGATCTCAATCCCATAGAACATTTTTTGGGATCTACTAAAGCGGACATTTGATCGAAGAGCTGATAATTAAACAACACTAGGACTTGCCCCAGATGCTGCATGAGTGGATTACCCTTCTGCAGCGAAGGATCACCCGCCTCATCAACACAATATGCGTGATCAATGTCATCAGGTGTTACAAAAATACGGTGGTAATACATAAGAGACTAAAGACCAAAACTGTACTTGTCATGTGTTAAAAGAATTAGGGAATTGACTGCATTTTGCAATTTTTGAAAAATGCCCATTTAACCTTTACATGCTGCTTAGTCATGCATAACATTAGGTATGGACCCACCACTTGAAATGCACGTTTTGAGCATTGCACTAATCATTCACACCAAGTTTCGTGTAATTCAGAAATTTACTTTGGGAGATATAAGCAATTATTTAGGGGGAACTTACTTTTGTTGAGGTGTTTTTGTCGAGCTAACGAGATAATTTAGCTTCTATAACGACTTATCTTGTACGCGCTAGGCACACTATTTCATGCAAACGAAATACATGAAGTACATGTATGTATAACCTGTAGGAAAAAAGGGAATGTTACTTTATGGGTTCCATAAATTCCGGTAGCAACTTTTGTTGGCATGAAAGTACACACCCTTTTCCCCCATCTGTTTAATTACCAATCGGAAGCCACCTACAAATTGAGTTTTGTTTGGCACATAGTCAAAATCCCTTCATGCACGTTCCGTGCGTGCCTTCCCACCACATGGTCACAACTTACATGTAAGTACGTCTCCTATCATACGCTCTTACTTCAGGCTCATGCACTTGTGCTGAATGTTGCTAGCGCAGCCATTCTACATTTAATACTGCATTGCGTTCCGTGTGGTACACGATGTCGATTAAACCTGGTTCGTCTAATCGTATACTATTTGTTTTCGAGAAATTTAAAGACCTCTTCAACAATTTGTTTAACGTACGCTATTCTCCTAAGTGGGATTCGACAACATTGAAGGAGTTGATGGTTATGGTTAGGAGCTGCACCGGGGTTATTTTTGTAACCACGCGATGAGGCAATATTGGATTGCCTGCAGCATTCTAGTGCATGCAGGCCACCGTCCCATACTGTCTGAATAAATTATCGAAATATATTTCGGTTTGTTTTTGGTGTTTATTGATTTTGTCGCTTGTGATTTTGTCGTTGAGCGCAGCGAAATTCCTGCTTCATGACTATAACGGCTACTGGTATTGGCTGTTCCTCGACACGTGAAAACCGAAGTTGAAGTGTGCCACTCTCTTGCTCCGCCGGGGAGCAGTTACCATGGTTACCGTGACGCTGTTACCTCGGTAACCGCTGTTGATTGGTCAAATAATCGACAAGTAATTACCGACTGGGGATATCGGAACGCCCATCGCGGCAGCGGAGTTATTACGATTGCGGAACTCCGGAGATCAAGACAACATTTTGTTTCACAGCGAAAGTTCTTCATTTCAAGGTACGTTTCCCGATTCATTTTATTTATCGCAAATTAAATTTTACTATTATTTAATATTAGCTTACCGATATCATACGTTGTAATGATAATGATGATATGAACTCTTAACGGTCACCTATCCGGGAAACTGGGCGCCTCCATTATTATATAGTTGTGCATAAACGCAAATTAACTTTAAATGAATGCGGCGTTGCATTATAATTTGTGTGAACTGTTTGAGGACTGGATGCTGACGATTCGCCGGCGTAAGCCGTTTTCCTGTAGGCACCTGGGATGTTCTTCAGCTTGGCCACGAAGTGCGAGAGAACAAGAAGACATTAAATGAGTTGTGAGAAACCCCCACTCGCGAATCACAGCGTGGCCCGCCTTTGTCAAAAATTTAAAAAGATGAGCGTCTTTGGATGAAAATGGATCCAAACATGACATTTTCCAAGGATTTCATTCCTCCCCCCCCCCCCCCCCTAAGATTTCAAGCAATCAATTGGACTTTTACGTATAAGATCATTATTTTTACACATTAGCTATTAGTAGTTCTATTTTTCACATCATTTCAGTCATTAGACGTTGTGGATGCAGGGATGCATCAAATCTAAATAACCTACTTGCGACATTACCGCCAATGCTTTAAAGTTGGATCATTTGTCCCAAGTGACATTGATCATAGGAATCTGGTTGCAAGGGTCTAACTGCTTCCGGGCAGTGTTATAATGAGAGACTATTTATACAGGTATGAAACAAAGTTAAACATAAGTATGAAAATTCGAACAGAAATGTTTGTTTCGAAAGTCCGAAGAATGGGACTCAGCGAGCGCGTGCTAGTATGGCAAACTATACGGTGGATCGCCCCGCGCAGCACGGCAAATTTTTTTTCAAGATGTCTCGAAATTTTTTTCAAGATGTCTCGAAATCGATTTCGAGATATCTCAAATTCTATTTTTTGCATATCAGAAGAAAAAAAAAAAAACATCTTCAATATTTTCAAAGCAACCCATTTCACTTGAAAAAAATTATTTTTCTCGCCATACTTATATAACTATATAACTCTGCGTGGAAAGAAACACCCGAAACATTACCCCTAACGGTCCTAAATCCTCCCAGGGAGTTAGGGTTAATTTTCACACGCGGCGGTTATCATTTTCCAACAATGAAACTACCAGTTTTTGGTGATAGTTGTTGAACGCGATCTCACGTGAGTTTCGTCGAATTAACATATTTCCATGCACGCTCAGGTGATCACTCACCTGTCTAAGTACATTTGATGGTTAATACATGTTTCCCAAGAAGCAGGTACACCCTGGCGACCTGATTCCTATGCCAACATTTAAAGTCAAACTGACCATGATCACCTGACTTTTGGGACAAAGGATCCAGCAGCATCTGCAGTAATAAATATCGCAAATAAATCAGCTTTTTAGACTTGATGCATCCCCACACCCGCTTATCCGCTTATGGTGTAAAAAATAGAACACCGATCCTTAAAACCCTATAGCTAATATATAACATGAAGATCATGTTACACATGAAAGACCAATGGATTGCCTGAAATTTTAAAACAGTTGACATACGCGGGCCACGCGTACAGAATCAAGCAGGGACTAAAGCCCCTTCACGTTCACGGATGAGACGCTGGATGATGCCGGACGAGACATTCGGCCATCCGGGGTGATCCGGCGTGTCAAGACGCTGTGCCGTCATCAAAGCCGGTCTGAGCACGGCGGACAGACGCATAACTAGGATCGCTAGCCAGTCCTTGCCGGAGACGTCCCGGTGCGCAGATAGCTAGACCGAAGGCGGAACGTACGGAGGAAGACGGATTCACTCGGTGCCTATACAAGGACCAAGACGGTAGTCTCCAGGCGGTCTTTCCCGATAGTTGCAGGATTGAAGTCAGTACGGCATCACGATGCATATAAAATGACACCCCAGAAGACCTTCCTCATTTTGCTACTGACAGGCATTCTCTGAGCTCTTCGGGATGAAATTTATAAATTACCCATCACCAATTTGACATTTCTAGTGTAATCGTGGAGTATAATGGGCGTCCTGCGGAGTATACCATATAGGGTATCACGGCCGAATGGTCTAGTATTTCAAACTCAGGATAATCATGCGGGTCTCGGCAGTCTAAGACCAACCGTCAGAGACCAAAAGTGAAGGGAAAAAACACGAGCTGTTTTAATTGTTATGCAATACCATGAAAATAATTTAGCATCTTAATTCTGAAATAAATGAACCGTTTAGGATCCTGTTACAAAAGCGTGAGGAAAGACAGCACACCAAGGGGCAGCGTAAGAAAACATTCTTGACATCAGGTACGGGGGGCGGGTTGTGCCATTGTAGACTTATTTCAAGTCTGATAATGCGTATCACCAATAGACAGCCGAAGTGTAACGTGCGTTGCCATGGCAATTGGATCTAAACTATCATGGCCGTCGGGAAAAGTACCATTGGAAAAGCACTGGGACACGGTTGAGTGATTTTTAGTTTGGATCCAATTGCCTAGGCAACCAACAAAAGGTGACGTACTCACTTCGGCAGTCTATTATGTATAAGGTATACTTCTCATAAATTTGTGAAGTATGCGCGATCTCATATATGAAAATTGTACAATCTGCCTCCCGTATATAGACCGATCGAATAGCCGCCATTTCGTGGGGCAGCTTTTTTGTTTCCTGAGGACATGCATGGTTGCATATATTGTGCTTCCATTGTTAAACGGTTTAATAACAAAAGGTGCCCCACGAAATGGCGGCTATTCGTACGGTCTATACCTGATATCAAGATTGTTTTTCTTACGCTGCCCCCCGAGCACACCGTGCATTTCGCATAATAATTTCACGCGGTGGTTTAAATTATCATTCACAATATAGATAATAAAGTGGTAGTTTTTTTCGATGTGTGACATTTCTGTACACTGTAAACGGATTGTAAGCGATAGACAACATACGAGTTACTTATATCCAGCACGATATGTGACAACATATACCTATACATATACCTCAACATACTCTTCTGGGGCGGTCGGGTTGGTGTACGGCTTCTTTCCTCGCCTTTCACCTCTGGGGTCCCGGGTTCGAATTGAGTTTGCAGTCCCTACTTAACCGCGTGGGTTTTCCCCTGGGGCATTTCTCTGGGGGTTTTCCTCCCACTTCTAAAACTGCAACTCCTTCTTCGTCATCTCAAGTTGATAATATAGTATAGTTAAAGCTAAAACCGTATAGTTAATGGCATAAAGGGCCTTAGTTGCCGAAGATGCCATAAAATATACAACAACAACAACATACTCTTCCCTTTTGTTAGTGTACCGAAACCACCCCCCACCCCCGCCCCAATGGAGAGGAACAATGGAGAGGGAGGTACATGTACCCTTTGTCACATATCGTGCTGCTTATTGTTTTACTCGTTTCTCAAAGACTATAACACTTTAGACAAAAACATTTCAGGGGAAGTTTTCTACGGTCATCATGTTTATATTGTGTAAGTTAGGCGTAAATCTGTGAACATTTCTGATTTTCGAGATACCAATCATGTATACTGCCTTTAAGTCGGCAAATCCTTCAGCAACTACATGTAGATCCCTTTAGGGGATCATATACGAGAGGAGAAGACAGGTTGGGTTAAACCTCTGTCATCAAAACCGTATAATAAATATAACTGGGTAATTCTTAAAATTAGGTATCCAAAAGTGTGACATGCTTTTAAAGATTTCCAAGTGTGTTTAGTGATTGAAAGTGGCTTTCAAGTAGAAATTATTTATTTCTATTTACATAATTGCTGCCTACATTAAACGTTTGTGTGTGGATAAGGCACCAAGGTTAAAGGTACACATCGGCTTCGTTAGGCTATTTTGGGCTCGAAATTGACCCATACCAGATTCTGAATGCCCTTCCGAAATAAACTGAACATATCCTGAAAACAAACTACAGAATCTTGCCGTTTTTGAGCAATTTTCAAAAAACAGAGGTCACGTGACTTTTCGGAACCAGATTCTGGTTCCGAAAAGTCACATGGTCTTGGGAGTTAGTTTTGTGTCCAGTCGCATGTCCAGTCGCATGAAAGTTTCTTACTGCAGAACTGCACCAAATTCAACTCTGGTTTGTCCACAATATTTATTAGTAGTTGACAAAAGAGAGACTATTTATACAGGTATGAAACAAAGTTAAACATAAGTATGAAAATTCGAACAGAAATGTTTGTTTCGAAAGTCCGAAGAATGGGACTCAGCGAGCGCGTGCTAGTATGGCAAACTATACGGTGGATCGCCCCGCGCAGCACGGCAAATATCCCGAGTGCACACACGGCGGGTTGGTTGGTGTACATGTACGTTCGTGAAGACAAAAACATGATGCTAACTTTTCCAGAGAAAGCGGAAATTCATAATCGGTCGTCCGGGCTGTCCAGTGAAATCGTGATCAGAAAATTTGAGAAAACCCGAGTAGGAAAAGAGCGAATCGTTTGTGACAAAGTCGTGAAGCTCGCGCGTAGTTGCAACGGCTGGTAAAGCGTATAACCTGTCTTTTGACCGTTTTTGTTAATTTTGCACTTCTTTGGTAAATTACGGGATATTTTGATGATTTTTTTCACAACGACCGTTAAAAAAGTATTGTCAATGCTGCTACATCACTAAATCATGTAAACAGTAGGCCGGTGTGTACCTTTAATGCAAACTCACTCTACAGCCGTAGGTAACCCGGGACACTAAATTCCTATTCAATATAATGGAACAAATTATCAGCTTTTATGGTCTTTTGTTTCAAATAGTTGTCAGTAATCACAAAACAAAATTTTCAAGAAATTGTGCTGTCCCCTGTAATCACAGGCAACAGTCTATGACTGATAATTTGTGATCATTTGTGCACATACAGGGTGTCGTACATAACTGGGACACCAAACGTTTTGGACCCCTAATTTTAGGAATTACCCAACTACATGTTCAATTACAATGTACAAGTAAAACAGATTCAGCTATCTATTTATTGACTACATTAATTTAAAAACCATGGGGAAACCAATGTGTCTACTCAATATTAAATTGTTTGTTTTGATCGGTTGCTTGGCGACCGGTATGGTAAACACAGTCACAAGTATTCTGTTATCAAGAAGTGACTATTAATTGTGTTTTGTTTAACATCTGGGCCGCTAGACCTTTGTACCTGATAAGCCCTTAGTAACGACAAATAGAAATGGGTAAATATTTATAGCATCCGCCAATGTTGCTATGTAAATTATGATAAAGCCTTGGAGGGGTGCTCTTTAAACATTATTGGCTATTGAGTGGAAATTGAAGGTAAGCCCTGCAACTGAACTTTAATTTGTGTGCCGCGTCAAAATACTGATAAATTACCACTGTTTATCTGGTAACCAAGGCAGGAAGAAAACGGTAAAATAAACAAACATATTATATTAACATAGATTAGCTCTTTTATTATTCGTGGCAGCATTATTAAAGTATGGGACATAATTATTACAATAAAATAGATTAGCTTTTTTATAGGTTTTCTCGGTAAATTTCGGCAAATGAGCAGCCAATTTAACCACTACGCTATTCTATTTCGCGCGAAATCGAATGCTACTGAAAAGGGTCATTTGATTTCGTTTTATGACCAGTCAAATGTACTGTTGCATCATTCGATTTAACAAAATAATCATTCAATTTAACAATTCAACAAAGCAGCATTCAAATTCGCAGGAACTTTTTGAGGCGTGTGTTTAGTCATTCAAATTCATTTTTGGGCAGTCATTTCTGGAATTTGTGCAATCTAAAAAACATTTTGTTAAACTTTTGTTTCCTTAAGAATGTTAAAGGCATAAATACGGTTTATGCCTTATCACTTATTGGCACTTGAGTCACTTTGCCGATGTACTTCGAAGACGAGCTTTCGCTACAGTTTTACACGCATATTTCTAGAAATGGCAGCTCGTGGTCGCTACGCTAGAGTGGCCCAGGTAGATCTAGAAAGGTTCGTTGAGGCCTTCGAGGGAAACGAGCAAGACTACCTTGAGCTTGCGGTCAATTTGAACATCAACAAGTCCACAACAAGATCAATTATTGTTGCAACATATTTGAGGACTGGAAGGCGAGAGACGCTGGCTAGAGTAGGAGCAAACCTTCAACAAGCAGCCATTCAGGGCGTTGATACCATCACCTAAGTAAAGTGCATGCAGTGGTACAACCATACCCAAACATATTATGCCAAGATGTCTGGCACGCCAACAGATTGATGGTTGAGGAAGAAACAACATAAACAATACAAAAAAAACCCCGGAAAAACATAAATAAACACCCCATTCAAACACAATACAAAATTAGGTCTTGGTCAGTTAACCAATAAAGATCCCCCCAGAATAAAGAAGAAAACAAAGAAGAAAAAACCTCAAGGGCCCCATGTAAAGTCTACTGGAAACATAATTAAAGAAAATAAGGTTTGCCTGAATTAAAGTGAAGGTACAAAACAGCTGCCTAGTACAGTTTATCTGTTTATTTTTATTTATTTAGTCGTACTTATTTGAATTCTCATTTAGCGAAATTGATTGTCTCTTTACGAAATTGAAAAAAATTAAATCATTAAATCTCCAGTCGAACCAGCTTTGCTAAATTGAATGCCGATTTAGTGTCACGAAAAAGAATGACGATATGCTAAATTAGAATTTGAATGCCTCAAAACGAAATTGAATGGCCGAATTCTGCATTTGAAACGCAGTAACAACTGGAGAGGCAAAATAGCTTTAATTCGAACGCACGAAAATTAAATCGGCTGCTCATTTGCCGAAATTGACCGAGAAAACCTATAAATATGCCCAAGAGGGGTGAACGTTTAAATTAGCATTGGCCCAAGATGTTTGTAAATCCATTAATATTGCTGGGAAACACCAGGCCGGAGCCACAGACGAAATACTTGTACATGTATGTATATCTTGTAGGGAAAAATGGGAATGTTACTTTATGGGTTCCATAAATTCCGGTAGCAACTTTTTTGGCATGAAAGTACACACCTTTTCCCCCATTTGTTTAATTACCAATCGGAAGCCACCTACTGGTATTGGCTGTTCCTCGACACGTGGAAACCGAAGTTGAAGTGTGCCAATCTTTTGCTCCGCAGGGGAGCAGTTACCACGGTTACCGTGACGCTGTTACATTAGTAACCGCTGTTGATTGGTCAAATAATCGACAAGTAGATACCGACTGGGGATATCGGAACGCCCATCGCGGCAGCGGAGTTATTACGATTGCGGAACTCCGGAGATCAAGACAACATTTTGTTTCACAGCGAAAGTTCATCGTTTTAAGGTACGTTTCCCGATTCATTTTATTTATCGCAAATTAATTACATTTTACTATTGTTTATTAGTAGCTTATCGATATCATACGTTGTAATGATAATGACGATATGAACTCATAACGGTCACCTATCCGGGGAAACTGGGCGCCTCCATTATTATACAGTTGTGCATAAACGGAAATTAAATTTAAATGAATGCGGCGTTGCATTATAATTTGCGTGGACTGTTTGAAGACTGGATGCTGACGATTCGCCGGCGTGAGCCGTTTTCCTGTAGGCACCTGGGATGTTCTTCAGCTCGGCCACGAAGTGCAAGAGAACAAGAATACATTGAATGAGTTGTGAGAAACCCCCACTCGCAAATCACAGCATGGCCCGCCTATGTCAACAATTTAAAAACATGAGCGTCTTTGGATAAAAATGGATCCAAACATGACATTTTCCAAGGATCTCATTTCCCCCCACTAAGATTTCAAGCAATCCATTGGACGTTTACGTATAAGATCCTTATTTTTACACATTATCTATTAGTAGTTCTATTTTTCACATCATTTCAGTGATTAGACGTTGTGGATGCGGGGATGCATCAAATCTAAATAACCTACTTGCGACATTACCACCGATGCTTTAAAGTTGGATCATGTGTCCCAAGTGACAGTGATCATGGTCAATTTGAATTTAAATGTATGGCATAGGAATCAGGTTGCAAGGATCTAACTGCTTCCGGGCAGTGTTATAATCGAGTCACCAAAATCAAGTCCGAGTCCGAGTCTCGAGTCACTAGCCTCTAGTCCAAGGGCGAGTCTCGAGTCACTAGCCTCGAGTCCGAGGTCGAGTCACGAGTCACTTTCCCCATATCCGAGTTCGAGTCACGAGTCACCCGTTCGCCAAATTAATGAAACTAAATCAGCTATAGTTTTGTTCACACAATATGTGCAATGTTGACGTGCTCGTGCGCTCCTTGGCGGCTTGCAGGGGCAGTGTACATAATAACGCATTGTAATGTGTTTTCCCCCAAGAATGCTGCATTGAGCGCGCGAATATATATATAATATCTTATCTTTATTTTTTGAAATATGTTACTCGTGAGTCATGAGTCACGAGTCACCATGTTCGAGTCTGAGTCATCATGGTCGAGTCCTAGTCCGAGTCTGAGTCATTTTTCAATGTGAATCGAGTCCAGTCCGAGTCACGAAAATTGTGACTCGAATTATCAGAAAATGATGATGAAATTAATTTCAAGATATCTCTAATGTTTTCAAGATATCTCGAAATCGATTTCGAGATAGGCCTATCTCGAATTCTATTTTTTTGCATATCAGAAAAAAGGAAAAAAAACATCTCAATATTTGCAAAGCAACCCATTTAACTTGAAGGAAATAATTTTGGTTTGCCATACTTATATAACTATAACTCTGCGTGGGAAGAAACACCCGAGACATTACCCCTAACGCTCCTAAATCCTCCCAGGCAGTTAGGGTTAATTTTCACACGCGGCGGTTATCATTTTCAAACAATGAAACTACCAGTTTTTGGTGAGAGTTGTTGAACGCAATCTCACGTGAGTTTCGTCGAATTAACATATTCCCATGCACGCTCAGGTGATCACTCACCTGTCTAAGCACATTTGATGGTTACTGTTAATACATGTTTCCCAAGAAGCAGGTACACCCTGGCGACCTGATTCCTATGCCAACATTTAAAGTCAAACTGACCATGATCACCTGACTTTTGGGACAAAGGAGCCAGCAGCATCTGCGGTAATAAATAAATCAGCTTTTTAGACTCGATGCATACCCACACCCGCTTATCCGCAACGTCTAATCACTGATATGGTGTAAAAAATAGAACACCGATCTTTAAAACCCTATAGCTAATGTATAACATGAAGATCATTTTACACATGAAAGACCAATGGATTGCCTGAAATTTTAGAATTTAAGCAAATTAGACAGCTTTCTTTTTTTTCTAAAAACGAGACCGCAAAAATAATTTTTTTTGTTAAATCCGTTTTCATAAAATGGCGCTCATGTTTTAAAACAGTTGACATACGCGGGCCACGCCGTGGTGTGGGAAAAACCTACAGAATCAAGCAGGTAGTAAAGCCCCTTCACATTAACGGATGAGACGCAGGATGATGCCGGACAAGACATTCGGCCATCCGGGGTGATCCGGACAGACGCATAAATAGGGTCGCTAGCCAGTCCTTGCCGGAGACGGTCGCGGGTGGCTAGACCGAAGGCGGAACGTACGGAGGAAGACGGATTCACTCGGTGCCTACAAGGACCAAGACGGTAGTCTTCAGGCGGTCTTTCCCGATTGTCGCCGGATTGAAACCAGTACGGCATCACGATGCATATAAAATGACACCCCAGAAGACCGTCCTCATTTTGCTACTGACAGGCATTCACTGAGCTCTTCGGGATACAATTTAGAATTTACTCATCACCAATTTGACATTTCTAGTGTAATCGTGGAGTATAATGGGCGTCCCGCGGGGTATACCCGCATAATAATTTCACGCGGTGGTTCAAATTATCATTCACAAACAGACATAGATAATAAAGTGGTAGTTTTTTCGATGTGTGAAATTTCTGTACACTGTTAAAGTATTGTAAGCCACAAAGATAGACAACACACGAGTTACTTATACCCAGCACGATATGTGACAAAGGGACCCCACCCCCACCGCCCCTATACAATACTCTTCCCTTTTGTTAGTGTACCGAACTCTCCTCCCCCCACCCCACCACAAAAAAAAAACAAAACAAAACAAAAACAACCCTTTGAAATCTCTTAACTGTCGGAGACACAATGGGAGAACAATAGAGAGGGAGGTATACTTGTACCCACTGTGACATATCGTGCTGCATATGGAGTTACTATTTTTCGTGTACGCTTAAAATAAGCAATTTCAAACCATTTTAAAGACAGGTTAGGGGAATCGGGTGGCGTAGCGATTCTTTCCTCGCCTTCCACCAATGCGGCCCTGGTTCGAATTCAGTATGTTTTGGTTGTCTCAGTCCCTGTTTGATTTCGTGGGTTTTCCTATACGTTGGTGTGTGGGGTTTTTCTCCAACCTCTAAAACTGAGAATTTCATCCTGTTCTCTCGCACCTCGTGGCTAAGCTGAAGAATCTCCTAGGTAGCTACAGGGCAACGACTTAAGTCGGCAAATTCTTCAGCAACTAGATCCCTTTAGGGGATCATACGAAAGAAGAAGACGGGTTGGGTTAAACCTCTGTCATCAAAACCGTATAATAAATATAACTGGGTAATCCCCAAAATTAGGGGTCCACAAGTGTGACATGCTTTTAAAGATTTTTAAGTGTGTTTAGTGATTGAAAGTGATTTCCAGTAGAAATTATTTATTTCTATTTCCATAAATGCCGCTTAAATTTAACATTTGTGTGTGGAAAAGGCACCAAGGTTAATGCAAACTCACTTTACAGCTAAATTTCATTGGCGTAGGTAACCCGGGACACTAAATTCCCATTCAATATAATGGAACAAATTATGAGCCTTTATGGTCTTTTGTTTCAAATATTTTTCAGTAATCACAAAACAAAATATTCAAGAAATTTGTGCTGTCCCCTGTAATCACAGGCCACAGTCTATTGCTGATAATTTGTGATCATTTGTGCACATACATACAGTCGTACATAACTGGGACACCAAACGTCTTGGACCCCTAATTTTAGGAATTACCCAACTACATGTTCAATTACAATGTACAAGTAAAACAGATTCAGCTATTTATTTATTGACGACATTAATATAGAAACCAGGGGAAAACCAATGTGACTACTCAATATTAAATTGTTTGTGTTGATCGGTTGCTTGGCAACCGGTATGGTAAACACAGTCACAAGTATTATGTTATCAAGAAGTTACTATTATTGTGTTTTGTTTAACATCTGGGCCGCTAGACCTTTGTACCTTATAAGCCCTTAGTAACGACAAATATAAATGGGTAAATATTTATAGCATACGGCAATGTTGCTATGTAAATTATGATAAAACCTTTGAGGGGTGCTCTTTAAACATTGGTGGCTATTGAGTAAAAATTGGAGGTAAGCCCTGCAATTGAACTTCAATTTGTGTGCCGCGTCAAAATACTAAATAAATTACCACTGTTTTTCTGGTAACCAAGGCAGGAAGAAAACAGTGAAACATAGATTAGCTTTTTTATTATTCGTGGCAGCATTATTAAAGTATGGGACATAATTATTACAATAAAATAGATTAGCTTTTTTATTATTCGTAGGTACGGTATTCGATTATACTGTAGTTCAGCCATTGTCACATGCACGCATTTCAGCATTTATCTTCATATTTTGAAGTCACTAATCAAGGAAAGAAGAATACCCCGGTACCTCTTTTGTAATAAATGTAACAACGACATAGTTTCCTCTTGACTTTTATCCGAACGTCCTCCTCCAGCTAAGGCGACAGTTTGGCGCAATATTCGCAAGTACCAGCGTGCGGGAACCAGCTTAAACTTAAATAGACAATCAGAATTTGTACTGTCCAAGAACTGGGCCTCGATTTACGATTTATTTGAACCGGTCGATAGTCTATGAAAATACAATCTTCCTACCTTTTTCGATCCATCCACTTTATGATTGTGGAGTATTTTCCCAATGAAAAGTAACGGGTCGGTGGGCAGTTTATATGCAAATAGCAGTAACCAGGGCGTAGCTATGCACATGATACGTCTGGACGTGTGGATACACGCGCAAATCTGTTCCACATAGGCCGTTTTCGAAACGCTCGGTGTTTTACGGTCAGGCTCGGTATTTTGAATTCGATGTTTTCCTTTGTGTGTAGTTTACCTTCGTGGGTTCTCTTGGTGTTCATAACTATGCACAAGATGGGTGAACGTTCAAATTAGCAATGGCCCAAGACAAAGGCGGTGTATGCAATATGTCGAAGCTAAACTACAGAGGGCGCTATTCACCGCGCAAAGATTCACATAATCCGTCCGTTGTTGGCATAAGATGGAAGCCCTTGTGAGGTAAACTTACGATAAAAAATTGTCCTTAATTTTCAACAGGCGTGAGATTTTCTTATTTTTTATTTAGAATTTGTCTATCTAGTAACCGAGGATCAATACAATACCTTTTATTCTCATGAAAAGCGGAGAAACATACTCCAATTTCCCCTTTAAGCTGGGAATGTCTGGGTGAAGAACTAGTCGAGTACCCGAAAACATGAATGCAGTTCAGCCAGAGACGAAATGGCCCACGTTCAAAATTTGTGAGGCCTGATGACCGTTGCCCGTTGGTACCCTTACAGAATTGTAAGACGTCATCAACTGCTTTTTGGTAATCTTCCGAGGCGTCTTTGGTTTTGCCAATGGATAGTTGATGGTCGAAACGTGGTTGTGTCATGGTTTAGAACACTGGATGCCCAAATCCCTAACTAGACCCTTGCATAACTTTGGTCACTGCTCAGTCAACCGAAAACAGTAACACGATCAGGGTGTCATTTTACAGAGAAGATTCAACCCTAACAAAGGATATATACCTTGGTTATAATTAGCAATAATAGGCCCTACATGTATATGGGCAGTAACAATAGCAGATGGCCATGCGAGAATTGAAGCAACACGTTGGTAATTTTATTCCAGACAAGACAACGGTTTGCTTAGACTGCTTCCCGGGCATTACTATCGCTTGCTTGCCACTTAACACATAACTACTCTAGTGAGAGTAGTATATCCACCTCAGCCAGGCAAGACATTGACTTTCCTGGAGTAAGGTGGCGGGCATTTGCTTCAGTCAGTGAGTTGCTTATAGTCCACTCTGTATAGATCAGTGTTCTTATAAGGTCAAATCCTTAAAGGAAGGGACAACACTTGTTTGAAGTCATCGACGAATTTAATCAAAAATATTACCCATGTCTTGCCCGGCGCATAAACCTTCATGAAAATCAGAGAATCTTGTTTTCAACGTCGGCAACCCAATTAATTTTTATGATAAACTCTGCAACCAATGCAACTATGTGCTGCTGCATATTTGAAATTTCGAAAGGGATGATGACGTCATACCATGCAACGATTGCACGGACACGTCAAGATTGTTTCCCGACTCCATGGGCCTATGCCGTGGAGTATGTAGACATCCGTTGTGTCCTGAACTGCAAAAGATGGCGACTTACATGAAGCGTACAGAGTTAGGCAACCATTTGCAAGTGCTGTCACTTTCTTTATCTGAGTTCGAGTTTACTGCAAAGTGACCAACAGAAAAACGGATGTAGGCCTAACAATAAAATAATTTTTACTTTACGTTTTGAGGTCTCGGAATTTTGATTCGTAATGACAGATTTCAACCAATTATTAAATACACAATTAAAGGAAATATCAATATTTTGACACACCTATTTTCCCCACGGGTGTGGGGATTTTGATACCATAATGTGAGCCGCTCCACCGAAAGTAGGCGCTTGTCGCACAGGCCAGAACTGAGATAATGGATAATTTATGCATGTATGTCAAGTAGGTTATTTTTTATCTATACCAGGAGTTCTGCATGAGACCACCTATAAAGTATCCATGTATCACCTAAAGAAGTTTGAGTGAATAAATACTAGAGAAAACAGTTTTTCAGTGTTTTTATCAAGCATACCTTCATGAAACTATGCTAATTTGGCTAAAACAATGGGAAAATCACCGATATTCTATGCTTATTTTCATTGCCTTTGGCAGGGGTTGGCACTATAACCCATACACCAGAAAAACGATGGTGACGTCACTATTCTATATTTGGCACATGTTTATTAAATAGTAGCTGTATTGGCCAATCAAATTGGGTCTTTCGAAACGATATGACTGTAAACAATCATTTCTAGTTGCTAGGCATGACCTGAGACAAGTATGCTGATTGGGTAAATCACCCTTCCACCTGCGCAGTTGGTGTTTTTGTGATTACTTCCGTTTTAAGTCATGGTGGATTTGAATGCAATTTTTTTGGGGGATGGTTAGACCGTGCGAAGAGGGTTAAAACGGTATTGCGTATACGAAATTGAGGACTGTTTCTTGTTCATTCTTGCTTAAACACCACCCACACATGTTTTCCTATAGGTATACTATACGGCTTTTGGAGTCAGGACTTTATGCCTTAGGGGCGGATCCAGGAATTTTTCCAGGAGGGGGTTTTGCCACCAGGGGGGGGGTTTTCCCGTCAGATTTTTATGTCAGCTCGTTTCGGACAGGCGGACACGCAAAAAATGCATTACATTATATTTTTTGGTGTCGGAGCAGGGGGGTGGGGGGTTTGACCACCCCCCCCCCCCCCCCCCCCCCCCCCCCCCCCCCCCCCCCCCCCTCTGGATCTGCGCCTGCTTAACAGAAGTACAACCTTTTACGCCATTTTCTCTAAAGCGCTTCTTAAAAAAATTGTGCTGTTGGTCATCACGGAAATGGTCATAACTTGGTTAATTTTTGACGGATTGACACAATGTTTGTAGTTTTGTTAAGCTTCTAATATGTTGAATTATTTCCGCTTTGGCGTGCCATAGTATGGAAACAGTAATGGCGGATATGATAATTGTTGACGTCACGCGTAATAACTAAACACTGGTAAATTTGCCATCAACCCTGGGAAAAAAGTCTCAACATTTTTAAAAACTTGCCAACAAAAGCACGGTTTTCAAACCGTTTCAAACAGAAACAGTGCCAGTTTCCAAACAGTCTATCAACATTCAAAAGTCATGCCAACTTTTTTTGCGAAACATTAAATTATCAGTGTTGAATTATTGTTCGCTTTGACGTGCCATAGTATGGACACAGTAACGGCGGATAGCAACCGTTGTCAAGCCAAGTGAAACCCAAGAATACAAACCATTTCGCCCGCAGATGAGCGTTCGAAATCGAAACTCGGTGGACCAACGTTACATTTAATGTTCAGGTGTAACGTTATTTTTAACTAATCAAATGACAACAATCTACACATTCGGTATATAAAACAAATATTGACTCCTTTTTTTCGGGTCATGCTTAAGATTATAGGCCCTCGGTGATCTCGAAGCCATGATCATGGCTTCTAGATCACCTTGGGCCTATAATCTTAACCATGCCCCTCATCGCAGTCAATTTTTGTATACTACAAAGCAATGCAGTAATAACACCAACCTTTTTGCTTCCATATCCAAATTGGAGATTGCAAATTTCCTGCTTTCTTCCAATGGATATTATTTTGGGAAGGCATTTTATATGATTGAACAAAATCTTTTTTTTCTTCTGAACACACTTCTTTAATAAATTACTTTTTGTTCAAAAGGTAACACTTTGCGGTCTTATTACCAACATGGGCGTTATTAGAAGCGTGTTCTACCTTTTCATCGGCCTGGCTCTTGCGGGTGAGTTGTTTACGTTATCTTTAGATGTTATTCATTAGGGCGGTTTAGATGCACGTAAAACGCGAAGTAACGTGAAATGCTTTGAACACTTGTCATTATTCTGAGGAGAACTTAGAACAGATAAAAACAAAAACATACATCTTTGACTTTCGTGGCGAGATAAAATCTTTGCTGTGACCAAGATTCGAGCACGAGTTCTAAGACCTCCTCGTGAGGCGACCGGTGCTGACAGAAGGTTGCGTTCACTTTAGCGTTTTACGTGCATCTAAACAATAAAACGTCTGTGGTTTAACCAGTAAGGTTTTCTCTAAAACTAAAACGCATAAAGTAATTATAAATAGGTCTAATTGATTAAACGTTGTGCCATTTCCACCTCCCCCCCCCCCCCCCAAAAAAAAAGGTATAAAAGTAGAATAGACAGCCGAAGTATGACGTGTTGCCATGGTAATTGGCTCTAATCATCATGGCTGTCGCAAAAAGTACCATTGCAAAAGCACAGGGACACGGCTCGGTGATTTTTAGTGTAGAGCCAATGCCTGTGGGCAACTAACAAAAGATTACGTATTCACTTTGGCATATAGGATGGGAAAGTAAACAACAAATATGCAAAGCAACAAAAACAAAAAACGCAGGATTTGTTTCACTTTTTGATTGAAAAAAAAAGTCCATCTGAGAGTGAAAAATCATTTTCAGCACATTTGTGCTTGGTATAAAATAGACTAATTTACACGAGTGTTCCTTAAAACATTGGCTGTAACTGTCCAACAAAGGAGGCTTTGGAGTTTCGGGAACCACATTCGTGACTAGTATCACTTGACTGACGGCATTCACTGGTAAAAAAATGTTTCATAATACATTCCACTCACTTTTATTTTATTGATTTATTGCTAATTGCATCAAAGATTTATTTGAAAACAACACATCTGCCAATCCAAGATGTGTCCTGAAACAAAACGTTAACTTTCTCCCCCTTTGCGGCTCAATTAACAGAACATATATAAACTCATTTTGAACCCATAGTGCATTTTAGGAATGTGTTTAAGTACACTACACACAATAAGTTAGGGATGTGAGTATGTTGTGTTTTATTTTTTATCTTTTTTTCAAAACTAATCCTGTGAAAAGGTGTCTCTTTCTTGCAGACACAAAATGTCTAATCATGCACAAACATTCAAGCGCAATGCATATCTTCAATATCTGCGTACACCTCACAGTATCCCTAACTTATTGTCAGTAGGCATGTATACGGTTCTTCATTGCAAAATAAACTGAAAGGAATTAGGAATTTGAACATGAGTGTATTCCAGCGAAATCTTTCAATTTCCTCGCTTAGTGGGCTCCTTCATTAAATCTGCACTAATTGATGATTAATAAGTCAATACAAAAAAATTATCAACTTCACGATTCTTACCAATGCAAAGTGTGTTGGTGCATGTGTATTTGCCTCCAATCGTGGACCTTCATAGCAATAAACACATTTAAACTGTGGACCTTTAACGAACGTGGACCGTCCACGGTTGTAAAACTGTGTTTCTCAAACCTATATAGGTTTGAGAACCAATTATAATTATTATTGGTTCTCAAACCTATATAGGTTTGAGTACCAATAGTAATTATAGTTGGTTCTCAAACCTATATAGGTTTGAGAACCAACTATAATTATTGGTTCTCAAACCTATATAGGTTTCAGAACAATAATAATTAGCGTTAGGGTTAGCGTTAGGGTTAGGGTTAGGGTTAATTGGTTCTCAAACCTATATAGGTTTGAGAATTGGTTCTCAAATCTATATAGGTTTGAGAACCAATTACTAGTTCTCAAATCTATATAGGTTTGAGAACCAACTATAATTATTATTGGTTCTCAAACCTATATAGGTTTGAGAACCATTTAGGTTAAATCTCATCTCTCTAGCTTTAGGTAAAATAAGTTGGTGTCATTAAAAACAAAATTTTCAACAGTAAAGTAGAATTTAGTTAAGTGTCATTGAAGAAATTCTTTCCTACAGTATAAGGTAAATCGAGTTAGGTCCACGATTGCCGGCAAATACAAGTATGGGTGTGTGCGTGTGTGTTTGCCGGCAATCGGGGACTTTCCATTGCTTGAACAAAAGACGGACAATTATAGGTCGCCGATTGAGCCATCGTCCCCGATTGCCAATCCCATGCAAATCCTATGGAGGCTTTCGCAAAAAAAACATGTCCAACAAAAAAGAGAAGCAATGGAAAGTCCCCGATTGCCGGCAAACACTCACGCACGCATCCTAACTTCGGCAATCGGGGACGGTACCTATAAAGCTGCAATTTAAACGTAAATAGTTTGTGCCCTCACCTCTAATGGTTTGTAAACCATTATAGGTTAGGGCACAAACCATTTACGTTTAAATTTCATCTCTGTAGCTTTAGGTAAAGTTAAGTTAGGTGCCACTAAAACAATTCTTCCCTATAGTTGGGTTTTAAAAAGTTTAGAAGGATGTCCCCGATTGCCGGCGAATACAAGTATGTGTGTGTGTGGGCATTGCGTTCGCACTGTGGACTCGAAACCCATCAAGTCCACAATTTGCGGGAAAAAGTGACGGATTGTGGACTTGCACTCGTTCGCTCAAGTCCACAGTCAGGTTGACCAAACTTGGGAAAAGGGGTTAGGGTGGGGGTGGAGGGTTAAAAAAAGGTTAGGGTTCAGGAGTAAAGTTTAAAAACATGGATTAGGAAAAAAATGGGGTGGATGAGGGAAGAATTTGGAGAAAACAACGATTTTCCGACCAATTCTCTTAAGTGCACGAATACAAATAAATGTCCACAGTGCGTACGTAATGTACACATAAGTGTGTGTGTGTGTGCGTTTGTGTTTGCCGGCAATCGGGGACTTTTTATTGCTTGAACAAAAGATGGACAATAGGTCCCCGATTGCCAATCCCATGCAAATCCTATGGAGGCCTTCGCAAAAAAACTATGTCCAAAAAAGAGAAGCAATGGAAAGTCCCCGATTGCCGGCAAACACTCACGCACCTATCCATGTTTCGGCAATCGGGGACGGTACCTATAAAGCTGCAATTTAAATGTGAATGGTTTGTGCCCTAACCTATTGGTTTGTGCCCTAACCTATAATGGTTTCTAAACCATTATAGGTTAGGGCACAAACCATTTAGGTTTAAATGTTATCTTTGTAGCTTTAGGTAAAGTTAAGTTAGGTGCCACTAAAACAATTCTTCCTATATAGTTGGGTTTTAAAAAGTTTAGAAGGATGTCCCCGATTGCCGGCGAATACAAGTATAGGTGTGTGTGTGTACCTATATAAAGCTGCAGCCTCCGAAGGTGCGATTTTTTTAGGAAGAATTGTCCATGATTAGGGAAGATTTGTATCTGACTCTGCGACTGTGTAGGCCCTATATATAGACAGCGTATAAACTGTCTCAGGTAATTTGTCGGTATGTTGTACTATTTACAGGTAGACTTGCCAAAGCCGCGGGTGGCACCACAGATGATACTTCAACCGTGACAGCAGAGCTACCAATAAGCACCCTAGCCGCAACCACAGCCGACACAACAGACCTTCTAGCCACAGCCGCAACAACAGACGCCGCAACCGCAGCCGACACAACAGACCTTCTAGCCACAGCCGCAACAACAGACGCCGCAACCACAGCCGGCACAACAGACTCCGCAGCCACAGCCGACACAACAGAGGACCCCGCAGGCGTGAAAACAACAGAAGCCACCAAAGTCGCGACGACAGAAGCTCCTCGTAAGTACCCCAGCCCAGTGTCAAATGTCGTGCTTCTGCCGAGTCGAATTCAAATGGATACGAAATTTTGAATTTAAAACAAGGTCGTTTTTAATATAGGACAGTTGTCTCCGCTTGAACCATTTTGTCCGCAGGTTGTTTTTTGGACAATTTATGACAAATTGCCCTGCCCAATGCCGGCACACACATAGAACTAATACCCCAATCACGATTAGCTTGCGATGGGTTTGCGAGTAGTTTGCGACGGATCTCTAGGCATTTTCGGCCGGGGCCCCACGGGACTCCTTGCGGCTGCCGGGTCATTTTTGGGCATCGGGCGGGCATCGAGTTACTTTTAACTCGGACTTAAAACCTGGTGCGGCGTTTCGCATCGGCCGACTTGGCGGCGCCCGGCCGGAAATCGGCTAGACATCGGCCGGGATATCGCAGGGACATAGGCAGGACATCGGACGAGTGCCTGCCGGACACCGGCCGATAAACGGGCCAAGAATTCGACCCCATTCTGTCATGACAGCGTGCGGGGCATTTTTAATTGTGACTGTGACCGCCCTATCGCGCGATCTTTCGCCGACCTCTACACGCCGACCGATGCCTATAAATCGCACACGCCGCCCGGCCTCCGCTTTAATTGTGACTTACATGTAGGTATAATGAAAAGCGATAGAAAGTGGAACACTGGAGAACGCTTCACATAAGTTTTAAAAAGATCAGAGGACAACACAATGACATGATTCCCTGACTGGTTTGTCAAAAATGCTTATTCGTAATTAATGTTCAAGGAACTAACTCAATTTGTGTTGCTATATATTTCTCCCTCAGCTGATACGACCGTTGATGTGGAATTCAAAATCGATTCGCTTTCAGGGATGAATGCTGTTTTCACAGAAGAACTCAATGACAAAGAGTCCGAAAGATTCAAAAATTTGAGCACCATAGTCTGCGATGAAGTAAGTAATACAATTGTTGGCCCTTGCTTCTTCTGCTGGTGGTGTTACTGCTGTTGTTATATAGTGTTGTACTGTAAGTAGTTATTACGTACTGTTGGTGCTGTTGCTGTTCCAGCCGTTGCTCTTATTGTTGTTATCCTTTAAACACAATCAACAATCTTCACACCATCATACCAATAAATATTGGGTGTCACGGCTTGTGACCTGGTTAATTCAACTACCCCAAAACATCTATCATGTACAATCAACACCTCCACGCGTAACCCAGTCAATTTTGACTGAGCCAAACATTTTCTAAGCAGAAAACCCTATATTGTACCTCACAGCACTTGAAGATATTACAATGCAAAGTAATAAAATTATTTCCTATAAACAAAAACCCTTTCGCATACAATATATGAAAAGGTGCATATTTTGACAGTTGCTGCGTTGGTTGCCACATACGAAAAACCACAAAAGACCATTGGGAAAAGTGGAAACGTATGCCTGACCTATGCAAACCAGCAGCTTTCAGGCCAGCGAAGCAATTGATATCATGCCGAAAGACAGAACATTCTGGCGAAGTGCGCCGCAGAGTGCAAGCAACGCATGTCCAGCACCCGTGAACACGCCCTATTTACCCATGTGCACTGAACCGTTGCTGTACGTTTGACAAGGATAAAATAGATTTATTATAATTCGTTCGGGAACTCAACCGAATAAATCTACATTATTTTGTGTTGCTGCTGTTGCTATTATTATTGGTGCTGCTGTTGCAGTTATTGCTGCTGATGTTGGTGTTAGTGTTGCTGCTACTGGTGTTGCTGCCCTATTTCAATTTCAATAATAACTTTTATATACATTTTCTTTCGAAAGCTTAAAAAAACTTTGACTGTCGAGTTAGAGAGGGGCTACAAGGGGTGTGACGTTAAGGAGTTTCGAAAGGGAAGCATAATCGCAGTCGTTGAAATGAAATTTGAAGCATTTGGAGCGGATGCAGCGGTGTCCGAGAAGACGCTGTCAGATCGAATAAAAAAGGAAATTGTCAATTCTAAGGCAATGGGAGTTTCTGCAAAATCGATTACTGTTAAGGGTACGTATACACTGCTTACCTATAAAATGTGTGGGTGTGTGTGTGTAAGGGGGGGGGGGGGGGGGGGTGGGGGTGGTGGGGTGGGGCTGGGGGCTGGGGGAGGTGTCTTCTGTGGTAACTGATATAGCCTACATAAGGCACATCTTATTAGTTTATGTCATCACTCATCATGGGAATGCTGCGGCGGCCCTATAATTGCTACTGGCCGTAGACATTTTAGACCCCACGGCCGCCGCGGCAAATGTGACTTAGGCATTAGGGGGGTCCCTTTGCCAAATATCGTGCTGGGTAAGGGGCGGGGATTTAACATATTTGCACCCCCCCCCCAAGTCACATTTTTAGACCCCACGGCCGCCGCGGCAAATGTGACTTAGGCATTAGGGGGGTCCCTTTGCCAAATATCGTGCTGGGTAAGGGGCGGGGATTTAACATATTTGCACCCCCCCCCCCCACCCCCCCCCCCCCCCCCCCCACCCCCCCCCCCCCCACCCCCCCCCCCCCCCTTTGGAAAATGGGGGGCGGGTGGGCGGGCACCCCCCCCCCCCCTCCCCCTGCCACACCCCTTGCCCCTTCCCCCACTGACTCTTACGCCTACGAGCCTACTGACATTTCTGGAGACATCAACATCAACGGAGAACCCACAAAGTTCTATATTAACAAGGGGGTACAGGCAATATTTTCGAGTAATTTGACATTAAATTATTATTAAATAATATCATATGCCAGAAAAAAATGTGACAAATGCTCTCTGCGCGGAACAGTTTTCATATAAAAGCAGTTGCAATCTATTTTAAGTTTGCAATCAGTTTGCATTGTACAGGGTATATAACATAGAAAAACACATAGAAGAATGGTGATCAATTAATTATGTATGTTTTTCTTGTCAACTCGTGAAGGAAAATTTTTGGTAATTGCAAATGTTGCATCGAGCCTTAAAACGAACACTTGGCACAGGGTACATTTTGACAACCCTGCTTCAGAATGGTAAAATTAATGCAAAATAATAGATAACATCATGTAATTTGGATGATGTTTAACATTGACTTTTGTTTTCTTGGTTTTTCTTCCTCTCCCAGTCGCTGGAACGGGTAAGTTAAAATTGTCTTTATTGTTAATAACAAACGATTTTTTAATATTATTTTTAGCATATTCTACCAGATCTCATAAATATTCATATTAGCATAACAGAAATCCCAGCTCTCGCCTTTACGTGCCAGTAGTTTTGTTTTATAGTAAACTACATACTTAAAATTCCCCGCGTTTTTTCTCTTAGACCTAGCCTCGGATAACCTGATGATAAAAATTAACATCTGAGCTCGTAATATCCAAAATGAGGTACATCATGTACCCCGTCAGGGGGGCTGCCCTACCCCTGACGTGTGGATTTGGTCACGATTTTCATGCCCAAGGGTGGAGACTTTGACACATGGAAGTCCAATTTTCAGCGCACCTGGGGGGAAAACATGCGCAATTTTCCCCAGGGGGTGGGAAATTTTATTATTATTATTATTTCTTTCTGGTATTCATACCAATGATTCCTCAATAGTGCTCATTGCACTGTCACTCGCAAGTGTGAGGAAACCCGTTTAGAATTAGAATCAGAGATAGCCCGAGACACCGAGTATTCCCCTTGCTCTTCACGAAAGAATGCTCTGAGATCTTGAAGGTGCGTTACCGTTACCTAACACACTGGACCAACGGCTTTACATCCCTTTCGAAGGATGGAGCAAGTGTGGTTGAGTGCCTTGCCCAAGGGCACAGGTACGTAACGCAGCCGGATTCGAACCCGCAACCCCAAGTTTTCACCTATGATTGCGAGTCAATGACCAATACCACTCGGCCACGGTACCCCACAATAATCACCCAAATTGTGCCCCAGGGGTGGGTATTTTGTCACGAAAAAGGTGACAATTCCCACCTCTTAGGTGGGCCAGCCGGGGAGGAGGGGCGGGGTAGTGGGGGGGGGGGGGGGGGGGGGGGGGTGACGATTGATAGGTGCATAAGGGTCAGGTGCATAGGTGCATAAGGCTTGAGGTCACATAACCTCCACGTGGATTTCTCGTGCTAATTTTGTACGGCGATCGCACGTCAGTAACATGCCATCGTTGGAACTGGACAAATAATGTCCAACCAAATTTGCTATTTCCCGGCCCACGACATCAGAATTGTGTACGCGTGTCTAGAGCTGGCTTTCCCCTAGTGGGCCGCTAGTGCAGAATTCCTGGCCGGGCATGGTCGCATGCGCTGCTCGTTTTGCTAGTGCCGCGTGTGGCATCTTTGAGTTCAATTCTGAGTAATATTATTTATAATAAAGCGCATTTCTGCATGGATTTCTAAAACTTTCTAAACTCCGAATTTAATAATAATAATAATAATAAAAACTAAATTGAATAGATGATCAAGTACTAAATTCTTTGGAAAGAATTTACACAGCCGGATATCCACAAATAGCCCTCCACGCACTAAGCCTGAAACTCAGAACAATTATGTTTTTCCTACTCAAATCTTCATTTTCCCCTCAATTTCTTTCTTTTATTCTCATAAATTTACACTTATTAATGCTAATTAAGCCATTTTCATAAAACAAATAGTGATGTCCGGGTACTAAATTCTTACCCGGCGTACAAGCGGGGACACGTTGTGGGCGCGCGGGGCGCTATTCACACTCCATGTAGGCAGAAGTACTGTACTCGGCAGCCCGATTAACATGCCCAAACCACGTCGTTTCGCCTTATTCTCGGCAAATCTAAAGAGCTAGTATCCCCCTTGACGAAAAATCCAGCATTTCCACATATCCTTCTAGCCGACTTATACCGCTGTTTATTTCAAATTGTCCGTTTTAAGTGGATACATCGCAAGCAAAGATGCGGTTTTCGAAAATCTAATTTTCGCGATTTCTAAAACGCTCATTAGGTCATAATGATATGCGCATGATCCCGTGACGAAATCCTGAGAAGCACGAGTAAACACGGTTAGCAGTTCCATACGTTTACACGCAAAACAAAATCGAAAAACCGTCTCTGTTCAATGGTATTTTTTGAAGAATTGTTCTCGTGCAAAAAGCAAGAGATGTGCCCAGTAGTTATGTGGTTGTATGCTTTACCAGATACCATGAAAACAAAAGAGCAGAAAGATTTTCTTGTTTATTACCAAGAGAGAGAAAAATGAGCCGCTCGTTCTAACTTGTATCAGCCGATGTGCTGTGCCAATTTCAAACACGTGGGCCCGCAGGGACCGTTAAACACGCACTAGTTTGCGTCCAATGCTCCAGTATACTTCAAAAGAGCTTTATTGTGATCCACGATTTCACCGGTTTTTTTTTTCACAAAAAAGGTAATACACACATGTAGTAGATTATTGTCATATTACGTCAAGTGCTTTTTACGTTTGTATTTTGAATTAATTGGACAAAACAGGCATGATGAACACTCATTCTGTATATTTTCCATTCAATACTGCACAGGCCGTTTTGTGTTCTTCTCATGATGACGTCAAAAACCCTGTTATCAACAAACCTCGGGCGTTTCAGAATTTCGGGTGAAGAGGGTCGAAACTGCTTTGCGTTTTGGTTGAAAACTAGTTGTGATGGTGTTGTAGACACATAGGCCTACACCTCCGTGATAAACATGAAGAAAACAATGTGGACGGAGGAATATTAGCTGTTTAACTTTTTCGGGCCAGGGATCCTGAAATAGGACAGATGATGGTCCCTATGAGCGCGAATGCTAGAATTGACAAGGTACAATAATTCAGCATGTTGAACTTTATTTTTGACGAAATTCTCCAAATACGCCATGGGCTTACACACACGGCTGAGCACGTACGCGCACGCGCGTTGCTTGTCCTCCAGCACAAATCCAGGTCGTCGAGTTTGACCTTTTGACCCATGTGCACGCTCCCTATAGTGCACATTTGCTCCATATTTCTGCTGTTCATAGTTCAAACTTCGAACCTGCCAATCAAGCCGAATCCGTTTCACGACTTATGGCACACATGACCAATCACAACAGAGCTTCGCAGACAATAATATTGGGCAATATCGGAAATATATAGTGAAAACTCGCCCCTTCCCCTTTTCCCACTACCGTTCTCGCACTGGTGGCGCAGGGGTGAGACTTGCAAGTGGGAATCGGGGCTTGTTTTTACCCCGGCGTCGCTCCGGGGCCACCCCGAGATTTTGTCTAGTGGGAAAAGGCGTTATGTTACTGTTGGTACGCCTGACAAGCCATCGCAAAAATTACGTTGTGTAGTATACGGCTGAGCACCGTTGTGATTGGTCATAAATGGTCTTGCGGGTTCGGCTTGATTGAAAGGTCGGAATCATGCATTGAACCCTGGTTTAATATTATTGTTTGGATAACAGTTCACCCCACAGTTGACTCGGGCGGTCTGTCTACAGGAGCCATCGTGGGCATCGCCGTTGGAGGCGCTGTAGCCGTCATTATTGTTATCGCCATTGCGGCCTTTATCGCTGTGAAAGTCCATCAGAAACCCAAGAGAGTCTCGAGTTGTGGAGTGGAAGAAATGCATTCCTATTCGGGCAAGGATAACGTGGCTTCGGTGTCTTGATCTGGATGTCTCTTCTTTCTTAATTGTTAATTGTTACCAAGAAGCAAGTTCAAGCAACGACTGAATTGATATAGTTAACTTTTCGGTTAAACACCGACTCACTGTATACATAATGTAGTGATTATACACACCTCAACAAAGTAAGTTCCCCCTAAATAAGTAAATTTCGGAATTACACGAAACTTTGTGTAAATGATTATAGTGCAATGCATAAAACGTGCATTTCAGGTGGTGGGTCCATATACCTAATGTTATGCATGACTGAACAGCATTTAAAGGTTAAATGGACATTTTTCAAAAATTGCAAAATGTACTCAATTCCCTAATACAGGTCTTCAGTCTCTTGTGTAACCACCGTGTTCTTGTAACACGGTCACGCAAATTGTGTTGATGAGACGTATGATCCTTCGCTGCGGAAGAGTAATCCACTCATACAGCATCTGCGGCACGTCCTGGGGTGTTGTTTGATCATCAGCTCTTCGATCAAATGTCAGCTTCAGTTGATCCCATAAAATGTTCTGGGATTGAGATCTGGGGAGTTTGCTGGCCATATCATCCGGTCAATTTTGTTAATCTTTAAAATCTCATTGACTACTCTTGCCCTGTGTGGACGTGCATTGTCATAAAGTGATCGTCTGCAGGGGTAGTAATGTTTGGTTGACCACTTATTGGCAAGTCTGCGACAGTTTAGATCAATTCGAATTTTGAACGCAATTTTCTTATTGAATTTGGACTGACTCCCAACCTACGGGCTACTTGTTTTACAGATGTAAGGGTCTCTAGCAGGCCTATGGCAATGGCCCTGTCTTGAATGGACATGCATGGCATTTTCTTAAGTTAAACTGATTAGTGCAGTCACGGCGCACGAACACCACGAGATACTGAGGACCAAAACTGTGCTTGTCATGTTTAAAAAGAATTAGGGAATTGTTGAAAAGTGTCAATTTTACCTTTAGATGCTGCTCATTCATGCATGGCATAAGGTATGGACCCACCACTTGAAATGCATGCACGTTCCATGCATTGCAATAATTTCACACCAAGTTTCGTGTAATTCAAACATTTACTTTGGGAGATATAATCAATTATTTAGAGGGGGACTTACTTTTGTTGAGGTGTATAGTTCCAGATGCATAACAATCACCAGAGTGATGTTTTAGTGGAATGCAAGCAATTATGGAACGCGGAGCACTCCATGGAAAGTATTGTCTTTCCAGGAGTAAGATAGTCGACGTCGTTGTTTCATTTCTCGAATGACCATCTGCCGTTATGCAGTCGTTGATAATAGGGTTAGGTCACAATAATTTATGTGTGTGTTACGTGTTAACAAATTTGTTAACTGAATCGGAATTGTGATCTCAGAGCTAACACCGCATTAACAGGACGGTTACATATGTTAGTTCCAATGTTCCCGTTACAGATCATGTCGGCGTATATAGCAGGTCTGGAAACAAAATCTTTTAAGTGAAGATCTCCCCACAACTGAGACAAATTTTCGGACCGCGGACGGCACGGACCCCAACTTCGTGTTGTTAGTGTGGAAAGTCGTGCAGAACCGCAAACTGCAGTGAGTGAGGTCGCAATTCTGTGTCTGTTACGTGTTAGTGTAACATATCTGTTAACTCGACATCTCGGGAAATCGTGTGAGTGTTAGTGTATCTGTTGGCTCGGCGTCTCCGGAAATGTAATGGCGGTAGGGTTCTGCACAAGGTTAACACGAGGTCAACCGCTAAGTGATCGGCATTTTCAAAATTCTCACGGAGCCAAACAAATGTCTCAATTGTGGGTAGAATGCACAACACATTTATAAGTTGTGTTGAAAACTGAAACACCACCCACTTCGTTCAGATTAACTTAACAGATCTGTTACACTAACACGATCTGTAAGAGAAGGTGTTGAACTAACATGAGATGTAACACTAACACGTCCTAAACACCGTGTTAACATATCTGTTAACAGGTATATTACACTTAAACTAACGCGTAACACACGCAGAATTGTGACCTTACACATTGTATAGTGACCAGCAATCGCTTGAATTTCAATTAATTGCTTGCATTACAGATAGCTTGCATTCCATTTAATGCATACGTTCTTGTAAATTAATGATAAAACTAGTCTAGACAAGACATTGTTATGCTGTAGCAAGACGGGGAATGGTTGCTTCACTCACGGAATCGGGTAGCCAGTCATCAATATCTAACCACTGGATACAGTAACGCCACCGTCCGCCATCTTAGTACTCCCAATACGATGCCTTGCCTGGACTGGATATACCATATTCACTATTATACATATGTTAAAGGCAGTATACATCATTAGTAATCTCGAAACTCAGAAATGTTCACAGATTTACGCCTCACTTACACAATATAAACATGATAACCGTAGAAAACGTCCCCTGAAATGGTTTTGTCTAAAGTGCTATAGTCTTTGAGAAATGAGTCAGACAATTAGTTATCGTCTCATGAGACGAAAATTAAATTCGCCCCAAAACCATTTCGCCCAAGTGCCATTTCGCCCCAAACCACTTCGCCCGAGTGCCATTTTACCCCAAATTACTTCGTCCAAACACTACATCGCCCAAATGCCACTTCGCCCCAAAATGGTTAAGGGCGAAGTGGTTTTGGGGCGAAATGACATGCAAACCCTTTTTTGACTGTTTTCTCAAAAGTTAGACTTGCACGGAACCTTCATATTGACAAAACAGCGAGGCTTTCCTTGGTTGAATGGTGACTCCCTCCCCTCGTTACCATGTCGGTTGCTGTGACGTATGTAAGCTCACCTCGTTTTGAACTCGACCGTGCAAGTGGTGAATTACATACTGAATCCAGTGTGTGTGTATAGATCAGTGTGTGGCGACCATTTGTGCCAACAATTAATAATCGGCTGGTCTTTGATTACCCTGCCTTCGGACCTAAATATTTATCATGCGTAATCGCTGCTTGAACTTGCTCGTGACTGGTGATCGTTGGGTGATCGTTAATGCACGTCATCTCAGAAGAAGGCCCACCAACAATACGCAACAGTCTCACCATTAAACGGTTAGATGTAAACCTATTTTCATGGGAAAAGTCTGCGTACCAAACACAGACTCTTCTAGCCACGAATTCAGATATTGTTTATCAACATGCCCATCTTTGGGGCGCAAAATACCCTTGGGTACATGGTATTGTATGTACAATTGTTGGTTAAATTCTATAAGCCAATGTTTGGGTTTAGATATGTGCATATCTAATCGTTGATTAAAAGTTAATTAACCAACGTTTGGGTAAATGTGCTTGGCCACTTGTTTATTAAATTCAACATAAAGCATAATTCTGTTCGTATAGATATATGCCCAACATGTTGGGTATCTCGGGCCAAATATCTCGACTATTTGACCAGAAGGCTGTTGAAAAAAATGTCTAGGAGCGCATGTTTATGTATACGTGTTCTTTCCACACTTCTCATGATGGAGTTGTTCCAGATGTATTTTCTGATTTTTATATCCTATTCAATATGTTGGTGTAAATTTTACTGGTGTTAAAAAGTAAGGCTAAGTGAGCATGCGCGAAAATCCTGCAACTTGATAGGCTACAGGGCTGCAATTCTTAACGTTTCTCAACGTTTGACACATTAACCGTAAAACTGCGTTGTATTTGTGACCATCTGTCTTGGTTGTTCTGTTGGATCATACGTAATCAAGGGATAATGTAAGAAACCTTCCGATTAAATGCTCTTGCCTGTTTTCTCAAAACACGATGAGGAAAAATCAGAAGAAGAAAAAAAAACGGGAAAAAAAACAATCTTCTGATTTTTTTTCTCCCATAGACAAAGCGCATATAGGCGTTGTCGGCGCTTTTTATTAGGTTGTTCCCAAACATTGATCTTAACCAAACTTGGTCACATCAAAGACATAGTATAAGAGGTGTGCACCCAACAATGGCGTCACCATGACGTCATCGGGTGTCAGATTAAAGGGGCATACAATTTAATAATTTCCATATTAAAAAATTCATTTAAAAAATAAACCCTTTGACCTACAATCTTGATTCCTTCGCCAAATACGATCACTAACAAAAGGTCCTTAAGACGCGCAAACGCATTGACCCTTGACCTCATTTCATATTGGTCAAACAGATTTTGTCTTGCCATTTGAAACTGGTTAGAGATATTTGGATGGGATAAAAGGTGTTTAAAATCGAATAGGGTGGGGTATCCAAAACATATCGCCATGACCTTTGACCTTGCTCACGTCCGGTCGAAACCGTAAGTGCCCCGTGGTTAAAAAAAATGGTAGGAGGTATTGAGATGGAGTCAACGGTGTTAGTGTCACAGCCCATCAAGCTTTCCAAAAATAAAAGTTATGACGTCATCGTACGTAATAGCGCCCTCTAGCGGCAAGATAACAATTCTTCAAAACGTATTTTAAACAGATGTCTGTGGGGATGTTTGTCTAAAAATGGTCAAACTTGGTATATAACAAGACCTTGGGTCAGTACACATGCAATTGTTGAACAATTTGTGCACAAAATTGTGACATCATCATGTCGGCACAGGTGTGTCAAAATACCAAAATTCAAAGGTTATTATTTCCAAAATTAATATCTCAAGAACCGTAATAGATACTTAAACAATTATTTCACAGCATTATAGGTCTAAATGAACTAAACAAATCATACACCGACATGACCCCTGTGTGACCCATACTTCCGGTCTAAACCGGAAGTTAATCGAAAATGTGCCATTTTTCAGCATGTTGAATGCAAATAGAGCCAAAGTGGTAGGGAATTTGACCATAGTTCTACGGAACGAATTGTTCCCACACATGTGGACTTTATGACTATACAATGATGACGTCATCACGTGCACGGTGGTTACGTAATTTGATCTCAAATTACAAAATCTTGATAACTGTAATATACATGTATATTCGAAAGAGTATTTTACCACATGTAAGAACTTGTTCTTCAGTAGATCCTTGAACGATTTGTGCACACAATAGTGACGTCATGGTGAGATTGACTGGGCCAATAATGACGTCATCAGACACAATTTTAGCGTTGATAATCAAAGAGTCATATGTCTTAAGAATTTCAATACTGGCACTCGATATGTGAATGTTTCTTTTGCAACATCGACCAACTTAAGTTTTCAACCCATTTTAAAAGTGTGACGTAATCATCAGATCAATGTTCATGCCGCCCGATCACCTTGCGTTTGTAAAAAACACAAACGCAAAGCTCTAGTTTTTTTATTGTTTTTGTTTTCTCTCGAGAAGCTCAAATCATGACTAATGCTAGTGTCACAGGTTCACGGTGTTGCGTTCTTTGTATATAAAGCATTTTCTGTTTGTATTTGTAATATAGACGGCATTTAAAGTTGTGTGTTTTTGTTTTTCCAAAGATAAATCTGAAAAAAGGAGACTATTTTTGAATGTGTAATATATAGTCAAGGCTTTCACAGACCGGAGTTCACCTCGAGTTTTGCTTATTAACAAGACAAGTCAAAAAATACAAACAATGCACTTTTGCTGTCATTGTTACCTATTTTGATTGGTTCTCGTCAGCAACTCGCTAAGGTGAACATTGATGGTATACAGATTGGGGGTTCCAATGTTGCACTGTTTCTTTAATCCGTAATTTGGGGGTATGGTTTAATGTAAATTTATCTATGAATACTCGTACTGCTAAAACTTGTAAGGCGGTTTTTTAATATCTTTACAATTTTAGGACAATACAAATCGTTTGGATTACTGTAATACGTTATGTTATGGTTTACCGGATAATCCGCTTGGAAAGCTTCAACGTGTCCAAAATGTTTATGCACGATTTGTGCTTCAGAACTTGTGGCAAGCATTGTCATATCACTCCTGTTTTATATGATCTGCATTGGTTACCGGTCAAATTCAGAATTTGGTTCAAAATACGTTTGTTACCGGATAATCCGCTTGGAAAGCTTCAACGTGTCCAAAATGTTTATGCACGATTTGTGCTTCAGAACTTCTGGCAAGCATTGTCATATCACTCCTGTTTTATTGGTAATTCCCTAAATTAGGGGTCCAAAAGTGTGACATGCTTTTTAAGATTTCAAAGTGTTTTTAGTGATTGAAAGTGGTTTCCCAGTAGAATTTTTTTTTTTTATTTCAACAAGTGCCACTCAAATTTAATGTTTGTGTGTCGGTATGGCACCGAGATTAATGCAAACTCATTCTACAGCCAATTTTCATTGGCGTACGTAACCCGGGACACCAAACTCATATTCAATACCATGGAACAAATTATAAGCCTTTATGGTCTTTTGTTTTCAATATTTTTCAGGGATCAGGGAACAAAATATTGAGAAAAATTATGCTGCCCCCTTAAATCACAGGCCACAGTCCATTACTGGGAATTTGTGATCATGAGTGGTGATTTTTGAAGCAGACAGTGTCGTACGTAACTGGGACACCAACAGTTTTGGCCCCCTAATTTTGGGAATTACCCAATTATCATATAAATGATCTGCATTGGTTACCGGTCAAATTCAGAATTTGGTTCAAAATACGTATGTTGACATTTAAAATTCTACATGGGTTGAGTCTAGAATATATCCAGCAGGTCAATTCGTGTCCGGTATCAGTCTCGCTACTGTTTGCGGAGCTCCAGTTTCTTTGTCATCCCTCGATCCAAAGTAAGGTGACAATGGGAGATCGTGCCTTGAAGTTGCTGCTCCTAAGTTATGGAATAGTTTGCCTGTTCATTTAAGAGGTGTTGACAGTGTGAAATTGTTTAAATCATGTTTAAAAACGTACCTATTCACTGTTGCTGTTTCTTAAAATGTATAGGCCTATGTTTTTATTTACTGTGCAGCGTACGTGAACATACTCTCATGGAAAGTGCGCTATATAAATATATTTATTATTTGTTTTTTATTATTATAGGTTTTCTCGTTCAGTTTTAACAAAGTACCTCTCAAGTTCGTTTTAGGTGCATTCGTTTTACCGCAAATTTGAATGCAGTTTGGGATCATCCTTCAATTATTCAAAGAGAGCATTGAATTTGGTTTTTTGAGCACGCAATCGGGAAAATTCCGCACTCAAATTTAAAACTATGCGCTTTCAATTTTGAAATACTCGGAAAAATCATTCAAAATCGCCCAAGCCCAGAGCTTGTGCTAAATCGAATGAAGATTCAATGCTTTGTATTTGAATGACGCAAATTTTAATCGGTATGTATTAGCGAACAAATGTTAATGTCTTTAAACGAAATTGAATAACGTGCAAATGAATAAGAACCGCAGATAAATTGCGTCCTGATCAAAATTACTTGAATACGTAGTTCCACAAACAAAATCGAATGCATTTCTGATGAAATCGAGCGAGATGAAATCGAGCGTGCTCTTCTAATTTCAAGAAAGTAGACATTTTCTACGGATTCCAACGGTGGTTGGCAAACCATGGCTGACGAACTGTGGTTACAGACGATGTGCTCTCTGTTTATATATAAAGCGCCCTCTGTTGAAAATTGGTAGTCGAAAATTGGTAGCGTGCTCGAAAAACCCAATTGAATGCTTGCTTTGAATAATTGAATGATGATCCCGCACTGCATTCAAATTTGCGCTAAAACGAAGTACTTTGTTAAAACTGAACAAGAAAACCTATATTAAAAGGTTGGTCTTTTTAAAATCTCCGTACGTCACCTAGAGCTGCAAAGAAGAAGATGGCGCTAGCTTTTTCCTTTCCCATCTCATTACATCTTTCATTGTGTTTTCATAAAGTGTGTTTTTTAAGATTTCTAAATTGTGTGAATAAAAGAAAATACATATTTTAATGCAAAGTGAATTTTTGAGTGTTCCTTTTTTTATAATGTGCATAAATATAGAGGTATCAATGATATTTGTTTCGCCTTGGAGTTTTGCAAACAATGAGTTCGTTCTGGGATTTTGTCGTTTTGCCTTCACGCACGAACGTGTTATTGTTAATTTATGGCATCTACGGCAACTAATGCCATTTATGCCATCAACTATACGGTTTAACTATACTTGAGATGACAAGAAAGAGTTGCCTTTTTGTAGAAGTGGGAGGAAAACGCCCAGAGAAACCCCCGGGAAAAAACCCAACGCAGTCAAGTAGGGACTGCAAACCCAGTCCACATACACGCCCCGGATTCGAAACCGGGACGCCAGAGGTGAAAGGCGAGAAAAGAACCACAACGACAACATGACCGCCCAAGTACGGCTGACACAATTAAAGGAGGGCGCACTTTGATTTGGGTAAGATTTCGAAGTGCGATAAAAACTGCATTAGTCACTTTGAAATTATTTATTTTAGGTTTTCCCGGCCATTTTCAGCAAACAAGCTGCCAATTTCATTTATGTCTCCATATTAAAGCAGTTTAAGTCCCTTGCAGTTAGTCCATTTCAAATTCCCAAATATAGCATTCAAATTCGGTTTGGTGCGGAAGAATTTGTTTCAGCGCATTGTCAGTCAGTTTAGTGCTGCAAAATCGTCGTCCGATTTAGAAAACCGACCTCTGCTGACAACTTTAACCAAAAACGTCATTTTCGTTTTCATCTAAAGAAAAAAAGCAACCAACTTCACAAAATGGGAATCCAAATGTATAAGTACGGAAAAACTGCTGACAAAATTGACAATTTGGAAAAAGACAACCGATAGTGTTGTGCATATTTTCTTTATTTAAAGTTGCATTGCCCGTGTTTCGGTGAAAGGATTAAAAAAATTAATTTACACAAGCGAACGAATTTAGAAAGCTTACGTGTCTCTGTAACAAAAAATATCAAAAACTTAAATTTCCGACGTCGGGAATTGGAGATACAAGCCTTTTTCTTGAAACGTGCTTCACATGTTGTACATGTGCGCGTACGCTCATATGTACATAGTATGTGTACAATGTACACATGTACGCGCACATGTACATTTACGTCATAACCCTGTCGATTAAATGACCTGCCAGCCTTTTAATAATTTCTTGTTTTTAATCGACTGGCATTAATCCTTGACGGATTTTTACGTTCTTGGTACCAAATGAAAGCTGATAACTTTTTCTATTCTGTACGCACAAATTGGCCCAAACACGGGCAGTGCAACTTTAAATAAGTATTCCAATCATTAACACGTCTCTTATGTGTCTCTACGTGACTGAGTTTTTATTCCGTTTCCTGTCCATAAGACGACCTTTCCCTGAATGTCTAGTCTATGTTAAAGCACAGTTGGCTTTTGCTGCAGTTTTGTTTGCTTGTTTGTTTGATTTTGTTTTTTGGGGGCGAGGGAGGGTGGTGTGGATGCATTACAAATTAGTGTGTTCAAATGTTTGTGCTCAAAGGTGCTGGAAAAAAAACCTCTTTTTCTTTACTGGTAGCAATACGGAGCCTACGTAGACGATGTGCCCTCTAACGTCACAACAAACAAAAACATACCAGGCGTTATGCGCACGCATCACGTTTTTAAATTTGGTTTAGTAATTAGTTTGCATGCCAAATCGTCTTTGAATTTTGGGACCTTTTGCATCATTACCAAACCAAATTTATGCAAAACGGGATACGCGCACATAACGACTACCAATTTTCAACAGAGGGCGCTTTGGATATAAACAGAGAGCACATCGTCTGTAACCACATTTCGTCAGCCATGGTTTGCCAACCACCGTTTGAATCCGTAGAATATGTCTACTTTCTTGAAATTAGAAAAAAAAGTACATGCGTGGTTTCACAGGGTATAGTTGAAATAAATCATACAAAATAAGGAAGCTCCTTTAAATTAACTGGTTATGTGGTTGTGTTAATTTTTTGCCCTTACCCGACGTAATTATTAACACGTTATACTCGGTGCTTTCCCAAACACTATGCAAAACTTCATAACGTGCCCAGGTGGATCTCGAACCAACGACCTCCTGCAAACAAGGCAGACGTCTGATGAGCTCGTGGTATGAGTTTAAAACAAGATGCTTATAAACTCAGAGAATGTAAAAGAATTGCGCCCGACTAAAGAAAAATAAAAGTGGAGACAAGGGCAAGTTTTCTTTGATCGTGTGTCTTTGTACAAACAAACCACAAAAGCAATATTCCAGAGATCCGTGTTAACGTCCAGGGGATGGTACAAAAAACATACTCACAAGACCATGTGATTTATCCGAACCATAAATCTGGTTCAGATAAATCACGTGATCTCTTTTTGTTTTGAAAATTGCTCAAAAACGGCAAAGTTTGGTGGTTTCTTTTTAGGATGTCTTTAATTTATTTTGGAAAGACCTTCAGAATCATGTATGAGTCTATTTCGAGCCCAAAAAGCCCGACAAAACCGTTGTGTTCCTTTGTAGGACATTTTAAAATCAAAATTTGTCGGGGAGTTCAGAAAGTTTGCGAAGGACCATCAATTATGCAGCCCGACGTCTGATAATCACGGTCTGCAGCAACCCAATGGCAAGGACAACATTTGTACACGATTGCTATTGTGCTATAATAGCGCGGGGTTATTTTGAATTGAATGATTGATATCAAAATGGTACTTCAACTATATTCCTGGCTCCATTTAACGGACGTTGGTCCCTCAATGGACATCATCCGTCTTTTATCTGTGGTCCCCCAGAGTGCTAATTGCCCGGGGGCCTTGCCGCGAACATCATATAGCCGAACAACGCAGACTACTGTCATAAAGGGAGCTATCACACTTAGCCTTGTTTTACCTTCTTCCATAGACAAAGGAATCTAACTATCCACAGAAACCGATACCGTTTCAGACGTCGTGTGCCTAACAATAGGTTCTGAGGAAGGGTCAAGGTTGTACCACTCGAACGGGGATAATTGGTTGGGGTAAAAGTTAGTTGTGCTAAAAATTATTCATACCCTTGTAATTTTTAGAGTATTTTGAATCATGTTAATAAATGAGTGAGTTTTATCTGGCTTACTTATGATAACTATGGACAAACAACTGAAAGAATAACAACAAGTGACATTTTCTGTAATATATTATTTTGGCAGTATTTTATTGACATATTTCCATATGTCCATAATTATTCATATACCCGTAATAAAGTCACTCTTAATAATCAATAGAAAAGCCTTTTTTTATCACTGCCTCCAAACGGTTCCTGTATCGGCTTACAAGGCTTTGGCATGTTTCCACTGGGATTTTCGCTTACTCCTCCTTCGTAAAAGTCTCAAGGTCGTTGAGGTTGGAAGGCTTCCTTGCCATTGGTTCCCTCTATAAATTCTCGATTCACGATCCAGGCTTTGGCTCGGCCACTCCAGAACGTCCACATACATGGTTGTCCTCCGCGAACCATTTCGTGACTGCCTTGACAGTATGTTTGTGATCGCTGTCCTGCTGGTAGGTCCATAGTCTTGGCCCAAGACTATTGTAGTCGATATTGGTTTGTGTACGCGTTGGCCATTCCCTGTAGTGCGCCCTCTTGCAGCACTAACAGACCAGCCATTTGCGCGACTACAATGGTCTTGGGAAATCCTCCCGGAAGCCTAGGCTTTCCTGATCCTAGGGAACCAATCAGTGAGTTACCCGAATACAGTAGCGCGTCGGAATACAGCGCGTCGGATGCAGCCAGCGAGTGACCCAAATACACCGCGTGCACGCCCTTCGAAAAATATAAGGTGGCTTACAAGAAACATCGAACATTACCGTGTTATCGTTGCTAATATTTTCGGTGGCATAATTTTCTTGGCAAATGTTTGCGAAAATATGTACAAACATGTTTGCAGAGGCGTATGACATCGCAAAATACATTTGTTTATTAAGATAATTGCGACATTGCAAATATTTGCAAATATATCTGTGGTATGTCATGTCACTTGTGTGCCATCATAAAACCCTGTGCAACTATTTACGTACAACGTAGATTTATTTACCACATCCAACAGCGGATGGACCGCCAATTACAGGAATGGGAGCAAGTGTGGTTGAGTGCCTTGCTCAAGGGCACAGGTGCCACAACCCGTCGCGGGTTGAACCTACATCGGAATCGAACCTAGGGTTTCTTTTCTTTTATTTCTACAACCATCATAAATAATATTCTCCAATGTTACAATTCACTTACTCTAAAGAAAAAGAAGTAGTATTCTTTAAATCATAAATACAAGAATTGACGTTGTAGAGGAACTCATTAAAAGCAAAGCTTGTAAATATGAGCCCCTTACACTCTCACATGACCCAGTATATGAATTAGGAAAAGTTACAGAAATACTGGGTCATGTGGAGTGTTCAAAAGAAAACATTAAGGTTACAAAATATTAGACCTTACAGACAACAGACAAAGACAAGACAAGACAAATAAAGACAGGGACACTAATGACAGACAAAGACAAGGACAAGACAAATACATACTATAATAAATTGTAAGAACATTAACAACCAGCATGGGAATATCTGGAAATAAAATTAAAATCCTTAGTTGTAACTGTTTAGTAATACAAATTTATAATTCTTTTTAAATATACCAATGCTTTTTGAATTTTTTAAATGTTCTGACAGAGAATTCCACAGCTTGGGTCCTGCATATTTAAGAGTTCTTTGAGCCAGTGAAGTACGAGTGTATGGTAAATGATAATTAGAGGCTTGGCGAGTAAAATGAGAATGTACATTATAATTGAGAGTAAACATAGCTCTAATAGATGATAGTAAAGAATGTAAATTCAACTGAAACATGAGGGTCCCAAGCTGATGATAATACATATCCACGACCTTTAATGTTTTACACCCAATAAATAAAGGATCTGAATGAGCATAAAAATCTACAAAATTTATCACACGAAGGGCTCTTTTTTGTAATAGCAGAAGCCTATTTAAATTACCAGCAGAACATTTTCCCCAGACCAATAGACCATAATTTAGATAGGACACTACCAGGGTGTTATACAAGGTCAATAATACTGATTGGGGAACAAGGTTCTTAATTCTATTAATAACACCGATATTACGAGCTATAATTTTACATAAATAATCTACATGGTTTTTCCAAGTGAGGCCAGAATCAATAAATAATCCAAGAAATTTTGTACATTCTGTCCTATTGATAATACTATTATTAAGAATAATATCACCAGGAAGATCATTGGCAGTATTACTAAACAACATATAATTACATTTTCCAATATTTAGGGAGAGTTTATTAACCCTAAACCATTTTGAGATTAAATTGAGTTCTTGATTAACAATATTGGAAAGAGCAGTCAAATCATTATGTGATATAAATAAATTAGAATCATCAGCAAACAAAATAAATGAAAACACATCAGATGAATTAACAAAATCATTGATGTAGATAAGAAACAATAAGGGACCCAAGATTGACCCTTGGGGAACCCCGCAATTTAACTTTTTTTGTGTTGAACTTGAACCTCCAATAGTGACAAACTGAAACCGGTCAGAAAGATAACTTCTGAACCACGCCAGGGACACCCCTCGAATTCCATAATGAGATAGCTTGTGCAATAATATTTCGTGATTATAATAGTGTCAAAAGCTTTGGAAAGATCGAGGAATATCCCTAGCGTGTGCTCAGAGTTATCAAGTGCACCTGTCACTTTATTTACAAGATCAAGAATAGCATGCACAGTTGAATGATTACTTCGAAAACCAAACTGAGCTTTAGTTAGAATATCAAAATTATTTAAAAAATTTACAGTACGTGAGTATACACACTTCTCTACAATTTTTGAAAAACATGAGAGAATTGAAATTGGCCTATAATTATTAACACAAGAAGAATCTCCACTTTTAAAAACAGGAACTACCTTAGCAATCTTTAATTGTTGTGGAACAATACCAGTAACAAAGGATAAATTGATAATACTAGCTAATGGTTTGCATATAACAGAACTGGAATTCTTAATTAAAGAAACACATATATCATCATACCCTGTACTTTTTTTTATTATATAAGCCTTTAATGATGTTACTGATTTCTTGTTCATCAACAGGGACAAAAAATAGTGAGTTTTGATTAGGCATTTGCAAGTAATCAATAAAAGAACCCCCAGAATGAGGAATAGTTTTAGCAAGATTAGGACCAATTCCAACAAAATAATTATTAAAACAATTTGCAATTTGTTCGGAATTAGTCAAAACATTTCCCTCATGCATAATATTACAAATATTATTAACAGATAGTTTATTATTTAAAACTGAGTTGAGAACCTTCCATGTATTACGGATATTACTTTTTTCCTTATTAAATTGAGAAATATAATATTGTTGTTTAGATTTCCGAAGAAGATTGGTCAAAATATTTTTATATTTAGTGTATTTATTTTTCCTAGAAGGAGTTGGATTAGCTAGATACTGGCGATAAAGTTTATTCTTCCTATTAATCGACTTAAGTAATGAACGTGTTATCCAAGGTGAATGTGATTTAGTCTTAGAATTATTAGTATAACTAGCATATGGAACATGGGTATTTAGTTTATCATTAAATGTCTGAGTAAACATGTTAAATGCAATGTCTGGATCACTACTCTTGTAAACACTATCCCAGTCAGTACAGGCAAGGTCATTATGTAATCTTTGAACATTATCCGGAGTTATATGACGCTTCTTATTTTTCCTGTATGAAGTATCAAATTTACCATCCTGCATCACCACAAATATGGGCAGATGATCTGAAATATCAGTTAAAATAACACCTGATTTAGGATTGTGTAAAACATTTGTAAGTATATTATCAATAAGTGTGGCAGAATGATTGGTTATTCTAGTTGGTTTATCAATAAGGGGTAAAAACGAATGTGTAGAAATAACATCAATAAAATCCTGTGAATTAGAATTATTATAATTAAGCAAATCAATATTAAAATCCCCACAAATAAAACATGACTTATTATTCATTGTTATACGGGAAATAATACCTTGCATGGATGTCATAAACTCGTTATGGTTTGCACGTGGGGGCTTATATACAACACCAACAATTACATTTTTAGTTTTCGGAAGAATAATTTCTATAAATAGGGATTCACAACAATCATCCATACATGTGAGATCATTACGAACCTGATAATTTAGGTTATTAGTAACATAGAATGCAACGCCTCCTCCTATTTTGTCCAACCTATTATTAACAATGAGTTTATAACCAGGCAAAGTGTAATAATTATGAGGGCTTGTTTTTAACCATGTTTCAGTGAGTGCTACAACCGAAAAACTATGAGAAATTGAATGGAATAAATATTTCAGATCATCAAAATGTTTTTGTAAACTACGTATGTTAAGATGAAATAATGACAAATTAGAATTATTCACAGAGGGAAAATTATTGGTAGAATAATACTGGCATGCTCGTGACTGGGCAGGAGCAAAGGGGATATTTGGGTCATTAAATTCAGATTGATTAGCCTCATCAAAATGATTAAAATCTGTAAGATCAGCAAAATCACATGAAGAATTCACAGACTCAATATTTATGTCATCAGTTTCCCAGAAAACAGCATTAAAATCAACATTATCAAGTGTACTAAAAGGAAGTATGCTACTTAAACAAACATGGCATATCCATGGATTATCATCGTTTCCAAGAGTATAGTATTCTGTCAAACTTAAAGATGTACATGAGAGATGTATCCAATTTGTACACATGTCACAGTATATTCCATGCTGGTTGATTTTCACTGGGTTTTTACAAGATAAACAAGGAAACTTAGCAAGCATATATAACAACACAAAAACACGTACGGACAAAGAACATACAAGTTACATGGAATTAAACTATTAATAACACGTATGAGGGATCGTTATAATCATACAATCTTTGTTTCCTCCCGCCGCTACCGTACATGTGGTTGAACGTAATTTCTTTCTAGTATTACCTCGAGATTCACTCATTTTTTAGGCAAGTCTTTTCACAATCAGGAACGATGGGTGTATATTAGTAAGGTATAATAAAAAAATCTCACTCAAGCAACCATTGGACGATTAATACAACAGTTTTTTGGCGAATAGATTGCAGAGAATTAAAAACACGTCGTGTACATCAGAGCGCCCTACATTATAGTACTAGCACAGGAACTTAAGTTCGACGCACTAGACCGCTCGGCCATAACACTGATCCCTATAGATTGGTTCGCTTATTGCGAAAATATAGGGATCGGTAAAGGGCAGCCATGACGAGCAGAATTCTGCCCGTCACGTGGTTATTATTATTATTATTATTGGTAAGTGCGCAGATTTTGCATTGACATTTGTAACTTGGCCGTGCGTGTCGAACATGTAATGATGTAAATGTTTAAATATAAAAAACACAATGCGCACACGCAAAAACGACCAATTACATATCAAGATGAAGCGCCCTTTACCTGTCCTTATATTCTCCTGTGTGGAATATGTGGACAGGAACCGGTCTACGTAAAACGGTACCGCCCCCAATGCTAAACTTTCGGGAGGATTTCCCAAGACTATTGTAGTCGCGCAAAGGGCTGGTCTGTTAGTGCTGCAAGAGGGTGCACTACCGGGAATGGCCAACGCGTACATAAACCAATATCGACCACAATAGTCTTGGGCCAGGACTAGGCCTAGTAGGTCCAATGCTCACCAAGCTGGAGTTTCTCAGCGGACTACTTTATGTTTTGTATTGATGATCTTAATGTACTGCTCCGTTTCCATGATGCCAACCACTTTGACGAGATTCCCAGTCCCATTTGCCGAGATGCATCCCCACATCATGATGCTACCACCTCCATGCTTGACGGTTGGGACCATGTTCTTTGGATTGTACGCTTCCCCTTTTTCCCCCCAGACATAAGCAACATCCATGTGCCCGAAAAGGAGTGGCGTCTTTCTAGGTCGGCGGCCATGGAGACATCCCTGATGCAATGTGCGCTGAAGTGTCTGCCTGGATATCTTGGTTCCAGACTCGCCAAGGCTGTTCAGGAGACCCTTTATGGTGATGCGGGGATTGTTGCTGGCTTCTCGGCACACTTTTCTTGCCAGACGAGGTGACACCTTCGACTTACGACCACGCCCTTTGAGGTTTCTCACTGTGTGAAACTCCTTGTAGGCATACTTCCTAATTATGCTCTAAACAGTGGATACTGACACTCTAGACTGCTTCGAAAGGGCCTTGTAGCCTTTCCCTTCTTTGTGGCCAAAAAAGCAAATCTGGACATTGCTATTGTTACGCAAATGAGGCTGAGCCAAAAACATGTGGTCTTGTGCAAGGCAACTAACTGTCCTAGGATATAGTGAAAGTTCCTTCACAATAGTTTTTGGGAGTGAGGAAATTTGAAAAATGTGAGATTTTTCAAAGGGTATGAATAATTTCGAGCACATCTGTATTATGTTGGTCAAATATCAATTTAAAAGTTTGCACATGTGTATTACTATACGCAAACCTCAGTGCATCGGGATCACTGAGTACAATTTTACGGATTCCTGGAATATGGGCATATGAAATATTGAGAAGAATAATGTTAATAAACTATCCTGCGAAATTTTAGGTACATAGGTACATCAAAACTTCAGAAACTCTTTAAAATCCATGCATGATATTTGTGTTAAAGGAGCGTATCAGTTCACATTTGTCAGCGCCCCCGTTTTTTCCATGGGTGTTCAGATTCTGATACCATATTTAAAATTATGTGTCATATCTTTCCCATTACCATTCTGAAATTTCGCGCCCCCAATCCGTATATTTCCGAGTTATCACCAAAAATCCACCAATGTTTTGTAAACTAATTTATCCGGTTACACAAAGCAATGTAGTGATTACACCAACCTTTTTGCTTCGACATCCAAACTGGGGAATGCAAATCTCCTGTTCTCTTCCCATGTAGGCCTATAGCAATTTTCGGGAGGTATTTTATATGATTGTTAGGTTAGAAACAAATCCATTCTTTTGAACATTCTGGTTACCTCCTTGAATATTAACAAAAATTTCGTGCAAAAGATTTTTTAAAATACATTTAGTTGTTAATTTTATGAAATATTTGCGATGTCGCAAATATCTTTGCAAATATTTGAAATGTCTCACTTTTTTTCGCAAATATCTTTGCAAATAAAAAGTCATACACTTTTGTTGCATACTTATTGTACATTTGGCATGCCTAAGCGCAGATTTTTCCCCGTGGTGATTACGCGCGTTAGTTAGATTCTCTTGCTTCTTACTAAAAAACAAACGCCTCGCCTAGGCATGCCAAGTATATGCAACAAAGTGCGTGACAAAATGTACGAGATGGCAAATATTTGCAAAGTTATTTGCGGAAAAAAATATGCGACAACAACAAAACAAAACAGAACAGTCTATGTTTACAAAAAAGCTTCATGCAGCAATTCGGAGAAAATAGTGGAATCTTTTGAGGACAGTAGGTATTTTTTTCCAGTGTTTCCCTTATGTGACATCATATTTGTTTCTTCTTTCATATGGTTATACCAAACATCTCTCAGCATACGCACGATATAGGCCATGGGCCGAAGGCCGACATCTTGTTTGAGTGCTCCTGCCTGAAGGTGAATACATTTCAAAACCATAATATGAAAGATTCACAGTTTAAAACATTAAATCATTAATGTTCATGTGAAAGTACTGGTTCATTTTGTAAAAATCAGTAATTTTAAAATCATCATTTTTAGAGCTTTAACCTCGATCATTATTCTGTGACGAGAAATGATAGATTCACACGTTATGCTGAGAAAAACGAACGAGACAAAACGCCAAATGGTTTTTGTTCTCTGTCGTCGTACAAGGGTTTATTGAGTCTTCGTTAAAAACATTACATGTGACCAAAAGGTCCAGATTTAGATGGATGCACAGCGGTTTACCAAAAAAGTGTTTATAGAATACACTGTACCAAATAACTGTTTATAGAATACCGAAGATGGGGTAGGCTTATCAATACCCCCAGGGTAGGCATATCAATACCCTGCACAATACCCTAGTTTACTCGATTACTTTTATTTACAGTTAGTCTAGTTTACTACAATTGATGAGATTGGGTAGGCATATCAATACTCTGCACAATTACGTTTAAGGCAATGTACCTCAGGGTAGGCATATCAATACCCTGCACAATACCCTAGTTTACTCGATTATTTTGAATTACATTCAGTCTAGTTTACAGACTACAAAAGTGTGACGTCAGTTGCCAACACACAAAGGGTGACGTTTTCACCTTATCCCTGCGCAATCACGTTTAAGGCGCATCCATGTTCCGCAGCGGTAACTCAGCGGAAGTGAATGTGCTCTGTTAAAGGAGCATGACCAGAGTTTCTGGAAAATAGTTTTCGATGTAACTTACCAATATTATCAAGTAACTCCCATACACACCTCCCATGTCCCAAAAACCCGAAAACATTCGCGATTTCCAGTAAAAAATTGAACAAAACTATCGTCGCCCTTCAGTGATAAACGTTGATACTGGAAAATTAGTTTACAAATAATCGGTGGATTGTCGACGATATCCTCGGAAATATGCGGCCTAGAAGCGCGGGAGTTTCAGTTTCGTAATCAGAAAAATATAACGGATGTTATGATATAAAAATCTCATGACCCATAAGAAAAGTCCCGGGGAGTTATGGGTAAAAAAAAGTGATCTGGTCACACTCCTTTAAGTCTAGTTTACTCGATAACTTTTGATTACATTTAGTTTAGTTTACTACAATTGATGATATTGGGTAGGCTTATCAATACATGTACCCTGCACAATAATTACGTCCAAGACACATGGGTCTGTCCACGGTAATGAGGTACATTTCTGTAACATACAAGATCTTAGGTCCCAGTTCACTTCAAATGTCTTAATTTTATCTTTAAATTATCAAGCTAACCTGAGCAAATAACTTTTTCACCAAAGAGTAAGAAAAATAGTCCTACAACATACATTTGTGAAAACCTCGTGCACAAATTTTCCTATTACGCATGTAACAAAGACGGAAAAAAATGTCACAAAATTGTCTGTCCACGTTACATGCGTATTAATAGGAAAATTTGTGCACTTGATTTTCAAAAATGTATGTTGTGGCAATTTTTTTTTACTTTTTTGGGCAAAAGTTATCTCCTGAGAACAAAACTAAAGACATCTGAAAGGAATTATTGACTTATTTTTCAAATGTACCCCATTACTGTGGACAGACCCATATCCATGTTCCGCAGCGGTACACTCAGCGGAAGTGGATGTGCTTTGTAAAGTCTAGTTTTAAATTACTCGATTACTTTTGATTACATTTATTTAGTTAGCAGTCATACTGTACGGATATGCACTGCAGATTGAGCCTTAAATGTGTAATTTGTTAACATTATTGCAAGAAGAACAACAATTCACAAGTTGTGCAAAGTTGCTGTTGGTTTCCTGCCAAAACTGCGCCCTTGAAGAACGACACAAAAACCGAAGAGGTGGTCGCTCGGGGTGGAGGTGGGTCGTTAACAAATTAAGCATGTTAACTCATCCTAGTACGACGACTTAGTGATTTTTTACGCGCGCGAAATGTTTGGCGGTGCGGGCTGAAAGGCCTGCGGTGATTGGCTGCCCAGAATCTTTCGCATAGTACCACTGCACATTCAGTAGGGTGGCCCACAAAATGACTTCGCTTGCGTCCGCAAACTCCGGCTGGCAAACCGTGCAGAAACTCGTGTGCAAAATTGGCTTCGAAGGGGAACAAAACCGCGCCGAATCCCCGATCAACAATGACCGCGTTCGCTCATCATAAACCATTTTATCGTCTATGCGGTAAAATGCAGTACAATAATGAGTCGCGAAATTTCCGCATCCCGTTAATCGTTGATGGAAACCGTCAGTACACTCGTTTGATTGCACAGTTGCTTTATAATTTAACCTAACCCCGTTGTTTTCATGGAATTTTACCGAAATAATTTCGTCAAAACGCGGAAATTCCAATTTAAAAAACGGAATCTAGCATACAATAAAAATGGACAATTTGGGAGTCTGATGGGAAGATATAGCCAAGTGACTGACACGGAGAAAAGGGTAGAACCTCTTTTGATCATTTTATGCAAAGATTGTCACATTTTATTGTTTATTTTTAATGCAGTAAAAATGTCCAATCACACATGACATGTACCATTTCAAACCCACATTCAATGCATAGGCTTATTTTCACACAAAAAGGTCCCTAAATACCACATTTTGGAAGTTTTTATGGAGAAGCTGTTTAGACTATATCACTGTAAAAATTAAGTAGTCATTTGACGAAATAGAATAAGTTCTTTCATGGTATAATTTGACTAATTTTTATTTAGTCACCCAGTCTAAAGGTTAGTCATTACATTTGTGTAATGACTAATAGTAATTAGTCTTTAAAAATGGTATAATTTGCCAAATATTTTGGGTGATTAGTAATTCATCAAATTTAATTAGTCTTCCCAAAAAATAATTAGTCATTCAACAAATTTAATAAGTGAATTACGAAAATTAGTTCGTCTTTAAATTAGTATTGGTACCCTAAATTAGTTTAGCTTTTCGAACTCATTTTTCTCCAGCTAATGCTGTGAATATATTCAGCGATAAGCAGCGGGATTCCAACGTACGATGACAGATCAGACTCGTGTCTAGTAGAACTTCAGAAGGTAGGGCTTTAACACGATTTCCCTTTTAACGTAACTTATTTCGTGGATTGCAGATACTATGACCGGTAAACTTTGCAAAGCAGATTAGGATTCAGAACTATCGAATTAGTGTCTGTACCAAATTTGAAAGCATTTGAACCTAAAACAAAGGTAGGCTATGGCAAAAATCACTAGTTTTTTTACCAACAATTTACAAAATATCCAAAAATAATTGGTCCTCCTGCATTAATGTTTACGCTGGGATTAATGGAACAACCAGAATCGGCTTCAGCACTATCGAATTAGTACCTGTACATTTAAATTAAAAATGGCTGCATTATGGCCAAAATACTATTTTTAACCCAAAACGGGCAAAAATCCCCCCAAATGGCCATCCTGCGTCAATAAGCAAGCCGTGGCAATGTTATCACCCAAAATTGGTTTCAGCACTGTCGATTTATTAATTGCACCAAATTTGAATACATTTGAACTTTACGCAAAGATATTGTAAATATCACGATTTTTGACCAAAAATTCAGCATATTCGAATTAGTTAAAATTGAAGTTGCCCCTAAAAAGTTAAGACGAAACTGAATTTCTAGGCCTCTTACAAATTTTGGCCTATTTTATAGTAATAGGTACAGGTACGCAATAATATTTGCTTGGAAAAAATGTTCTGTGCGATATAACACAGCACAATCACATACATACAAATAAATCTTTTCCTAATGTAGAGCGATGCAATACTTTACTCTAAACTCTGTTACTCCCAATTGGAGCATATGTAGGTCGTCAACAAGATCCCTCCGTTTTTGTCTGTCTTGGGATGGTGCCTACAGCTGTCCCCAAGAAAGGCCCATCTGTTGCCCTTCTGTTTCGGTAGATCTTCTCCATGTATTCCGCGGGGTCTTCCACGCTTACGTTTCCCTTGTGGATTCCATCGGAGGGCGTGTCTGACTATACTGGAGGAAGATTTCCGTAAGAAGGTATAGCCAAGCCAGCCCCACTTTCTTCTCTTGGCCTGATGGTCGAGTGTTTCTTGTCCTGCTCTTCTCCACAGTTCTTCGTTAGTGACCCTATCTTGCCACTTAATGTGGAGTACATGTATATATCGCAGACGTCTGTGTTGACGAAGGTTGGTAGCTTGTGTGCCGATGCATTGGTACTATACGCCAGGTCTCACAGGCGTACAAAAGCACATATTTAACATTTGTGTTAAAGATGCGTAGCTTTACTTAAATTGTGTAAACCCATCTATCACCTAAAGCCCCAGTCACACCAAGGTCCCCGAACCATCCCGGACTGAAATATTGCCGATCCGGGGTGCTATCCGTGTTGGTTCCTGGTTGGTTCGTGTTTGGTCCGGAGTAGTTCTGGATGGTATTGGATGAATCGGGATAGTCCTGGGCGGTTCGGGAGGTCACCCCGACTTTTTTAAACTGTTTAAAAAAGTCGGGGTGATTCGGGATGGAAGCCCAATCCGGGATGGTTCGTGTTCGGTTCGTGTTGGGTTCGGGACAGTACGTAGTGAATCCGTTGTGGCAACGTGATGATGCTTGGCGATACTTGGCGATACGGCATAATTTTCCCAACACGTTGTCGCCACCTACCATCCCGGACCACCCCGGACACAACAAAGTCCTGTCGAAAAGTGAAAACCAATGAAAAATGCACCTGTATTTATAGTCTCCGTGACGGTTCGTGTTGGGTCCGTGATGGTTCAGGGTGCATCCGTAGCTCTTCCGGGACAGTTCGGGACAGTTCGTGTTGGGTCCGGGGCAGTTCGTGGTGAAACGTGTTGGGTCCGTGGTAGTACGGGGTGGTTCGTGTTGGGTCCGTGTTGGGTCCGTAGTCAATCCTTGGTAAAACGTACTGTTTCCGTGTTGGGTCCGTCATGGTACGGGACAGTACGGGGGTGTCTGGGTTTTTCCACCGTCGAGGGGACTGTCTGGACGATTTCATCCCGATTCGCCCCGGAAGAGGGTCATTCTGATTGTCCTCCAGATCGGGAGAGAACAATAGAGCCATGTGCTTTTCCGATAGCAGCCACGTGCTTTTCTGCCAGCGGTCACGTGCTTTTAATTCTGCTAGCAGTCACGTGCATTTTCCCACGTGACTCTATAGTGACACGCAATAGTGACCCGTAACCATTTGACCCCCTATATGTATGAAAGCGCCCTATATAAGTAGAAACATATACAATTATGTTTCTTGACCTATACTGGTAATTTTTTTTTCAAAATTGTACAAGACTGCCATTTTGGTTTTTAAACGTTTTTCAGTTGAATTTGTCATGTCAAACAACATAGGATTAGACACAAAATTCATTAAAATCGGGCAAGTGTTGGTAAAATTGAATTTTGACTGGAGACAACGTTTTCACTGGCTGCCCGATTTATTTTCGTACGTTGGTCACTTTTTGAAATTAGAATTCCTGCATTTCTGCAGCGCATATTTGTAATGTGTGATCTTTATGAAATGTTTGAATCTTGAATCTCAAAACTTTACCAGTAAAATATTAATGAAATCCTTCAAACCTAAATAATTAATTTCCAAAGACATTTGTCTCTTCGTGAAAACGCGAAACGCTGTTCTTGCCCAAGCGCGCCTGTATTAATTCCGTCTTCACAGACAGGCAAAAGCGACTTTCTCTCTTCGTGAAAACGGAAAATGGGACTTTTGTGAAATTTTCCCACGTGGCTAATTAGGGCCTACAGTAATTAGACTTCTCTTTATATTTTCGACAAATGTACTTCACAAGGTTTTAGGCCGTGCAGTACTTAGTCGTTTTCTGCCAAAATCTCAAAATCGATGAAAACGCGATATTTTGCCATTTGTGTCTCTTCATGATGACGGTGACGATATCATTAAAGTTCTTGAACGTTGCAAACCCTGTATTCTTGGGTTTCACTTTCTTGACAACCGGTTGCTATCCGCCATCACTGTGTCCATACTATGGCACGCCAAAGCGAAAATAATTTTTAAAAGATGTTGACGCATATTTTCGCAAATGTTGCGCTAGGAAAAAAAGGTTGGCATGACTTTTAAATGTTGATAGACTGTTTGAAACCGGCATATCGTGCTTTTGTTGGCAATTTAAAAAAAATGTTGAGACTTGTTTTTCAGGATTGATGCTAGAACTATCAGTGTTGAATTATTTTCGCTTTGGTGTGCCGTAGTATTGAAACAGTAATGGCGGATATAATCGTTGTTGACGTCACGGAATGCAATGAATATGTCGTCATCCTATGATAAATTATCTTAGGATATCAAATAGTTGGATGGCACTTCCTGAGCTCCGTAGTACTGCAAAAGGAGTACATGAAGTAGTTGTCTGCAAAAAAAAATTTGGCAGTTTCCGTACAAAATGGCGGCGCCATGTTACACGGTGTCGCTGCAATTACCATTCTTTGTGAAGCTCGTATCCGATTTTCAGCGGGTCAAAATCCTTATTCTTTGCATAAAAATGATGTAAGAGTTAGGCCTACACTTGTTCAGCACAATGTCTTTTGTTTCTTGGGTATAATTCCTCTTTACCAATCAGTGGTGTTGATAAAGGATAAAGTGAAAGTGCACCAGAAACGAAAAATGTCCAAACGTTCATTGGTATCGTCAGTTCATTTTGTAGAAAGAAGCGACTTGTTATTCCGGAGTCGAAGTGTGCGCAAACCAATGCGCAGAGAGCAAAATTAAAATCTGAATTCACTAATTCACCAATTACAAGCATGGGAGTTCTCCAATGTCCTCCACCCGCCAATTGTCGTGATTTTTCTCAACAAAAGATTGCCTTGTCCAGAACTCACCGAAAGTGGGCTTAAGTGTAAGGCCATTCCCGCACAGGGGAAAATGGAATGAAGTGAAAGGTGCGACAGATAGGCGAAGCGGATCGCGTTGTTTTTGTCGACGGCAATAGAACCTGACGAAGCGTATATAGGGTGACTTACAAAGAATCACCCAGTTCGCAAATCGCAAGGGCAGCAAAAAGATACTTTGAATGCTGTCTGCTATATTTGGCGGCTTTTGTTATGTTCGAGGATGTAATCCTATAGCTAGCATTGCGCGTTAATTCTAGCAGTTCGTGTAGGCACCTGCAAACGGACTAGTTATCTAGAACTTAGTCTGGGATCCGATCATCCACAGCTATGGAGAGGCTAATTATTGTCCTCGCTGTGTTTCAGATAGTTTTACTGCTTTCAGAAGCGGGTAAGTTGAAATTTTAGCTGTCTTTACTTTTGCTATAAAATCATTTCTTGCGATGATATATGGTCGGGCCATAATTACCTGTAGAACACCTCTTCTCGTAAAACATTTCACAGTTTTACCCTTGTACACTTTTTGGAAGCAACTTTTTGTTCATTCCTACAACCTAAGTTCCTTGCCTATTCCGTTAGCTTCAGCATCGCTAAGTTCGTCCCAAGTTTCTTTTGCATTATGCTGTTCTATTTTGTAAACACACCCACTACTAATTAACGAACCAGGAGCAACTTTATTCAGCAACGTTTCTTAGCCAATCACAAATGACGTTTCTCGCAGTCCTGAGCATGTAACGCCATATCGGGTCTGTTGAATGTTTGTAAGTTTGCCTCACGACGGGGTGTTTAACACGTGGAATTCACGGCTAAAACATTCACTATTTCTCAGTGTTTTGCTCTCGTGCTAGAAATTACTGTATACCTGCCCAAATCGCACACTATTTAAGAGTGCGGATTACCCTCTTTTCGAATCCAGAGAAATATGTTTGGTTTTTTTTTTAAATGAGTGCAAAAGCTTTTTAGAAAAATTGATTCTCCTACGGAGGTCAACACGAATTTAGACTCTTTTCTGAGGGTTCAGCGCATTAAATCGAATGGTAAAACCGTACTGTTTATCGTATATTGCCAGATCGCATGTTAAATAAAGCTGAAGATATTATAAAAAAATCAGATAAAAATTGTCTGGATTAGGTCAGAGAAAAGGGTTTTTATTTATCGATTTTTGAGTTGCTTTCATTTATTTTTTAGCAAAGCCACTGACCTCTGTGGAGATAACATTTATTTTGAGGGGTGTACTCCGAAACCTATTGAGATTACCTGAGAATGTCTGTATATATACACTTTTATTCTCTAAATCCGACCTCCCACCATGCAATTTTTACTACGATTTTCCAGGAATCTAGATTGCCTGAGACTGGTTTTTTTGCTGTCCAAGGTAATTTTAATGTCTTAATATTCTTGAAAACTTGTAGCAAGAAGTGGGAGGACGGCTTTCAAGTAAGAAAGGAAAGGTCTCCCAAAGGTACGCTGAAAATTAACCTTGGATAGAGTGAAAACTAATAAAATTTTAGGTCGTTCATACACGCTTATTTCACCCAAGGTTGGGTTTGTTTCCACCCAACGGCGTCTCTATACCATTTTGAAATGGAGGGGGCGGGGGCGGGGGTGTGGTGACAACAATTTGCCAAGGGCTGCCGGGCCTTCGCAGAGTCGCTCGGGGTGGGGGTGGGGGGCGGGGGGGGGGGGGGGGGGGGGGGGGGGGGGGGGGGGGCGCTGGTGAGCGGGTGAACGCCCTTACAGGACAACACGTGCCGACATAATATAATGTAATGTATTACCAGCGCCGTAATAGCATTGCCGATATAGCCGTGGCGTTGATGAGCGGAACTATATAACTTTAATTATTTTATTCTTTTTCATTTTTGTTGCCGACAGCACCACGAATTTCCGACAGTGCAATGATTTTAATGAATAATAGGGGGGGGGGGGGGGGGGGGGGGGTGTCACAGAAAAAACATGTAGTTTTTGCTACCTTACTCAGAGTAAGGTGTTTTTTTTAATGATTGCATATGCTACAATTATAACCTTCCAGACAAAGTAACTGTGAAATTGCACAAAATCTTCTCGACAGTCGCTGCCTTCTGAAATGAAGTAACAACCTCACAATGGACGGTCAACTGCGGCAAATCGAATACATATACCTTTTTTGTAACCAATTCCCCAATAGAAGCATTTATAACGATTACAATATCCATTTAAGGTCATCGAACTCCAATATGTACGATCTAGGTAATCAATTAAATAGGGACCTTTTCAAGTCCCGTCGACATTTCTGGGCAGTCAATTGGCTACTTCAAGGTTGCATTCAAAGGGAGGCTGTACAGTACATGCAATTGTCGTTTTTCACAATAGATCATCCGTCATTAAAACCAACGGCAAGATAAACTTCGCGCGAGGTCACTGTTCCTGCACGTGCAGCTTCGCCGTTTGGTCAGTATGGCAATTCGTACATGTATGCAAGAGGCAAACATACCTTATTCAATCCTGTCCCCAGAATCGGTTCTGTAAAATGTAGCATGCTGATCAGGAAGGTGCCAGACTATTTATGCGTCCCATCCCAGGCGAGAATAGAACGTGTAAGTCTCGCGGCGAGTTGAACTTCCGGGCACAACTCTGGGAATGGCTATATATGATTTTATCGTTGTGATAATATTGATTTGTCACTTACCGTGTACTGCTTTTGTAAGCGTCCAAACACCAATAAATTGAATTTTTTAACAATTTAATAAATGGGGGAAATGTTGTATATGAACCAGTTTTAAATGAATCAAACTTTTGACTTTTAGTTTCCGGTTTGCAAGTACCCTTTACGAATTTCCGGCATCGTCTCCGGCATAGGCTTGGTGCATTTCAGAAATATTACGCTGGTTTGAAAATCAACGTTCATCAGCCATGTTGAGCGTACTTAAGACCACTAAGAAAAACTGAAGCTAGTAAACTACACACGGGCAAGATCACAGAAAATCGGAAAGACCGAGCCTGAAGCCGAATCAAGTGATTTAGAAAACGGCCACAACGGCGAACAATGGAAGAATGATTGTATGGTATTTATTAAGGAATTTGAAATTGTCATTCAAAACGAGGGTCTCAGTGCTTTCTTTTGTGATAAAATTTGCAGATGAAAAGACGCGTGACTTAATACAACGGCTCAGCATTTGAAACGAGGCTGTCAGTGTCAATGTGAAATTTGTCAATACTGTGGGATCACATGGTCTGCGACTGATACGCGACAGGTTGTAACATGTTTGCCGATCAGTTGGCGACTGGTAGGCAAACCATCGCCGACCGGTTACAATGCCGCCCGATTGCCCAGTGATTTTTGTTATTTTTTAATAATTGATGGACATTTGGCGATTGGTCGGCGATCAATTACTCATTTCTCGTAAATCGGTTGGCGATCAGTTGCTTAATTTCGGCGACCAAAAACGAAACCTCCCGGGGACCAAAAAGCCCCAACAACCAGTTGGCGACCACTGACGACCGTTGGCGACCACTGACGCTACTCCCGATCAGTGGTTGTCGGGGGTAGCCGACCGATTTTATCTCTAATATGACTTGGCCTTTAACTGTCGACAGACCAGTCTTCCACTCTTGGACAACCAATTACAGACCAGAACAAACTTAGCGAAAGTTTATGTGATTGATTAGCCGTTGGGCGCCTAAGGCAGTCGGGGCTGTATACTCCACAGGGAGATGAGAAGGATTAAGCAATGATATTACTGAGCCAAATGACCAGGGATAATAATGCAGAAAGCGCGTTGAGAGATCCGTCGGATATATGTTATCCGATCGATGGTACGGCCCCTAGAAAGAACATAAATCGGTTGGCGATCAGTTGCTTAATTTCGGCGACCAAAAACATGTGCCGGTTGCAAGTAACCACTGACGACCGGTCCGAGACCAGTCGCAGACCAGTCTCTCAACAAACGAAACCTCCCGGGGACCAAAAAGCCCCAACAACCAGTTGGCGACCACTGACGACCGTTGGCGACCACTGACGCTACTCCCGATCAGTGGTTGTCGGGGGTAGCCGACCGATTTTATCTCTAATATGACTTGGCCTTTAACTGTCGACAGACCAGTCTTCCACTCTTGGACAACCAATTACAGACCAGAACAAACTTCTCCCCATTGCAACAAGTGAAACCCCCGGCGACCAAAATGCTGGAATAATTAGCCAGTTGGCGACCACTGACGACCATATAAAGACTTACAGAAACTTTTATACGGCCCCTGATAACCAACTGATAACGGTTGCCGACTGGTCGTACCTCTAGTGTGACTGTATAGCCTTAATACTGGTCATTTTATACACATTTATTCCCTTAGAACACCCAGCTATTATTCAAAACCCGTATTCAAAACCCGAGTTAGTTCCAAAGGTAGTGGGTTCGAATTCCGGCCCTTTCATTGTGTGTGTACCCTTAGAGCAAGGGACTTTGCCACGCATTGCTTCTCTCCACCCAGGAGCAAAATGGGTACCCGAGAGGGTAGCGAAAGTTGATTTGATTGATTAGCCGTTGGGCGCCTAAGGAAGTCGGGGCTGAATACCCCACAGGGAGCTGAGAAGGATTAAGCAATGATATTACTGAGCCAAATGACCAAGGATAATAATGCAGAAAGCGCGTTGAGAGATCCGTCGGATATATGTTATCCGATCGATGGTACGGCCCCTACAAAGAACATGACATGTTTGCCAACACGTCTACGTGCGTTGATTTGGCATGGCAACAAATTTAAAAACAAAACAAGTTAGGATCGTTGTTTAAGTAGGCCTAAGCTAATTTTCAGTAGTTCGCAAGACTAAGTTACCAAAGGGTTTTCAGCTTAAATGGTTACACATTTTCTTCACATTTTCTTGTTTTGAGTTTAAAAATGCGTGTCAATTTTTCCTTGAATTACAAACTGGAAGAGTACACATCGAATGACATAGCAGCCCGAATTACCTCACGGCGCATTTAGCTAATTCTGTAATTCTTTTGTGTGAGCGGATAAAACATGGTACTTTGTTGAAACACCCACAACAACTCTGACCATTGTGGGATAAACAAGCTAATGGCGTGGTTTTCGAGAGCGCTGCACACCTGTAACAATTTGCTACCATGTTGAGCAAAGCCAGCAATAAACTTGTTTTTATGGAACGTGTCCAGATTTTTTTCAGAAAATTTATTTCATACTAATCTAACAACCATATAAAATACTTCCCCAAAATACTATTTATGGGAAGAAATTTCCAATGTAAATGCAAAAAGGTCGGTGTAATCACTGCACTGCTTTATGTAACCGAATTTTGTTTTTAAACATTGGTGTTTGAGAGCGTGCAATTTCGGAATGGTAATGACAAAAATATGCCAAATGATATGGCATCAAAATCTCAACACCCATTGGGTCAAAAATGTTATCTGGACACACTCATTTAAAAACAAATTCTGCCACAACAGCCTTGGTATTTTTTTTTTGCCTTATGCGCAATTCGAGTTGCATAAAATTAGACAAAAACTTACCCTGCGCCAAAGCCGTGATAATTGTGTCGTGCTGATGGCATTCAGTAATTAGAGCTGTCAAGCCAGTGGCGCTGCTGGTATCTCGCGCTGCAGAGACAAGTCGCGCATGAGACGGATTACAAAAGTTTCAGCAAGTTGGAGAAAAAATTAAATATTTTACACAAAAGGCGGGAAACATTTTGTTTGGGCAGATAAGGCCACACTTGTGACGGTTTTATTAACCAACTTTTGAAAACAAATTTGACAAATAAAAATTTATATTCCAAATAAATCAAGGAACAGTAACACCTGCTTGCTGTTCCTTGATGTTGGAGGTATGGTATCAGTAGCCCCTGCTTGCTGATACCAGACCTGAAATATCAATTTACCACTATGTACACAAATGATATATGATAATTGTCAAGTCATTGTTCAAAATATAAATGTGTCCTGTTTATAGGGATGCTACATTCAATATTACAGGACGTACCCAATTAAGAGAAATCCCCCACCTTATGAGCGCTGATCTACATTCCTACATTAAAAAACCCCAAGCTGCCAATTTCCTTCGTATTTCTTGGGGAAAAAGTACAAAATGTAGATCAATCTCAAAATACTGGCCCAAATCCGCCCAACGGGGAGGAGGTCGGGGTGGCGGTGGTACGTCTGTTCGAGACGGGGGCCACAGCACGCAATCACTATTAAAACTTACGTTGACTGAACACATTACTTTGCCTCTAGCTGTCGCGCCCGAGTGACTCCACATACCACGGCTCTATTGTTAGCTAATCTTGACAATAGGAGGCCAACCCAACCGTATTACGTTCTTATCCCGCCTTCGTGTAAAGTGACTTATAGGCGGCGCCCATAAGTTTTATTTACACAAAAGGCGGGAAACATTTTGTTTGGGCAGATAAGGCCACACTTGTGACGGTTTTATTAACCAACTTTTGAAAACAAATTTGACAAATAAAAATTTATATTCCAAATAAATCAAGGAACAGTAACACCTGCTTGCTGTTCCTTGATGTTGGAGGTATGGTATCAGTAGCCCCTGCTTTTAATTGCTGATACCAGACCTGAAATATCAATTTACCACTATGTACACAAATGATATATGATAATTGTCAAGTCATTGTTCAAAATATAAATGTGTCCTGTTTATAGGGATGCTACATTCAATATTACAGGACGTACCCAATTAAGAGAAATCCCCAAAAGGCAACATCTTGTTGCCCGGCAACATCTTGTTGACCAAGAAAAAACCCCAGACAAAGTATTGATCATAAACAGATTATGGCAGAACAGGGCATTGTCGGATGTAAGATTTAAAGGCATCTGACGACCAGCGACCCAATACACGAATTTCCGCATATGACACCCCCAACGAAGCGGCGTAAGAGGCCGCCCCGATTCGGAAACTGTGCGATGTATATAGGGACGGGTTTAAACCGACAAATGCCAGGCAACGGCTTAGTTGTCGGCAATAGTATGTGCGAGGTACGGGTTTCCCGTTCAAAAACTGGAAAAGAGGACCTTCAGATTTCTGACTAGAACCAATATATTCTTCTAACGCCGTGACAGGGCATACCTTCCTGCAACCCTTCCTGTCCAGGATTACTTCAAAACGTCTACCTGAATTGTTGTGCTTAAATTTACAAAGCACAATGATTGCTCGTTGCGTAGTCACCGTTACCTGATCAAAACAAATCAAACTTGACGAAGCTGAATTTGCGGTTATCTCACTAATCCTGAGAAATCCGAAAAAAGACGTGGTGAACATGGCCGTGACCAAAGTCCGTTCATATTTGTGTGCTCTAGGGCCTGTATTAATTGCAACAGCACAGGTAAGGTAATCGGTAAACGCTTGTCGCCTTTGGGTGATAATTTCTGAGCACCAGCTAAAGCCTTTTGGACCAAGAAGGACTGTGTCGGGTTGTGGCCCTGTAAAAACTTATGAACATGGCTGATCGCAGAAACATATGTAACCGTGGTGGCGCTTGCCATTCCAAGTGTACTTAAATAAGATATAAACCTCGCCACTTGTAACTCGGAGATAGGTAGAGTTACAGGAATGCCCACTTTGCGATAGAATTGTGATAACAAGGACCAGGCCCTTTTATAGGTCTGGTGAGTTGATTTAGCGAGTGAAACATGTAATATATGTTTTAGGTTATAATCAACCTCTCTGGTAGTAGCTGTACTGGAACAGTGCAGGGCTCTGCTTGGGCCTTTGGACAAATCGCCTGGAATTCGGAGACCTGTAAACGAGACAATTTATCGGCCATAGTATTGTAGTGGCCAGGTATATGGCGAGCCCGAATTAGTATGTTGTTTTTAAGGCACGTGAGAATGAGTTCTCTTACCAGTACCATGATTTGGCGATTCTTACTGGTTTGGCTGTTAATAATCGATACAACCGCCTCGTTATCACAATTAATGCAAATGCGCTTATCAGCAAGTTTGTCACCCCACATTATCATAGCTACCACAATGGGATAAAGTTCTAGGATCGCAATATTAAGTTTAGCTTCGAATACTCGCTGAGGCCACGCACCCGAGAACCAATTGGCCCCTAATATACCACCATAACCTAGCGATGCAGCAGCATCCGTGAACAACTGCAAACCATCAGACGAAGCCCAATCGTGTAAGAAAAATGATTTACCATTGTAGTTACGCAAAAAGAATTGCCACACCCTCATATCGTCTTTTGCTTCCTTGTTTAGTCTAATATGGTGATTGTCTCTAACAATTCCTTTCGTAAGATCGATTAATCTCCGTAAGAAGGCTCTGCCAGGTACAACCGTGCAATTGAAATTCAAAACACCAATTAAAGATTGCATTTCTTTCAAATTGGCGGAGCGTCTGCGCAAAAGATTGTCTAACAGGTTGACCGCTTTTTGAATTTTTTCATACGGCAGCCGAGCCATCATTTGCACTGTATCGAGCTCGATACCTAAAAATGTCATGCAAGTACTGGGCCAAAATGTCTTCTTTTGCGAAATTGGTACCCCAATGTGCTCGCACATGTGCAAGAAAGATCGCAGATCTGCTTCACAAGCCTTAGCGGAGTCATTGATAAAAAGGAAATCATCCAAGACATGAACTACGTGACGGATTGAAAGTTTGTTCATCGCAGCCCATTCCAAAGATGAGCTGAATTCTTCAAAAATAGCACATGAGGAAGAGCAACCCATGGGTAGACAACGGTCGAAATAGTATTGATTGTTCCATTTAAAACCAAGAAGGTGAATGTCCTTGGGATTAATTGGGATTATCCTGAAAGCCGACTCGATATCAGTTTTTGCCATAAAACAACCCGGCCCCAACTCCTTGATGGAAAACATGGCTTGATTGATGCTCGAGTACTGTACCGTCGATAGTTCATGGGGAATACCAGAATTGACTGAAAAGCCATTCGGGTAAGATAAGTGGTGAATAAGTCGGTATTCCCCAGGGTTTTTCTTGGGGCATAACCCAATTGGGGAGATACAATACACATCTGACAGCGGCCTCTCTAGTGGCCCGAATAGTCGATGTTTTGCCAATTCACTCTCTATTTTGCTAGAAACAATATCAGGCCTGTCCATAGCCGATTTAAGGTTGGGAGACTCTTTTGCGGTAGGTGACCCCAAATGTCTGATGGAAAAACCCTCCGTAAAGCCTTGAGTGAGGTATTGAAACTTAGAAGCACAGTACCCTTGCAAAATATCGGCTAAATTACTAGGAATAACCGGAGTTGGAAGTTGTCCGCGCATCCGTTCTTTTGGGGCAGATGGCTCCATGGCATTTTTGCTTAGCCTTGCAGAAGCAACATTCGTGCGGATATTCGCAGTTAAAGCGCTGACACTTGCCATTTTTTTTTTGGTATCCAAAACACGACCCTGAAGGCCAGAAGTTCCTTCTTCTGTCGAATTTGAACTTTGTGTCTGTGAGTGGCCGTCGTAACCGATATCTACCCCCCGAAGAGGGCACGGCCTGAAAGGGTTTGTTAAGTGGTTTGAACGTAGAATGGGCCGGCCGACAGGTATCCCAAAGTTCATAATTCAAAGTATTCCACATTGGCTTAGGTAGGGTCGGGATCCACTTACGAAATTGAGAGTCGTAGAACTGCCAATTGCCACCAAGGGCATGCAATCTGCGGATGCGCTTGACATATGCTAGGAGCTGGGGGAGGCAACCATGCTTGGTAGTGTAAATTGCAACAAAAACATAAAACGCATCCATCCACTTTTCAATTGTGTCGACCTTGGGATGTGTTTTCGATACTTTAAGTTATGGTGGTTATCTACATAAATACGAGATGTGACCTCACTGGCTTGAGGATCCCCCTCTTCACTCGTCTCTCCCAGAAGTCGATGCAAATCCACATACTGATTGGATAAAATTGTATCCCTTACTTTGGCATCGACCCCGAGGTCTAACGGTAGAGAGAGGGATCGGAAACTGAAAAGGCTGGGGTCGTTAATCTCACCGTCCGAGTCATCACTGGCCCCGATGACTTCGTTGATGTGGTCCGTAACCAGTTCGGGGAGAGAAACGTTATCCATCGACGGTTGAGGAACCACAGGTGTATACTACCGGGTGAAGATTTGTCCTTGACCAGCTTAGCCATTAACTCTTGAATAGCGGACATGGACCCCTCAATCGCGTGAATGGAAGATTCGATAGCTCCGATCTTGTCAGTCTTTTTGGTGATGTCATTTACTTGCTTCCTCAGCTGTTGGAGGTCACTGTTGACATCGGCAACTGTGAGCTTGGGACGTTTGGTAGCTCTCTTTGCAGTATCGAGGGGGTGTGACACCTTGCGCTTCACCGACCGGGTGACTGGTCGTCCGGATACACCTGGCAGAGGATGGTCATCGTCGTCTGATGCCAACGGGACCAGAGAAGGGACGCTGTCAACACAAGGAGCCGGAGGGTGGTCTGGTACCGCATGATCTTGGCAAGGCGGCGAGTGCACGATGGCTGTCACCGTATGGGTTTGACGTGCAGGACGAGCTCGCTGAGTAACTGCCGATGGTGGAGACTGAATCACCAAGTCCGCTTCCAAGCGGTTCACCCGAGCCCGATTAGGATCCCTCCGTGGTGGCATAATGACACAATGCCCCACGTACTATAACGTAACTGGATGAAAATACGAAAACATTTGCAGTCAACTAGGCTCTTATCTAACCTGTTAACTACGGCATTGTCATAAGAACTGCACAAACAAAAACAATAACGGGTGGGTAACAACCCCTGCCTGGAGTACTAAAAGAGAAGGCCCCCGGCGGGTACAACACACCGCTTGAACACTGGGTGATATGGTCCTGGCGGGTGCAAGACATCGTCTGAAATATCAAGCGACTGAAAAGGGGGGGGGGGCACCAGCGGGTACAGTAGTAGGCCTTTAACGTCGATCACGACGATCAGCACGACGGTGCCTGCTAGCACGTCTGGCATCACACTCTTCCCTGTAAATGTTGTGGGCTAGACCGCTCCCCTGGTGTAGTACACGGCGCCAGCCCAGCCTGTTGGCAGCAATGCTCTCCCAGTCGGTTGTATTGATGGCAAAGGACTTTAGGTCACGCTTGACTACATCTTTATACCGCAGTCTTGGACGGCCTACTGGACGAGGAGCATTAGAAAGCTCGCCATAAAGTATACATTTTGGTAGGCGGGCATCGTCCATCCGTATGACATGGCCTATCCAGCGCAGCCTACATTTCTGGAGCAATGTGCGCATGTCAAGGCACTCTGTCCTACACAGGACCTCAGTGTTAGGGACACGGTCCTGCCAAGTTAATCCAAGAATAGAACGCAGACAACGCATATGGAAGGCGTTCAGACGACGTTCCTGATGTTTGTATGTTGTCCAACCCGCTGAGCCATACATAAGAATGCTAAGTATGCATGCCTCATAAACCTTGATCTTTAGAGGTAGAGAGAGAAGATTATTGTCCCAGACTCGTTTACGCAGGCGGCCAAATGTTGTTGCAGCCTTGCCAATCCGTAGGTCGAGTTCTTCCTCCAGAGAGTTGTTGGAAGTCACGGTGGAACCAAGGTAGGTGAATTTGTTGACAGTCTGTAAGAGAGTATCGTCAACTGTAATGACTGGTGATTCTGGGGTGTTGAGGCCGAGCACAACAGTCTTGCGGATGCTGATCTTCATGCCAAAGTCCTGACATGAGCGGGCAAAAGCATCACAGAGTTGCTGCAGGTCTTCCTGAGAGTGCGCAACAAAAGCGGCATCGTCAGCGTAGAGGAGCTCACGAACCATGACTTTGGAAATCTTCGTTCTTGCACGCAGACGGGAGAGATTAAACAGACCTCCCGTGGATCGAGTATGTAGCATGATCCCGCTAGATGTAGGGAATGCACTGCGTAGCAAGGCAGAGAAGTAAATGCCGAACAAAGTTGGGGCCAAAACACAGCCCTGCTTCACTCCACAGTTTACACTGAATCCATGTGACACCGACCCATCAAACTGGACAGTGGCCTGCATTCCACCATGAAGAGCTCTGATGATAGCCAGTAAAATCGGTGGGCTTCCCAGGCGTTCCAATACTGTAAACAGACCTGCGCGGCTCACATAGTCGAATGCTTTAGTTAGATCCACGAAGGCAGTGTAGAGGGGGCGTCGCTGTTCGACGCATTTCTCTTGCAGTTGACGGAAGGAGAAGATCATGTCCAGTGTTGAGCGATTTGGTCTGAAACCAGCTTGACTCTCTGGCAGTATGTGGTCGGCAAGGCAGCGTAGACGTGGTAGAATGACGTGGGCAAGCACTTTACCGACAGTGCTCAACAAGGAGATGCCCCTATAACTATTGCAATCATGACGATCACCCTTATTTTTGTACAGTGTGATTATACTTGCATCACGGAGTTCATCTGGCAGTGTGCGGCTGTGCCAACAGGTGTTAAAGAGGTGCAACAGCTCTTTTGTCAGATCATCACTGCCATGCTTGAGCAGTTCCGGTGGAATCCCATCCGCACCGGGTGATTTTCCGTTCTGCAGTGCACGGATCCCCCGCTTCACCTCGAAAGTGGTAATATCCCGGTCCAACTCAAAATTAACAGGCAGTTGTGGTATTGCTGTTACAATAGCTGTTAGATTAGCATGCACTGGGGTGCCATACAAGGAGCTGTAGTGTTCAACCCAGCGGTCCAGTTGCGCCTGCTTGTCAGTCAGCATTGTGCCGTCAGGTGCACGTAGTGGAGCTGTCTTCTTGGGGACAGGCCCTAACGCTTCCTTGATGCCTCTGTACATTCCGTGCATATTCCCTGTATCAGAGCACCTGCAGATACGCTCGCTCAGGTCGAACCAGTAGCGATGCATAGCTTGTCTTGTGCAGCGTTGAACTTCAGCCTTAGCAGACTGGTAAGCGGCTCTGTTACTTGGGGAAGGCTTGTTGAGGAAAGCCAGTCGGGTACTGCGCTTGGACGCAATAGCAGGAAGGACCACATCGGCACTATGGCGAAACCAGTCAGGCTGTTTCCGCACTTGCTTCCCAAGCGATTTTGTGGCAGAGGAGCAGATGACATGCTTTAGGGATTCCCAGCACTCAGCTGGGTTATGTGACGACGTCTTCTCAGCTAAGCCTTGTGAGATGTTAAACTGGAACTGTGCACGGCGATCCATATCAGCCAGATTAGAGAGGTCCGGGCGCGGTGGTGGAGGTGGCTTGGCATGGTGCATTTTGCACTTCTTCACTCTAAGTCGGCAGCGGACCAAGGCATGGTCAGTGTTGCAGTCTGCTGAGTGTAAGCTGCGGCAGCTGGTCACCTGTGGAAGTACAGACCGCCTCACAAGTATGTGGTCCAACTGGTGCCAGTGGCCAGATCTCGGGTGTTTCCAGGTGACCTTTGCCCTTTCAGAGCCAATGAAAAACGATGAGGGAATGCAGAGGTTGTAACGGGCGCACAACTCAAGTAGCCTCTGACCATTTTCATTCATTTTTCCAAAACCATTGGGGCCGAGAACACCTTCCCAGGCAGTGTGGTTAGTCCCTGTCCGGGCATTGAAATCTCCAAGTAGCACCAGGCAGTCGCCTGCGGATGTATCTTTGATCAGGGCTTCCAACATAGAATAGAATGAGTCTTTGTCCTCAGGGAGGGATCGCAGGGTTGGAGCATAGCAGCTTATAATTTTGTAGGGGGAGTTGTACAGATGAAACTTCGCGGTCATCAGTCTAGGTGAAACTGAAACCAGGGTGAAGTCACGGCATTTCAGTGAGTTACGGACAGCAAAGCCTACACCGTGATGAGGTCTCTCACCATCTGGATAACCATGCCAGTGCAGGGTGTAACTCTCCTCACTGACAGATCCACTACCAGATAGCCATGTTTCGCTAAGAGCTGCGATGTCCACATTGAGACGGGCCAATTCCAGATCGGGTACAACACACCGCTTGAACACTGGGTGATATGGTCCTGGCGGGTGCAAGACATCGTCTGAAATATCAAGCGACTGAAAAAGGGGGGGGGGGGCACCAGCGGGTACAGTAGTAGGCCTTTAACGTCGATCACGACGATCAGCACGACGGTGCCTGCTAGCACGTCTGGCATCACACTCTTCCCTGTAAATGTTGTGGGCTAGACACGGACGTATATATAATTTCTGGACTCGCAATGCACATGCTTTACCGTGGTCGTGCGTGAAGCCAAGCGGCCATTTTGCAGTGCCTATTGAAACGTGCGTAAACACCGCGACATGTGTGAAAATGCACAAACTCGTCCTGCGTGCCTCGTGGCGTATACGTAGTCGTGCTAAACAAATGTTTTTGTTGTCAAATTGCGTTTTCGCCGAGCTCATTTCGGTAATATTTTACTTTAATACCTGCAGGGCAGTTAACTTATTATAGCTTATCAACCACCGAAAAGTGAAATTCGGATACAAAATGATGATTTTTGGGTGGAAAAATTTGAACAACGTTCTTCGAATAAAACATTGATTTTTTGCACGAAGCAGAGCTATGTCTCTAGCTGCACGGATTTTGTGCATAGCCATAGCTTAGCCTACGGTTAAAAAAAGTGCAGGTATATGAAAGTAAAATCTTTCCGGTTCCCGTTTTATTTTACTTGGGTGCAACATTTTCGGTAAAAACAATAGAAGTAAAGTGGAGGGAGCTGCCCTTTTCGACAGACATGTACACACGGGGAATTTGCACTTTGCCACGTTGTTCTGGGAAGGCTTTGTGTACCGTGTAAAATTAGGGGTTTGTTTTGGGTCACAAAGCCCACCAATTTCCTATGCATACCTTACCATTGTTAAATAGCCCCAAGCCACAACTATACTGAGCACCAACTGCATGTCCAAGTACTATACAAGGTCATGCAAGCAGGGCCTGTCCTACGCCTATAGTTAGACTAGGGTGGCCTGCTCCAAGTGGAAGGTCCCTTGCAAAGCAAACTCCCAAAATTTTGATTTTATTCAAAGTGCAATCCAAATTTCAAACATGCAACGTTAATTAGTGCAAAATCAAAACTTTTTAAATTATCACTCATTGATTTGTCATGAACTTTTATTCCTGTAATTGGCGGTCCTTCCGCTGTTGGATGTGGTGAATAAATAAATAAATGATGACCAGATGACATTTTTGACCCACCAATTTTTCCCACAGGTGTTGAGTATTTTGGGGAAGTACGGTATTTATAAAACTGGGATTGCACTCTAAAAAATTGATGGAATCAAACGGCTGCCCACTTCTAACACTCCACCCGGGACATTTAAGAAAACTTTTTTGGAAGATGTCAAATACTTTTACACTCAAAAATATGATTAAAACGGTCTGTAATAATACAGTCAGTGACACTACATCAAGTACATGTAAAAATAAATTTTAATTTATTTCATTAACCCATAAAGTGCAACTTCTCACAGTACTTGTCTGCCACAATACTGGCAGGGTTTGTTGACCAAGAGCAGATCTACAATAACTTTCATCTTTTCAAATATTTAGGTTATTTCTCTATGTACTAAAAAAAACAATGTGCACAGAGTACATATATTTCCTATATACATGTACATGTAACCAGGGACCAATTTCATGCAAAATTTGTTAATTTGCTTTATAAAAATTAGTTACCAGTCATGTTAAAGTCTCATGTGATGTATATTGTAATTGACTCGTGTTTTGCTATTTTTGCTAAGAACACAAGTTAACGTACAATTTTGACTGCTAAGCCATTTTTTAAAAAAGCAAACAAATTTTGTCCCCGGGATCGGGACACTTGCTTTGAGACATTTTTACATACATGTTGTTACACGCTTCTTTCATCTACACAATCTTAAAAGTTAGTCTACATGTACATGATTGGTTAGCCATTACAAATAGTTTCATCTCCATGTGTGATTGAAGATGTGCATGATTAAAACCAACCTGAGAAAATCAGCTTTGTACTTCATCTAACTTTTGAGAAAACAGTCAAAAACTGTGTTGTTATTCTCCCGAAAGCTTCACAGTCTAACAAATTACATTTCAAATTCTTTTCCATTCTTAACATACGACATGCTTTCCTCCAATAGTACATGTACTGCATAAACTGTGCTTGCTCTGCCAATGCGAGTTCCTCTATCATGACATGGAAGTTGTACTGTGAGCTTGGCAGATCTCCTGGCATCAGTCAGGTAGTTTTCTGAGCTCTGCAGACAAAGGTTAAGGAAAAAAAGGAAGTAAACATTAGTCATGACAACATGTTATGTAAACAAAGGGAGATGATAATTTGATAAAGTTTAATATGCCCCAACTATGACAACAGTCCTAACTTACTGTCACAGCTTTCCCAACAATAGGACTAGCCCAAAAAGAACTGGGTCAGCAGCCCAACCTTTTTGGTAGGAAAAAAAATCACAATAAAATGAGACATGATTGCCGTATGTGGGGCTAAAAGAGTAGCATCATCTTCACATATGCGGCTATAAATGGAAACTGGACAATACCCTGTTTCTCTCACTTTTATGTGACAAGCCATCTGCTGATGTTGAAAGAGCTCAGAGCAAGTCCAAACCACAGATTCATCATTTCCGACGTAGAACATTTGTGGATGCCCGTCACATGTTAAGCTGGCAAGGAACATATATCTGGGGAGATTGAATGAGATAATTGAAAGATTTAAGAATTACCAAGTAATGGGGAGAAACAGTCAGGACCTAGATTGAAAAAAAATTGTTTCTGTTCATGTCGTTAATGGAAACCCCCATCATCAGACAATCCATCCCATATGGACACAACATGGTTTCAGGACAATGGTAATACTTTGGAATACATGTCGGTTATTTTTTTAGCCCCATGTCATCAGTTCCCCACATCGCTACTTCACACATTTCTTGACTGTAAATACGCTGACCCTAAATTGTGAATGACATTGAAATGTCATTATTTTTTCTCCATTGTTTAGCCTAAACTGAACATTACATGCTGTAACGTAAATGTCGGCATATAGTCGCCTCACGGACCTGGCAACTACATGTATAGGCCTACATGTCAACATACGTTACATGTTTTGTTTCCCGCAAAACCAGCATGATTTTTTAAACATTTGTAATACTCGCCAATGGAAACTAACGACTTGTCCATATTGTCATGATTGTCCATGCATTACAAATTGTGTGCATCTGGCCAGGTGGGAATCAGGTCAAGTCGCTCCCTGGCCGAGTTACCCCAATACCTACTCACCCCTTTCTAACTCGTTCACGACTTCGCTTCCCATGTACATGTACATATGCAAAGTCATGTACGAATATGGGTCCTCTCCATCCCCGGACCAACTTGTCCCTTGGTCAACTCATCCCCATGTCAGCTATACAGGCCTATAATGGAAACATATCAATATTTCTCAATTCTTTCCCCCCCCCAAAAAAGGAATATTTATGTACTTGTATACTGGGAACGAGATGACCTGGGGACAACTTGACCCTGGGACGAGTTAACCTGGGTATCAGTTTTGTGGGGCGAATTTACCCAGGCCAGGCAGGGGCGAGTTGATGACTCGCGGACGAGATGACCCGTTTCGCGGTACAATGCTACACAGTACAGTGTTGTTGATTTCGAAAGTCACAACATGACAAGTTTTAAAAATACGCTAAAATTATGTTTTTTTATTCTAAACTTACCGAGTTTATTTCCCCTATGTAAAACAACAAGGCGGAAACACTGGGCAGGTTGCAAAATGTGGAAACCAAAAGGATCGCTTAAAAATCGCGAAAATCTTCGTCGAAAAGCGACCGTGCCCATAGCCCGCCGTGCAAATTTTTGTCGAACACTAGGCACAGTAAAATGGAGGTAGTCTGGTTCGGGTTTTACTTCGACGTTTCGGGCACATTGCGAGTCCAGAAATTATATATACGTCCGTGGGGCTAGACCGCTCCCCTGGTGTAGTACACGGCGCCAGCCCAGCCTGTTGGCAGCAATGCTCTCCCAGTCGGTTGTATTGATGGCAAAGGACTTTAGGTCACGCTTGACTACATCTTTATACCGCAGTCTTGGACGGCCTACTGGACGAGGAGCATTAGAAAGCTCGCCATAAAGTATACATTTTGGTAGGCGGGCATCGTCCATCCGTATGACATGGCCTATCCAGCGCAGCCTACATTTCTGGAGCAATGTGCGCATGTCAAGGCACTCTGTCCTACACAGGACCTCAGTGTTAGGGACACGGTCCTGCCAAGTTAATCCAAGAATAGAACGCAGACAACGCATATGGAAGGCGTTCAGACGACGTTCCTGATGTTTGTATGTTGTCCAACCCGCTGAGCCATACATAAGAATGCTAAGTATGCATGCCTCATAAACCTTGATCTTTAGAGGTAGAGAGAGAAGATTATTGTCCCAGACTCGTTTACGCAGGCGGCCAAATGTTGTTGCAGCCTTGCCAATCCGTAGGTCGAGTTCTTCCTCCAGAGAGTTGTTGGAAGTCACGGTGGAACCAAGGTAGGTGAATTTGTTGACAGTCTGTAAGAGAGTATCGTCAACTGTAATGACTGGTGATTCTGGGGTGTTGAGGCCGAGCACAACAGTCTTGCGGATGCTGATCTTCATGCCAAAGTCCTGACATGAGCGGGCAAAAGCATCACAGAGTTGCTGCAGGTCTTCCTGAGAGTGCGCAACAAAAGCGGCATCGTCAGCGTAGAGGAGCTCACGAACCATGACTTTGGAAATCTTCGTTCTTGCACGCAGACGGGAGAGATTAAACAGACCTCCCGTGGATCGAGTATGTAGCATGATCCCGCTAGATGTAGGGAATGCACTGCGTAGCAAGGCAGAGAAGTAAATGCCGAACAAAGTTGGGGCCAAAACACAGCCCTGCTTCACTCCACAGTTTACACTGAATCCATGTGACACCGACCCATCAAACTGGACAGTGGCCTGCATTCCACCATGAAGAGCTCTGATGATAGCCAGTAAAATCGGTGGGCTTCCCAGGCGTTCCAATACTGTAAACAGACCTGCGCGGCTCACATAGCGGTTCACCCGAGCCCGATTAGGATCCCTCCGTGGTGGCATAATGACACAATGCCCCACGTACTATAACGTAACTGGATGAAAATACGAAAACATTTGCAGTCAACTAGGCTCTTATCTAACCTGTTAACTACGGCATTGTCATAAGAACTGCACAAACAAAAACAATAACGGGTGGGTAACAACCCCTGCCTGGAGTACTAAAAGAGAAGGCCCCCGGCGGGTACAACACACCGCTTGAACACTGGGTGATATGGTCCTGGCGGGTGCAAGACATCGTCTGAAATATCAAGCGACTGAAAAAGGGGGGGGGGGCACCAGCGGGTACAACACACCGCTTAAAACACCGAATAATAGGGCCATTGGCAGGTACAACACACCGCTTGAAACAACAAGTGATAGGGCCCCTGGCGGGTAAAACACACCGCTTGAAACAACAAGTGATAGGCCCCCTTGCGGGTACAACACACCGCTTAACATTTGGGTGAGATGGTCCACAGCAGGTACAACACACGGCCAGTGGAACACAAAAGCTCACCATTTTTTAATTTATTTATAATTATTATTTTTTGTTTTTGTTTTTTACATGCTTTTATGTGTGGCGAGTAACCCTGCGATGATAAACGTGCCACAATGCCCCTCGAATAGACCTGTACAGTCTGGTTAAGCCTGTGGCATTCAGGTGTACGCCATCTTGTGAAATCAAATTCAAGGTGGAGTTCCACAACCTAATGTGTTTCCAAAATAACCCGTACGGAAGGGCATTGATCAACTTTGAGGTCATTTCATTATACTCGGCAACTTTACTGTTAAAATTTGGGTCCTTGGTACCATGAGGTTCCCGCTTTAAAACTTGCCCCACAATGACAAACGTGCAATCGGATATGCGGTGTATGTCCTGCACCAAATCTATTAACTGTGCCGATACCACAAAAGCTGGCATGCTTTCATTATCAAGGTCATTTGTCCCCAACTCTATGTAAACGATATCAGGTTTGTCCCGCAAAATAGTCGGGAAGAAGGAACGGCGAAAACGAGCAAAGTTGCAACCTGATTGGCCAAAGGTGGACACCTCGAGTTCAGAGGCATCTAAATTGTAATTAGAATTGAACCTGGGGTCATTCGCATTACGAACGAACCATTCAAATGTTTAATAAATGAATGGCCAAAAATCATAGCTGAAATTGGCGCCATGTCTGGGAATTATCCGCCCAAATTGCACCTCAAGGTTTCCGCCGTCTACCTTCTTCAAAATAACCCAGTAGAGGATAGGGAATAAGGGGTATAACTATGAATGATTACTACTTAACTTAGCAATCGATGAATCCTGCCTTGTGAACACGGCACACCGCACACAATACGTCTGTTCAAGACGGGGGCCACAGCACGCAATCACTATTAAAACTCACGTTGACTGAACACATTACTTTGCCTCTAGCTGTCGCGCCCGAGTGACTCCACATACCACGGCTCTATTGTTAGCTAATTTTGACAATAGGAGGCCAACCCAACCGTATTACGTTCTTATTTCCTAATTCGCCCCGCTCAAACGGCAATAAAATATTTTCTATTTTGTCCCCCCTTCCCATTTCCAACCCTGCGCAACCTGTGGAGAGAAACAACAAAATATACACACTGTTTGGGGAGCACCGTACTCCGACGACAAGCAACGGACGCGCGCGTCCAGGACGCAATGCTAAATGCTGCTAGCCTTGTACGTAGACTTACCTTTTCACAGGTTATGATACCTGTTTAGGCGCCTTTCTTTATTGCCAACCTATACGTCTGTTGTTCCCACTCTTGCGTTGGCATGGGGTGCCAGCTGCAGCAAGAAAACAAAAACTGCAAAGCTCAAGGCCGTTAGATTCGTAAATACACCGTCAATCGGCAGACGGACCCTCATCTTAAGAAAAAATTGGGCTGTCCGATGCGTGTAGTCGAAAACAGTCAAGTGACCTTCCCGCCTTCCTTAAACTACCTCAACACCTCTGCATACCTATGCAAATAGGAACTCTGACATACAATAGAAAATTAAATTATTTCCTAATTCGCCCCGCTCAAACGGCAATAAAATATTTTCTATTTTGTCCCCCCTTCCCATTTCCAACCCTGCGCAACCTGTGGAGAGAAACAACAAAATATACACACTGTTTGGGGAGCACCGTACTCCGACGACAAGCAACGCTCAATACACAATGCTCCCCACCTCAAGGTCAAAGAACGGGAACATGAGTCCGTAGAACCATTGATTTTATTGCTGAATAATTAATATTTGTATCTGAAATTAATGGCAAGTGTTAACTTAAATAATGGTTAAGCAGTTGCGATGTCCCTTGGACATTATGCATACCGTACGAGGTACCACTAAAACGTTTCCTAGTTGGTGTAAAATTCTATACTGCAAGTTCCAGTAAATTGACAGTAATTACTTGATCATATTTGTGCGTCGTTATGGACACAAGACTCTATCAATACCTCTTCACTCGCTGTTTGAAATATATGTATATTTAAAATAATACATAATACAAGGGGTAGAAAAAACCATACTTTCTCTGGATCATTCCATGAATGTCAATATATAACAATATTTCAAGTAAAACCGTACCTTCACACATTCGTTTTCTGTGAAACTATCCCCGCTATATTGAGGATCTATGCTAATCGTTTAAATGCACAGTTTTACTGATAGTATGCAGAATTACAACTTTCCAAGATATCTGCCATGGGAGCATATACATGCAAGACAACACCAATGGGTGTCAAGCCGAATTTATATGTGAACATGGTGAATATAGTCCTATATATTATATCTGTCATGCGATCATGTAATAGGACTTCGGGCTCGTCGCTCTCTAATACCTGACATAAGGGCAAAACAGCGTATATACCATGCGTCTTTGTAACTATCCAGCTCCAACTCAAATATCTGTCATCTTGGAGAACCCATCACTCATGTTGTCGACCATGCGACTTGGGTTTATAACTTTCAACAGTTTTGTAATTGTAATCCTTTAAGCTATTCGCGATGATAATTTGAAATCTGAGCCAAATATTTTATCGCAAACAATTATATGCAAGAGCACACAAAATACGACCCTCAAACTTACGCGTATTCCTGCGACCATGTGAGACAACACCATACGGATCACTCACGTAATTATAACGAATGTCACGTGACCATATCATGCGAATTGATAACTATCAGAAAATACAAAAGATTCATCTTGTTACCGCCTGCATAGAATACCACTCGGATTTATTAGTGTAATAATTTAAAACATCCATCTTGCGACCATGCGGATATGTAAGTATATGATTTCAAAACATTAAACTTGTAACCGCCTGATATAACACCACGCGGATTTATAACTATCATAATTCAATACATAGATCTCGTAACCGCCTGATAGAACACCACGCGGATTTATAACTATCAGAATTCAAAACATTCATCTTGCAACTAGTAATAGAATACCATGCGGATTTGTAAGTGTAAGAAATTCGAAACATTCGTCTTGTACCAATTTGATAGAACACCATGCGGATTTATAACTATCAAAATTCAAATCATTCATCTTTTAACCACTTGATAGAACACCATGCGGATTTGTAACTATCAGAATTCAAATCATTCATCTTGTAATCACCTGGTAGAATTCGAACACCATGTGGATTTTAAGTGCACGAATTCAAAACATTCATCTTGTACCACTTGATAGAACACCATGCGGATTTATAACTATCAAAATTCAAAATTTTCATCTTTTAATCACCTGGTAGAATTCGAACACCATGTGGATTTTAAGTGCACGAATTCAAAACATTCATCTTGTACTACTTGATAGAACACCATGCGGATTTATAACTATCAAAATTCAAAATCTTAATCTTTTAACCACTTGATAGAACACCATGCGGATTTGTAACTATCAGAATTCAAATCATTCATCTTGTAATCACCTGGTAGAATTCGAACACCATGTGGATTTTGGGTGCACGAATTCAAAACATTCATCTTTTAACCACCTGACAGAACACCATGCGGATTTTAACTATCAGAACTGAAATTATCTGCCATGAGAACATGTGAGAACATCAAGCGAATCTCATTCAATGTTTATCATGTGAATCGTATGAGGTAACATACGGGTTAATTAATCAATTTAAACTCACGTTTGTTACGTGACAGTGACACTGTGAAAAAAGCATATCAAGAATCATTATTTTAATCTGGATATGTCATGTGAACCCCATGAGATAGAGGACAAGCAGGTTTGTAATCAATTTCAACATTCTGCCATGTGAACATTGTGAGAGAACGCAATCTCATTGAACAATGTTGAAGCACATCATGTATATTACAATACATGTTCTATATCCAAATTTCAAAGTATCAATACATGTTACATAATTCGTATGATAGAACATGTGCCTTGCGTATATATGTTAAGAAAACCATACATAATACATGTACTCATTCATTGCTTGTCCAGTGAACCAAATGAGAGAACATGCGAATTTGTAATATCGAATTCAAACCGCCCGTCGTGTGAACATGTCAAGAACACAATGAATCACTTAGTCAATGCATGTCATATGAACCGAATAAGAACATGTGGGTTGTAATCAATTTCAAAACATCTGTCATGCGAGCAGGTGAAAGAACACCATGTGGGTTGGGCTATAGAGCAGTAAAGTGAGACTATGCATTAAGTTTACTGTTACGCCTCAATGACTTGCAACGTATGAGACATTGGTGTGGTTTAAGAGCTCTGAATCTTGTGAAATGAAGAAATATGCCCTTATATGGCAAATAATTGCTGTACATGTACAGCATATGTACCTGTATGTGGTTCACTTTCAATCTACAGAAAAGGACCGACTTCTGTTGTGATATTAGTCCCAAGTAGATTTTCTGTTCAGTTCACCACAAGCTTAATTAACTGAACCAACACAAATTGTTTATGCATGTCGCATGTGACCATATGAAAGAACATGCAGTTTTCTCACTTTCAAACTCGAACATGTCATGTGAACATGCGAGAGCTGTCATACGGACCATTCTTGTCCAATACATGTCATGTGGGCATTTGGGGTTACACTGAATTTGCAACCCCTATAGATCCATACTGGAATGGAAATATGCTAATTACATGTATATAAAGAACTACATGTACATGTATGATAAGGCGTCATTGCCGTGCTGCAGATCAAATCCTGCAGTATTAAACAACTCTGAATCATGTGTGAATACAAATACCTTGTCTAGAACAGGAAAGTTTGGAAATAGAATGAATTGGAAGATTAACATTTCATTGGCAACATATCAATAGAATACAGAAACATGCGAATCTTCCTCTCCACCTAAACATACTACTTCTACCTTCTCACAATAAACTATTTAGCAGCTATAACGTCAAGCGTTGGTGTTTGTCAATTGTCAGAACATTTCAGTATCGATAAAACACTTTTACACGAAGGCCAGTGATATGTTTCAATGGCAAGGGATACCCCTTCTCTATGCTGGTGTTAGTTTCCTGCAACTCTTCAACATATGATTCCAGTCCTGGTGAAACCTCATGTTTTGACTCTTCATCCTCCATGTTACACATTGGAATGGATGGTACGAAAACCTGTGGAAATATTAAAATAGTATGTAGGATTAAGATGACAGTCAGTGCCGTTGTACATACAAACAAAGTACTTAATTATATATTGCTAAATTGTTACTATGGAATTCAATGTATGTTTTAAATCTGGACAATGATGGGCTCGACCAGCCAAATTCATACTCAAATGAACTGAACTGGGGCAAATTTGAATAACCTAACATTTCTTTCGGGGTAAATCCATTTAGAAATATGCGAATCATAATCAGGAAACAACCTGGAGTCAAGTATTATAGGCCTATTAAAATCCCACTTTGATAATAATTGTGGCTGTGCTATCTGACTATGCCTTACTGGGATTTATGCTTCCCAACAACTTGATCGAGGGCAACAATAATATTTGTTTCAATATAAATTATAATGTGCTTGAAATCCAATCATGCCAACCGTATCTTTAAAGAGTCGCTTTCATGGAGACAAAAAATGCAAGTAAACCATTGTCATACCTTTATAGTTTACCTTCAACGTTTTAGCAGAACTGCGTGCGTAACTGGACTACTGGGCGCCGCCATCTTGTTTAAAGCCGGAGTTGATTTCTCAGCGTTTATGTATTCCCTCCAGGGGCCATACGCCAAACAAATATCACTACAACCGGCTTCGTCTTTGCGTTATACATAGAAAACGATAAAGGACTAAAACTGCTCAAAATTAGGGCATAGTAACCAGTATCATGATTTTTTGAAACATCAACGGAAAAACCTCGTGTACAAAACATATGAGACTGATTGAAACTTTTCTAAGTGTTTTCTAAGAAAATGTTTCACACTGCCAATTAGTGTTCCTCCATCAACTCTGCACCCACCGGCAAGTTTGATTAGTTATTTTAAAGAATAACTTTCATGGTCATTTTCCAAATTCTTACCACTACAGCTTATCTCGGCCCTTTCTTTGTCGCCATAATCGCGAACTAATTGTGACCAAAACATGTAGTGCACCATTAACCATGTTTAAAAGCTGAATATCTGGAATGTTGAGATTCCCTATTATATATACATGTATCAGCTTAATTCTTCTCTGCAATGTGTATTGCCGATTTATTAAGAAATTCAACATATTCGTCCAAGACGTAAAACAAATTTTTTATACTGGATATTTAGTTCCATTTTACCGTAATTGAATCAGCACAATTTCTTTTATCTAATCTGTTTCTTTGTTCTGCGTACTTAACTCAGTGTGCATGTAGCCTAGCACTTCTCCGCTCGCTTGTCTTGTCCCACGCAGCTTACGCGGTACATGGGTAGTACCGATGTGTTGTTCCGTGAAAACGGCAAAAATTCAGTAGTTGACCATGGCTTTATCCAGTTGCCGGATCAACTAGCCCCATCAAAGTTGCTGTTGCTGTACGTTGAACAGCCCTAGCGAATCTTCTTTCGGGATATCAAGTGAACTTAACATTTCATTCAGACATTTCCGCGGAAGAAAAAATTGGGCTGTCCGATGCGTGTAGTCGAAAACAGTCAAGTGACCTTCCCGCCTTCCTTAAACTACCTCAACACCTCTGCATACCTATGCAAATAGGAACTCTGACATACAATAGAAAATTAAATTATCCCGCCTTCGTGTAAAGTGACTTATAGGCGGCGCCCATAAGTTTTATTTGTGCACAGTTGAATGTTATTTTCCTGTGTTTGCCTCTTGTGACTTTACAACCTTGCTCATGAATATGCATATTTATATTAGAATAAAAGCTAAACAAACATTTGTTTTAACCGCCATAACAAGCTCTAAATAGGATTGTTATGACTGTAACTGAGTAGTTACTTTGATAAAAAAATCCATAATCATGGGCCCTTTAAGGGGATTTGAGAGCTGAAGGAGTGTAGTCTCGTGTAGAAATTGCCCATCACCGTGATGTGGTGTATTTTTCTTTATACTATATGTATTTTGGGCATTAGCATATTGGACCTTTTCCGCAAGATACGCATTTGCCTCCTTTGCAATTTTCAGTCTTGCATGGGTAGTTTTGTTTCAAGTGCAAATTAAGGAATGAAAGTGATGGACACCTCTATACAATTGAAAAGATTTGAAAAGATGAGACTTCAATCAGTATGTTAATCTTGGTGCCGAAACGCTGTAAGACTTAAGTATTCTAAAATGATTTCTGAATATAGGGCATTTAGCACTGTTTTCTATGGGACACGATATTCGCTGGCGGAGTCGTGACGTCACATTGCAGGCGCTGGACCGTAACTATGGTTACTGGTTCACGCTCACGTTTTACATAACGCCTTCTATCCACAGTTTTGGTTTCCATTTTTCATGACCCACGTGGATCGAGTTTTTTACCGGTCTAAAAAGCGAAAACAAAGCGCATTGGTTTGCACTGTTTCTTAACCTTGCTTTATGTTGTTGCATCATGGCTGTTGTATCGATAAAGATAACAATGTCTTTCTTTAGTCAGTGAAGAAAACGAGTCTGTGACAACTATGGAACCTGCAGATGACACCCGTATCATCGTAGTTGTAAGCGAGGACGAGGATCCTGCGACAACTGCAAAACCTGTAGATGGTACGAATGCCGGTATCATAGTAAGTAGAGACAAAGATTCTGTGACAACCAAGAAACCCGCAGATGGTACGGACATCGATGACATAATGAGAGAAGAAAAAAAGGAGTCTGTGACAACCGCAACACATACAGGTGAAACTGACAATGATGTTATAGTGAGTGTAAAAAAAGAGCCTGTGACAACAACGAAACCTGCAGATGATACCCGTATCATCGTAATTGTAAGTGAAGACAAGGAGTCTCTGACAACCGCAAACCCTGTAGATGGCATGGATATTGACGTCACAGCAAGTGGAGGCAAAACCACGAAACCCACAGATGACACAGACGTCGCTGTCGATAGAATTGATGACAAGGAGTCTGTAACAACCAGCATGAAACCTGCAAATGGCACAGAAATCAATGTCATAGTGGGTGAAGACGAAATGTCTGCGACAACTTTGAAACCTGCAGATGGTACGGATGCCAGTATTGTAGTAAGTGAAGTCAAAGGATATGTGACAACTTTGAAACCTGCAGATGACACCCATATCATTGTAGTTGTAAGCGAGGACGAGGATCTTGTGACAACGAAGAAACCTGCAGGTGACACGGATGTCAATGTCGTCGTGAGTACGAGTAGGGACAAAGAGTCTATGACAACGATGAAACCTGCAGATGACACGGATGACGGTGTCGTAAGTAGAGACAAAGATTCTGTGACAACCCAAAAACCCGCAGATAGCAAGGACATCGATGACATAATGAGAGAAGACAAAATGTCTTCGACAACTGCAAAACTTGCAGCTGGTAGGGACGTCGGTGTCGTCGTGAGTGTGGACAAAGATTCTGTGACACCCACGGAACCCGCAGATGAAACCCGTATCATCGAAGTTGTAAGCGAGGACGAGGATCTTGTGACAACGAAGAAACCTGCAGGTGACACGGATGTCAATGTCGTCGTGAGTACGAGTAGGGACAAAGAGTCTATGACAACGATGAAACCTGCAAATGACACGGATGACGGTGTCGTAAGTAGAGACAAAGATTCTGTGTCAACCCAAAAACCCGCAGATAGCAAGGACATCGATGACATAATGAGAGAAGACAAAATGTCTTCGACAACTGCAAAACTTGCAGCTGGTACGGACGTCGGTGTCGTCGTGAGTGTGGACAAAGATTCTGTGACACCCACGGAACCCGCAGATGAAACCCGTATCATCGAAGTTGTAAGCGAGGACGAGGATCTTGTGACAACGAAGAAACCTGCAGGTGACACGGATGTCAATGTCGTCGTGAGTACGAGTAGGGACAAAGAGTCTATGACAACGATGAAACCTGCAGATGACACGGATGACGGTGTCGTAAGTAGAGACAAAGATTCTGTGACAACCCAAAAACCCGCAGATAGCAAGGACATCGATGACATAATGAGAGAAGACAAAATGTCTTCGACAACTGCAAAACTTGCAGCTGGTACGGACGTCGGTGTCGTCGTGAGTGTGGACAAAAATTATGTGACACCCACGGAACCCGCAGATGAAACCCGTATCGTCGAAGTTGTAAGCGAGGACGAGGATCCTGTGACAACGAAGAGACCTGCAAGTGACACGGATGTCGGTGTCGTCGTGAGTGGGGACAAAGAGTCTATGACAACCATGAAACCCGCAGATGTCACGGAAATCGACGGCATAGTGGGTGAAGACAAAAAGTCTGTAACGACCACAAAACCTGCAGATGACAGGGATGTCGGTGTCGTCGTTAGTGTGAACAAAGATTATGTGACAACCATGCAACCTGTAGATAAAACGGACATGGATGTTACAGTAATTGGAGACAAAAAGTCTGCGATAACTTTAAAACCCGCAAATGACACGGATGTTGGTGTCGTAAGTGGAAGCAAGGAGTCTGCGACAACTGCACAGTCTGCTGCTGATACGGAAGTCACTGTCGTCGTAAGTGGGGACAAAGAGTCTTTGACAACCAAGAAAACTGCAGATGACGCAGACATTGATGTAATAGTGAGTGAAGACAAAGAGTCTGTAACAACTGCAAAATCTGCAGATGGGACGGACATCGATATCATAGCGAGTGAAAAAAAAGAGCCTGTGACAACTATGAAACCTGCAGATGACACCCGTACCAGCGTAGTTGTAAGTGAAGACAATGAGTCTCTGACAACAACAAAACCTGTAGATGGCACGGATATTGACGTCATAGTGAGTGGAGACAAGGATTCTGTTACAACCAAAATACCTGCAGATGTCACATACATCGATACCATAGTGAGTGAAGTAAAGGAGTCAGCGACAACCATAAAACCTGCAGATGAAACCCGTATCGTCGAAGTTGTAAGCGAGGACGAGGATCCTGTGACAACGAAGAGACCTGCAGGTGACACAGATGCCGGTGTCGTCGTGAGTAGGGACAAAGAGTCAATGACAACCATGAAACCCGCAGATGTCACGGACATCGACGTCATAGTAGGTGAAGACAAAACGTCTGGAACGACCGCAAAACCTGCAGATGGGACGGACATGGATATCATACTGAGTAAAGAAAAAGAGTCTGTGACAACCATGAAACCTGCAGATGGCATGGATGCATTCGTCCTAAGTGGAGACAAGGATTCTGTGACAACTATGAAACCTTCTGACGATACCCGTATCATTGTAGTTGTAAGTGAGGATAAGGAATCTGTGACAACCATGAAACCCTTGGACGACACGGATGTCGCTGTCGTAGTAAGTGAAGAAAAGTCGTCTGTCACAACCAACAAACCTCCAGATGCCACAGACATCGATGTCCTAGATAGTGAAGGAAAAGAGTCTGTGACAACCACGAAACCTGCAGATGACACCCGTATCATCGTAGTTGTAAACGAGGACGAGGATCCTTTGACAACGAAGACACCTGCAGGGGACACGAATGTCGGTGTCGTCGTGAGTGGGGACAAAAAGTCTGCGACAACTGCAAAACCTGCAGATGGTACGGACGTCAGTGTCGTTGTAAGTGGAGACAAGGGGATTGTCGCAACCAGGAAACCTGCAGATGACACAGATGTCGGTGTCGTAAGTGAAAACGAAGAGTCTACAACAACCAAGAAACCTGCAGATGTCACAGATGTCGGTGTCGTAAGTGGAGACAAGAAGTCTATGACAGCCGCAACGCGTGCAGATGGCACGGATACCGATATCACAGTAAGTAAGAAAAAGGAGTCTGTGACAACCATGAAACCTGCAGATGACAGCCGTATCAGCGAAGACAAGGATCCTGTGACAACGAAGAAACCTGCAGGTGACACGGATGTCAGTGTCGTGTTTGGAGACAAAGAGTCTATGACAACCATGGAACCTGCTGATGTCACGGACATTGAAGTCATAGTCAATGAAGACAAACAGTCCGCGACAACTGCAAAACTTGAAGATGGTACGGATGCAAATACCGTAGTAAGTGGAGACAAAGAGTCTGTGACAACCAAGAAACCCACAGATGACACAGATGTCGGTGTCGTAGTAAGTGGGGAGAAGGAATCTGTAACAACTGCAAAATCTGAAGATTGGACGGACATCGATATCCTAGTCAGTGAGGAAAACGAGTCTGTGACAACTATGGAACCTGCAGATGACACCCGTATCATTATAGTTGTAAGTACAGAAAAGGAGTCTCCGACAACCACAAAATCTGCAGATGGCACGGATATTCACGACATGGTGAGTGGAGACAAAACCACGAAACCCAAAGATGACACAGGCATCGCTGTCGATGGTGGTGAATACAAAGATTATGTAGCAACCATGACACCTGCAGATAGCATGGATGTCGCTGTCGTCGTTAGTGGAGACAAGGAGTCTGTGACAACTATGAAACCCACTGACGACACCCGTATCATTGAAGTAACTGAAAACAAAGAGTTTGTAACAACCACAAAACCCGCAGATGGCACGGATGTCGGTGTCGTCGTAAGTGGGGACAAAGATTATACGACAACCATGAAATCTACGGACGTAGTAAATGGAGACAAGGAGCCTGTGACAACTGCAAAACCTGCTGATGGTACGGATGTCGATGTCGTACTAAGTGCAGACAAGGAGTCCGTTACAACCATAAAGCCTGCAGGTGGCACAGACGTTGGTGTCGTAAGTGGTGACAAGGACTCTGTAACTACAATGGAACCCGCAGACGACAGGAATGTCGGTGTCGATGTAAGTAAAGACAAGGAGTCCGTGACAACGCCGAAACCTGTACATGACACAAATATCGGTGTTGTAAGTGAAGGCAAGGAACAGGCGACAACTATGAAACCTACTGATGACACCCGTATCATTGTAGTTGTAAGTGAAGACAAAAAGTCCGTGACAACCGAGAAACCCGCAGATGGTACGCACATGGATGACATAGTCAGTGAAGACAAAAGGTCTGCGACAACTGCAAAACCAGCAGATGGCTCGGATGATGATGTCGTCGGAAGAGGGGACACGGAGTCTCTGACAACCACCAAACCTGTTGGTCCCACAGACATTGACGTCATAATGAGTGGAGACAAAGAGTCTGTAACTACCACGAAACCCACAAATGGCAAAGATGTCGGTGTCGTAATAAGTCCAGATAAGGAGTCTGTGACAACCATGAAACCTGCAGATGGCACGGATGTCGCTGTCGTTATGAGTGGAAACAAAGATTCTATGAAAACCATGAAACCTACTGACGACACAGATGACGTTGTAGTAAGAGACAAGGAGTCTGTGACAACCATGAAACCTGCAGGTGGCACGGACATTGGTGTCGTAAGTGTTGACAAGGAGTCTGTAACTACCATGGAACCCGCAGACGACAGGAATGTCGGTGTCGATGTAAGTGAGGACAAGGAGTCTGTGACAACTATAAAACCTACTGATGACACCCGTATCATTGCAGTTGTAAGTGAAGACAAAAAGGCTGTGACAACCATGAAACCTGCAGATGACACGGACGTCGTTTTGTTCGTAACTGAGGACAAAGAGTCTGTGACAACCCAAGAACCTGCAGATGAAAAGGGTGTTGCTGAAGAAGTACATAAAGAAGATGTGACTCAGGCAGGCGGCCGTCACAAAGGTTAGCCCTTGTATTACTGCTAGTTGTGCTTCTACACTGGTGCATTTTGTGTTTTTGCCGGGGTAGTTATTTCATAATAGAGCAACAGCGTGTTGCAGAGGAAGCTTCCGATGCATATCGTAAAACTGTTCCCACTGCCTGTTTACCAGGACTGTAGCTGAGTTCATCACAAGTCCTCCACAAGTCCTCCACATGTCCTTCACATGTCATTCACAAGTCCGTCACAAGTCCTTCGCAAGTTAGTCACAATTTCTTTACAAGTTCAACAGACTACTAAAGTGAAAACGTCACTCTTTGCGTGTTGCCAAGGTTTCTGGGTCTACACTAAAACCAGTTTCCCTGTGCTTTATCAATCCACATTTCAGATTACCAGCGAAAGTTTAGATCAAAATATCATGGCAACTGACGTCACACTATAGTTAGTCTATTACTGTTACAGTGTTGTGTGAAAATCCACAAAGTAACGCCTTTGTTGAACAGACTGTTGCAGCTTAAAATATACCGAGCAACAACAAGAAACGCTTTTTAATTGAACAAAACCAGTCAATCTGAGAGTAAGAATTTTCAGCACACAGAAGCTTTGTGCAGTCATGCATAATAAATATGGTACATGTATGTGAATATTTCGATGTTAACTTAATTACAAAAGGTTTTAGTAAACTGAAAATGTGCGTTTCTTTTGTTGCTCGGTATAAATACCCAGGGACTTGTAGTGGACTTGTAAAGGCATGTGAGAATTTGTAATGAATCAATAAGAACCCTGCTTTTTGCTTCTAGTTTATCTGTTGATGTCGTTTGTTACAGTTGGTTTTGTTGCTAACAGTTTATTATTACATTGTGAAATAGACCGATAAGAAAGACTTTTACGAGCGGGCTACGTTCTAACTGTACCAATGCTAACAAAAATCATACAATGGGCTACATTTTGACTGAGTCAAACTTTTATTTGATGAAGGGCTTTTTTATTTTTCTCAATTGATACAGACGTGGACGTGAACGTCTCGCTGGCATTTATGGGCAGGTTCGTTCTCGAGACGGTTGAAGGTGAGGAAGTAACATTCACCGACGAACTTCTATTTAGAGACAGTTCCTTCTTCAAGAAGTACAAAGAAGCAGTTTGTCAGCAGGTAATATTTTGTTTAGCGTTCTCCAGTTATATCACATTTAACGATATCTTTGAATCAAGCCCACCAGAATATTTGACAAGGCTTACCTCTGTTATTTACGAGGGCATCTTGTTTTATTTCATAAATGCAAAACGTGTCCCAATACTTTTCGATTCGTGCCCTACTTGCTGAACACCCACTGGACCTCTAGCGTTTATTTGGCTGCATACTAATAATAATGGTGGATTATTATATAGCGCACATGTTCACCCTGCAGGGTGCTCATGGCGCTGTTGCCATTATTACCGCTGCCATCAGGGAATCACCAAACCTATTTCGCTTCAACTAGGTGGCTGCTGGCCAGGCGCTCAACCCTATTAGCAGTTAGATTGTGGCATTCCCCCTGACAGCTCCCCAAATATCGCTTGGGTTGACGAGGCAACTGGGATTAAGTGCCTTACCCAGGGACACAGACACGTTGGTCATAGTGGGGCTTGAACCCACAACCTCTGATTGGGAGTCCCGCTTCATACCTACTAGACCAATCGCGCTCCCACATAATCACCAACAGGCCAAATAATTTGAAGTGGTGTTAACTATAAAGTTTTTATTTTACTTTTTACTTTTAGCTGTTCGAAATACTAAACAAGAAGTATGACGTTGTGCTTGGCGAGTGTGACGTCATTATGTTTCAGAGGGGGAGTGTGGTTGCTTTATTTGTGGTACAGCTTGAGAGTAATCGGGAAGTCACAGTTAATGAAATCCAGAATTACCTAGCCACTAGGTTTTCGTCCAAAGATCGCCCCTCAACAGGACCGCACGTCGATGAAAAAAGCATAAAGGTCGAGAAAATGGATAAATCGACACTGAAAAGCTACCACACAACCCCGATGATGACAAGAATGTCTGCAACCAAAGCCATGGTAACAGAGTCGAGGAGTGGCGTAAGCCAATCAGGCGACGTCGCCCAGACAATACTTCTTCAGCATAACACGTCTCCTGTGCCTGCTAAGGCGTCCCTGTCAGTTCTCCACCAAACGACTCGCCCTCCCAGTTTCGAGACAACAAATGCTGATCAATCTGTACAGCATGACATGGTAGAAAGTATCACAAAAACAGCATCGGCTACATCGGGAACCGAAAGTCCAAAGGTAGTTGCACTGGTAGAGCCAACCTCGACCAAGCCTTCCCTTGCACCAACCGACATTCCAGACGTACTGTTGTCAACGACAATGGTAGCAGACAGGCTGAAGATGACGTCAGACATTAAGAACCAGTCAAGATACAAAGAAAATCCGCCAGTCGTAAATCCTGTCTCCCAATTCTCTAGCAAAACACCGTCTGAGATAAATGACGACATTACTCCCGAGAGTCGCGTGATCACTCCAGCTTCGGAAGCGTTAGCAGTCGATGCCATCTACTCTTCAAGTTCGCCTGCTCCATCTCACACGAGAAGAAGTAAACAGGATATGGTCTCAACTGTGGTCGAACGTCAGGATGACAATATGGCTACAACAAAACCGGTTTCCCCTCCTAATGACGATTCCAAGCGAAAATTTGTTCACTTTGAGGTCGACTTCATAGAAGAGCACACAAAGGCAGCCAATGATTACCAAAACGCGCCATCGACTCCACAAGCAATTGAATCTAATACTTCTATTGACCCTATCATCGTCGATGTTCAGCTTACAACAGAAAGGGCACCCGAAACGATTGAAGCAGTTGTTGGCAAAGAAAAAGTCCAAATATTCAGACAGACGACTGCTGCTGCTGCGGAAACTACACAAGAAACTAGAAAATATGGTACGTTGCCCTTGCAAGGCGTAGACCATGTACTACCAGGAATCGAAGAACCATCCTACGCAACCCAGCCTCCAACTCCTCAGGCATCTTTATCCTCGAAATCCGATCATGTCATTATCTCTCTTGGGACAACTACATCTCTTGAGTCCACTTCTCGCCATGCCAGTAAAGCGCCCTCAATAGGTGAGCCTGGTTCTCACCTGACAACACGATCATCGATGTTGTTTACCACTGCAGTGCCATTAAAGGTTGGTGAGGAGGGTCAGCCTGTGCCACCCGTTGGTACGGAAACTGTTACCCGAGAATCACCAAGTAGGCCTTCCACAACGACACCCAGTACCACTGCAGTGGAATCGATATCCTCCAAGTGCTCTCACTCGGTGGATGGTCCAACAGATAAGTTCACTGTTCTCCAAACTACAGTCGATACACCAGTCCAATACGGGGGGAAAGTTACCGAGACACATCCGACCACAGCATCGGTATCGGATGGGGACGGCAATTCCAAGACACCCGAGCAAGTTGTTGCACATACAGAAAATCCGTCAGCTTCAACCACAGAGGAAAATAAGGCGACCCCTGGCGTCATCAGTGTAACAGAACCTAAACCTGAACCAGAACCAAAACCAAAACCTGAACCAGAATCAGCGGCCACATCAGCGCCCACACCAGCCGAGGACAAGGGATCAATCTTGCGGATTGACTCCAGCTCTCAGTCCTCAGTAACAGAAGAAGCCAGATCAACACCAATTGAAGCAGCCACAAAGATGACCCATGTTAAGACTTCAACAGAAGGAGACCACCATCGCCCGAAAACCGACAGAGTTGCCGAAATTCAACCATATTTAAAATATTCGGTGAAACCTCAACTTGAGGTCACATCGGGCTTTCCCACGCCAGCTGCCGAGGTCTTCCTTACTGGTAATCAGGAGCATGGGGTTATACCAGTTGGCGTTTCAAAACCACCAGAACAGTACGCTACTGTCAAAGTTTCAGTGGATTCTAGTGATGCACTAGTGGGGCAACCAACACGTGGTTCTGATGTAAGCCCATCGGTACAAGTTACGTCGTCGGAGGCACCTTTGTCAAAGTCATCGGCGTCGGCGTCTTCTTCAGTGGAAACAGTGATAGACCAAACTTCCCTTTCAGGTAGGTCTATTACTGTTGGTTTTATTCACTGGTATCTGATCGAATACTCCAATAAAATCCGGATGATATCTAAATTAAGGATGGTATCTAAATTAACACATTTATATTTTGGTGTTTGAGTGAACACATCTTTTAAAGGAAGTACACATGATTGGTATCTCGAAGAATCAGAAATGTTCACAGATTTACACATAACTTACACGACATAAACACGATGACAGTAGAAGTCTTTGAGAAATGAGCAAAACAATTATTTTTCGTCTCGCGTTACGTAAATTAATTTCGTCCATAACCACTTCGCCCAAGTGTCATTTCGTCCCCAAAGATCGTCCAAACACTACTTCGCTCAAAAGCCACTTCACCCCAAACAATCTCGTGCACAGGCCGTGGTTCAGGGCGAAGTGGTTCAGGGCGAAGTGGTTTTGGGGCGAAATGACTGTAAACCCTTTTTTTGACCGTTTTCTCAAAAGTTAGACAAAGTACGGAGCTGGTTTTTGCTCAGGTTGGTTTTTATCATGAATATCTTCAACCACACATGGAGATAAAACTATTTGTAACAGTTTACCAATCATGTGTACTATCTTTTATAAAGGAAACAATCGTTAATTTTTGTGATTTTCAACTCGCCCCGTATGGCTGTCTTTTAAAGCTTGGTGGTTTGAGTAAATATTTTTAGTCAAGGATTCAAGTCGCGTCTTATGGGTAGATAGAGAATTTAAAGCCTCTCTTCCTCTGTGCGATTTTTTAAACGAATTTCCCACCATTAGGTAAGATTGTTTAAATTCCCTGAGACATGATTACCTTACATTCTCTTGGACTCCATATTCGTTAAGGTAATCTCAACGAGTACCTTATCGTGGACATTTTGTAGCAAAAATCGCACAGTGTGTGGCCGGCTTAAGACACGGGAACAATTTGGGGAAAATTTATTCGTAACCGAGTGGAAGTTGTATGCGTTAATACAAATGCAAACAAACAAGCACTGTTAACACTAGTGATAATATGATGAAGTAGCTAGGTGGACAAAAAGAAAATATGACAAAACGAAAATCAGAAGTGATTAATTTTATCGGTTCATCCAGGCAAGGCCACAACGCACCGCTTTCAGGGTAGCTTTACTATTGATACAGTCAATGGAGAAGCAGTCACCTATTCCAAGGACCTGAAGGATACAACCTCGGCGTATTTCCAGCATCTCAGCAATATGGTCTACCGTTCAGTAAGTACCTATATCATATTTACATTATTGTTCCTATATATACGCTTTCTTTTTAATTGTCAGTTAATATAGTGTTAATTAAACGATTTTTAAAAAAATTATTAAATGAAGCCATTGCTGTATTCATTGCAGAAGGAAATAAACCTTACTTCTTATTAAAGGCAGTACATACGAGTGCACTTGAAAAAGAGGTTAGAGTTATTACAAAATAATTACTCCAAATAAAGGTACAAAATCTCCGCATTAAAATTGGCATATTTATATCCAATATTGAAGTGATTTTGTTTCCAATCCCAGGTTTATGACGCACTCTTTGTAGCATACGGCAGCAGTCTCCGAGTGCTTCGAGTTAGTTCATTTCAGCAGGGCAGTGTCGTTGCCGTGTTTGAGATTACGATTGAGGGTGAAAGCGTAACAGCCAGTGACCTCATCTCTCACTTGACAGCGGCGTTCACGGCGGGAGAAGTGACAGGCGACCTGCAAGTTATTGTTCCGTCGATACAGGTTCGAACAATCGAAGAATCGATACTCACAGCAAAGCCAGCGTCCTCAGATACAGATAGTGTGCTTTCCACGACTGCGGTACCGAAGGATCGGCAACATTCTCTCTCCATCTCAGTATCGACTGTTGACCCAACGAAATCTCCCGTTCAGATAGTCGTCACGACCAACTCGCCGATGCCCAAAACGGAAAAAGGAAGCGGGGTCGAATTAATCCTAGAGTTTTCCGGCCGGATTCGAATACTTACTATCGATGATAAAAATGTGATGTTCACTAAAGATTTAGACGATCCGCGATCTGAGCTTCACAAAAGATACAGCGGCATAGTCTGTGCGGCGGTACGTATTGATTAGTTATTGATAACATAATGAACAGGGACCTACTTCATGCACTGCAATGGATCTTACAGAGGCCAACGGCATAACACGAAATAATAACACGAAATAATAACAGGGACCTACTATATTTTTTTGTTTTTTCCAGCCCTGCTTTGGGACTAAACTTACCCAACTGTAAACTGTATGTAATCCCTTAAATCCATTAAAAACGTAGTTGGGTAAATTACCCGTCCGATGATGATAAATATTGAGCCCGTCGCAAGTCCTTCGCAAATCCATCACAAAATCCTCCTACAAGCAAAGGATGAGAATGCACTTAAAGAACGCTTTTGTTGTTGAAGAATCTATAAATTCATAAACATTGGTGGATCGTTCAAGCGTGATGTTTGCATACAGTCTCAGGTATAATCTTAACATTGGTGGATCGTTCAAGCGTGATGTTTGCATACAGTCTCAGGTATAATCTTAACAAATCTTATATAATCGTGGGGAATTTGTAAAAAAAACTCGCACAGCGGGAAGCCGGATTGAATTATTCTGGGCACAGTAAGATGTTTTTGTCCAAGATTGTACCATTGGTCCAGTTTATTGTATATGGTTGGAGTTGATGACACGTAATGTCCTTGTTTTTCACTGCACTCTGGTGTTCTGTACGTTAAGCCAGGCTTCATCCCGTTTCGCCAATGATTTTCCCTCCTCCCCCACAAATTCATGGCGATGGCACAAGTAGGCATGCTTGAACGTTTTTAAAGAGGACTGATCCGATTTTCAAGCATTTTACTAAATCCACGACATTTAGCACCCACTTCCTACATGAAGAATCTATAAATTAATAAACATTAGTGGATCGTTCAAGCGTGATGTTTGCATATTTTAAAATAGATTTGAATTTGTTTAGTGAGTCATATGCAAGTCATTTGCACTGTCCGTCGTAACGGCGACACCATTATTGTGTACGGTAGTCATGCAACAGATTGCTGTGTTTGATGTTTGTTTTAGCTGATTATTTTAGACCTGAAAATTTCACTATTTTTGCAAATCATTATACATTAATTTCTATACATAATAATTACTATTCAAAGTTAAAAATGTCCTTTGACGTCAGTGGTCACAAATCTTTGAACATGTCTGTGACATGGTTTCTCCTTATACGTCCCTTCTTTAGAACTGTAACAATTACAAATGCTGCATGCGATGAGCTTTAAATCATCAAGTAACTCTTAAACCAATGGTCCCCCGGCTTCGTTGAAAAAGTCTGTTAAAACGTGTCAAATACCAGATAAACAAATGTTTTGCTTTTCTCATGCTACAGATACACTCAATTTTGGATGATATCTACGACCAGGCAATCTGCCGTGTTACCGGTTTTAAACCTGGAAGTATTCTGGCCGATTACGTACTTGGAGTTAGGACCACTGACACCGTTACAGAAGAGGAGTTACGAAAACACCTCCTCAAGGGTTTCGCCAAACCTTATAAGTCCGAGATTGGACAAATGACCGTGGACAATGATGCCATCTCAGTGACAAGTATGTTCGCTTCAAAGAACATACCACAAAATATTAAACGCAAATGTTCATTTTTAACTTAATCAAAATCTTAAAATGTATTTTGTAATTAAGTTGACATATTCACATAAAAGCTTTAGATGCATGACTGCATAAAGCTTCTGTGTGCTGCATATTGTCATTCTCATATTTTTTTTCCAATCAAAAACGGTGGAGAAAATTGTTGCCTTTCTTTTGTTGCTCGGTGTAGTTTCTGTTTAACCATGCAGTTACGCTTTGAGACCTTTGCTATAACAAGCGGAAAACCAGCTCTATTGCAAACGAAAAGCACGATTTCAGCAGCGTTCGAATTATTGCTGAAAATGGTTTTGCGCGCGCCTCTACCAGTCGTTTCCACTAGTATATAGGGCTGATGTTCAGCTGCGCTGAATGTTCTGATTTGTTGAACTTTTACCACGATGCGCTTGACTTTTCCAACGCGCAACTAATAAGGTATCAGAGAAGGCAAGCTCCGAGTCGCCGTTCGAAGTGGAATTTTCAATTTTGGAAAGACCGGTGGCTCGAAGCAAGTGCTAAGCGGTGAGAGCAGCGCACGAGCGCGTTTTTGTTTCGCGATAACGTGCAAAAATCACGTGAATTGTCACGAGCAGTTTCCAAAAATGTATAACTCACAAAATAGCCACGAAAATCAAACGACATTATGCAAGAAACCTTACTGAACTGTTAATTCACGTCTTCCTCTTCTCCCTTTTCAGATATGCACAAGGCACCAACACCAGTACAAGGTACGTTCACAGTAATGTTAAAAGTACATTCTGCGCGAGGCTTAAATAACTTGGGCAATAAAAACATCTCGAATCTGACACCATGTACAAAAACAAATATAGTCCAAAGCATGGGTATGTCTTCATAATGTGACATTTTGCCGTACATGTGAAGCACTTCGGAGTATCGGGGACCAAAAGATTGTCCCCGAAATTAAAGAACAGTTTTACTTCGGTCGGGAAAATTATCCCAATAGTTTGCGTCTTCTGTCTGGTATGCTGACCAATATGGTACTTGCTTATTCACACACTACAGGGCTTCAGTAGAAGCTCATTGTTCAAACTAGTGCTGGGCGACTAGTGGATTTTGCTACCCGCGAGTAGTTGCAGTAATTACTCGCGACTAGTCGATTAATCGCGAGTAGTTGGCAACGTATCAAAAGGCAAAAAACAAAACAATGAGGTACATGTACGTAATTGTACGTGTAGGCCTATGTGTTAAAATTGTCAGCATAGGCCTACACAATAAAATTCAGTTGCACACAGGCCGTCTTTTAAGAAAGTGACTGTCACAGTGTAACAGTATAGCGTAATCGCGATTAATCGCGATTAATCGCGAGTATGTAACGGTACTCGCGGCCTCGAGATTAATCGAGTAGTTTAAAAATGCTAATCGCGAGTCCGAGTACCGTTTACTACTCGCGATTAATCGATTAATCGATCTATTCGCCCAGCCCTAGTTCAAACAATGCCACCGGCTTGGTTGCCCGTTGCTGAATAGATTCACGCGTTGGAACGGTTCAATCGTGCACTGCAAAAACTGTGGTGTTAAATAACACCAGTGGGTGTTGTCTTATATAGATACCAATCCTGGTGTTAAATTTTAACACCACAAGTATTAGTTTTAACACCAAGGGTGTTACAAATAATGCATTTATTCCAAAAGTGGTATTAAAAGTAACACCTATGGTGTTAAATTTTAACATCAGGTTTGGTATCTATATAAGACAACACCACTGGTGTTAATTTAACGCCACAGTTTATGAAGCTCTGAATCAGTTATATAGAGTGCAAACTGTTGATTGGAAAGGTGCCACTATGCGTTCCAAACCTCGATCGGAAGACGAGGCTTGGATCCAATAAGTAGGGACACGATTGAACCGTTCAAACGCGTGAATGGAGTCTATATGCGTAAGTACGGCACACGTTTGACAACAGGTTTTGCGCATGGCCGTTTGTATTTTTAGCTGCAATATAATGTAAGTCCTACTAAAGTTCCTTATTTTGAACATTGTATTTAACAATGAGCATTTAAGGCGATGATTTAAAGTGAAGTATACCTTTTTTTGTATACTGGAGAAACTATGAAAGTCACAAGTTCCAGGCACTGCAATTGGTTTAGGTGAAATTTTACTATCCAGTGTCCAATCCACAAATGGGAAGGATTCTTGTATAGATATTCTTGCATTTCAAGATACTTCAGTCACGAGGATACAGGACTTGTACTTTACCATATATGGTTATACATCAAGTGCTCATTCTTAGTTCCTTAGAATAATGACTCATCATCATAAAACAATTGAGTCACTGCATTTACTGATAGGTACTAATAGGATGTTGACTCATACTATATAGATACTACGATAACCAAGAAAGAAATCGTGTTAAACAAAGGCAACATGTACATTATTGTTGTACAAAAAACAAGAAATATGAACCACTGAAAAGCGGACACGAACTTTACAAAGAAGGACGATTGCAGCGATGCCTTATGTGGAGGTTAAAGTATGGGTGAGGCCATCTTGTCTGAACACTTGGCGATGACGTTTTTGCGTACAAGTATTTCGTGTATTCCCAGAGGAATGCACGAAGAACCTGTACGCAAAAACGTTATTTATTTAAATGGCGACGCGCATGCTGCAAAGCATCGCTGCAATTGCCATTATTCTTGTAACGTCGTATCCAATTTCAAGTGGATCATATTTATTGTTCTTTGTATTGTAACAAGAATTGTCTCCCTTGTTAGTTACACACTCGACACAGGAGAAAAGACACAGAAGCACTTGTTTTCCGAGGAATTCTCTGCTCGTTTATTCAGCACTCTTCACTCAAGAAAGCAACAAACACAACGGGTGCTAAGGAAACGTCTCCCGCGCGAAACGGGTGTCTGAACCTTCTAGCAGGGGATCGCGCCAACCGGCTCCGTGTGGAGCCGTGTTATAGCGCCCTCAGCTCGTTAGCCGGCCTACGCCGTGGAATGGTGCTGGCGCCCTCTGCTGGCCGATTGGGACCGGCGTTACAGTATTCATGTACAGTGGCCACCCTCGGGACTGTAAAAAACTGGCCACTATAAACAGATAGCCTCTTTATAGATGTTTCTTAAGCATTATACAAATGGAATTTGGGACCAAATACAGGTGGCCACTATAAGCAGGTGGCATGTTTATCAAGGTGGCCTTAATAGCAGGTTTCACTGTATAACAATAATTCACAAGTGCACTTCTTCGACACAATAACCTTTGTTTGAAATTGTGTATTTGGTATACTTCTTCTTGAAGGTGCAAAATTTCCAGGCATTTTATGACAGAATGTATTTATGTTTTCAATTGCCAATTGCAGTGAGTTCGAAGGACAAGGCCAGTGGAAAAAGTCTTGGCGGAGGTGCTGTAGCGGCCATCGTAATTTTCTGTTCGGTGCTAGCCTTCCTCGTAGTTGGCATAATAGTCTACGTTGAGGCCCGAGACTACCGAAGGTTTAAACAGCAGCAAGCGTCCTTACGAGCGCGTCACATCTACGCAGAAGACACTGCTGGTGATGGTTCACCTGTTTAGAGTTAGAGCGCCCTCTACCAGTAAGGCCGATTTGTAATTAGTTGGGTATAGTGTAATCCGGCCCATCGATATATATACACTGGATGAAGCAACGACGTCTAAAATTGAAGCCACCGTCCGGCCGCCATTGTACCCCGCGTGTGGTCTAGTGGGTATGAAGCGGGACTCCCAGTCAGAGGTTGGGGGTTCGAGCCCCACTTCGACCAACGTGTCTGTGTCCCTGGGCAAGGCACTTAATCCCAGTTGCCTCGTCAACCCAAGCGATATATGGGAAGCTGTTAAGGGGAATGCTACAATCTAACTGCTGATAGGGTTGTGCGCCTGACCAGCAGCCACCTAGTTGAAGCGAAATGGTTCTGGTGATTCCCTGATGGCAGCGGTAATAATGGTAACAGCGCCTTGAACACCCTGCAGGTTGGATATGTGCGCTATACAAATATAATCATTATTATTATTATTATTACAATGCCTTGCCTAGACTGGTCATACTGTCCTCACTAGTCTACATGTGTTAAGTGGAATGCAAGCGATCGCATGGACCGGGGAGCAGTCTAGGCCAGGCATTGTTCGTGGGGTACAATGGCGGCCGGCGCGTGGCTTCAATTCTCGTATAGCCAACTGCTATTGCATATTCATCCAGTGTATATATATCGATTTGTAATCCGAATAACATTTAGTGAGCCCGCCCTCTGGTTGTTATTCCATTGTTACTGCGGTGTATGTCTATTGTGACGTCACGTAAACGCATTGAGATACACCGCAGTTTGCGTTCGTTTGATTAGTCTATATGATGATATTTTCACCGTTTCTTTTAGCGTTTAAACAAGAGACTGTATCCTTGGAGATATGGCTTAGAATGTTGGCAGGATAAGAGGGTGTTATTGTTGAGGATACATAATTACGCATTTCCGCACGTGTGCAACGCACCAAACATTAAAAACCTAATAAAACGATTTCTCGAAAACCTGCAATTTGCTTTATTTATTGCAGATTTCGGATGTAAACATTTTCCTGTTGAAACTTGCAGTGTTTTTCATTGTGGGACACTATGACTTTTGGTCGAAGCAAAATCACGGTTGTCGAATAGAAAACGTGAACAAATAAAATAAAACTGCAACCGTTTTGACGCTGAGGGCGTCATAAACTGATTGCTGTCTTGTACAAAAATTAATGCACAAGCAATGTCGCGAGTGGGAACCACACGTGAATATGACATCAATGGAATTCTGTATGTGAAAGTGCAGCTCACCTAGCTTGCTGGCAACGAATAAATAATATGTATCCATAGTGCAACATGCTTTAGGGCCTATCACGTAGCCTACATCATAATTTGTGAAAAGATGGTCCTTCCAACAAAGACGCCGAAGACCGTAATTCGTTGACGGCCAAAAGCGAACAAAAATACCGCGATTTTGAGTGATGATCTGAAAACCACAGTCATAAACGTACACCAGGGCTGCGTTCTACACACGCGAAGGTTTGCAAACGTTGGCAACGTTGGCCAACAATTTCGAGTGGAACGTATTGTGCGCCACCAACGTTCGCCAACGTTGGCCAACTTACTTTTAAGTTCAAAATGGCGCACGCGACAAGAAAGATGACAGACGATGGTTTGGAGTTTTGAAAATAACAAATAAATTGTACCTTTCGTGGTTATCTCCCTTATCGCTGGCGATGCACAATCAATAGCAACGTGTCACATTTCGTCAACAATTTGGTAATCAGCGGAGAGCCACATTACAACGTCACTGCAACCGCTGGGACTGTGGGCACCGCCATCTTGACAAAAAGTATTTTGGCCATTTTGGCACACAATCCGTTCCACATTGAGCAAAACGTTAGCGCCAACGTTAACAAATGTTCGCGTGTTTGGAACAGCCCAGGTACTTTCATTTTAGATGAGAAAGTAGAACTTTAGAAATCGTTTTATTGGCTCTTTAACAAAGTAAAACAACATAATGTTTTCATGGAAACCAGTAGAAACATCATAGCAGATACCAGTAAATTTACCGAGCCTTATACTTTTATTAGAGGGTTTTGTATGCTTATATCCATCATTGTTTTAAGCAGCCTTCACAACAATTAACTGGGGCACACGTCATTTTAACTTCTTTCAATCTGACTATATGATTTCATGTCGAATTTTAAATTAACACACAGTTATCAAACCTAAAGTTATATTGTCCGTGGTTCTCAGCAAATTTGATTTTGTTTTCTCTGAACGTATTTTTAAACTTTATTTACTTTATTTTAAAGACAAACATCATACTTTGTATTTTACATCGGCAACCCTGTGAAAAACGCCGTTTTTATACGGCCGTTTTTGCTCATTGCCTAGACTTGCCCATGTCTGACTTCCCGTGTTTGGTTAGCCTTGTCCAAGGCTATGAAATTGTGTGAATCCGTGAAGAATTTGCCTGTATGCTATGCAGCGAAAGTGCGCCATCGCGCGGTGAATTGTAGCCAACTGCAAAATAGTCTGGTTACCAAAATATCTTGGTCTGAATCCTGAATTCTCGGGCGAGGTTGTATACAGCTGTATACGAGGCTGTATACAAGATATTTTGGTAACCAGACTATTTTGCAGTTGGCTACAATTCACCGCGCGATGGCGCACTTTCGCTGCATAGCATACAGGCAAATTATTCACGGATTCACACAATTTCATACATAGCCTTGGACAAGGCTAGTGTTTGGTCTGTGGTGCGCGACGAGCGGCGCGTCCTGTGGACTGGTGGCCTGTTAAATCTCTTTTCTTCTGTCTCGGAAAACTTTCTAAGACAGAGGAAACAAAAGAAAACAGGTTGGACAGGCCACCGGTCCGGAGGGCGCATACGCGCACTGTGCGCTGCCCGTTGCAGGCCGAGCAGGGGAGATCAGACTTGGGCAAGTCTACGCCTTGAATTATTGGCGGACCGCCAGTAACATTCAATTGTTTCGGATGTAACAGGGAAACCACGTACACTACTTAGTAAGTAATAGGAATAATTTTGATACTTTTGGGGCTTTTTTTCAAATGACTGTTTTCACCTATAATTATTTCTGTGACAAGGTGTTTCTGTCATGCAGATACAATTGTCTAATAATATACAAAATCATTCAAGCGGAATGCATAATACCCTCAATAACATATATTTGTACACCCCACAATATCCCTAACTTATAGACAGCCGAAGTGTGATGTGTTGCCATTGTAATTGGCTCTGAACATCGTGGCCGTCGGAAAAAAGTACCATTGCAAAAACACAGGGACACGGTTCAGTGATTCTTAGTGTAGAGCGATTGCCTATATGCAACTAACAAATATATTCACTTCGGCAGTCTATTGTGAGTAGTGTATTCACGCGGAAGGACCGTTCAATCATGCCCATGGATCAGACATATGCAAAATGCTCGTTTGATAGGTGCCAGACTAATGATGCGTTCCAACCCTCACATTGACAACGAGATTTAGAACGCATAATGTAGCTGGTACCTTTCTAATGAGCAGTTTCCATTACATGTATATATAACTGATTCACGAAACACGATAAAACACTGTCCTTTCGCGTGAATAGGGTTTATAGTGTTTCTTCAAAAACATGTTATTCTAAAAAGGATGTTCCCGCCTACTGCCTATCTGGTATTTTCTCTCTCTTTTTTTATCAATATTCCCCAAAATTCTACAGATGTAGTTAAACTTATACACGGATCCGGTAAAGTAAGGACTCCTTTCCTGCACTCCCGCCATAACTGGGGGCCATCCAGTGACATGAAGTGTGCGTTCTGCGTTGTTGTTAAAATTTTGTGCACAACATGCCCCCTTTTAATAATACCACAGTCACATTTCCAAACCGATGTCTTCCCGGGTAGTTTAGGGGCTGTTTTTTGGCACTTTCGGGAGGGGCCCGGTGGGACTCCCAGCGGCTGCCGGGCTATTGTTGGCTTCGGGCGGGCCCCGGGTTCATTTTAATTCGCACTTAAAATGAACTCGGGGTCCGGCGAATGAAGCCGATCCGAGCAGCGCTTGTATATATACCGCCCCCGCCCCTACCCCCCCCCCCCCCCCCCCAACCTCCCCCCCCCCCCCCCCACTGCGTTGTTGTTAAAAAAAATTGCACAACATGCCCCCTTTTAATAATACCACAGTCACATTTCCAAACCGATGTCTTCCCGGGTAGTTTAGGGGCTGTTTTTTGGCACTTTCGGGAGGGGCCCGGTGGGACTCCCAGCGGCTGCCGGGCTATTGTTGGCTTCGGGCGGGCCCCGGGTTCATTTTAATTCGCACTTAAAATGAACTCGGGGTCCGGCGAATGAAGCCGATCCGAGCAGCGCTTGTATATATACCGCCCCCGCCCCTACCCCCCGCCCCCAACCCCCCACGCCCCCCCCCCCCCCTCCCCCCCCCCCCCCCCCACGCCCCCCCCCCCACCCCCCTCCCCCCCCCGCGAAACAGGACGAGCACCCGCCAGGAGCCTGCCGGATGCCTGGCCGTGGTTCGCGGGGAACTCGACAGGGACCCTACAGCTGCCCAGCCGGGCTGTGAGAATCGGCCGGCACCCTGCCGGATGCCGCAGGGGCCCCCGGGACACCGCCAGGGCATCTGATGGGTGCATGCTGGACATCGACCGATAAACGGGCCAAAAATTTCGCCAATTTTCTACGAAAGCCGCCCGAGTGCCCGCCGGCACCCCCCGTGAAGGCAAATATACATTCTGACTGTGGAGCCCGGTGTCCCCCCGACTACAACCAAACCCCCCCCCCCCCCCCCACCCCCCGGGACCCCTTGAAAATGTGACTTAGGCATTACACGTAGCTTTTAACCAAAAACGAAAGCGCAAATTGTTTGAAGTGACAACATAATGTAACGCACAGTTCATGGCACCGGATAGCCCCAGTTAGGCCAATGAAATTAGATTACTAGTTTCTCGTCAACCACTTTTCAAATTTTGATGTTACCCGAGAACACTGCACTCGGAACAGGATCACACATCATCTATCCGTCGATCGAGAACGAGTTACCCGTGTTAAGAACAGACCGCCCGAACTCGACCTGCAACGAACGGTTTTCGCAAGTACCCACCGCCAATACTGGGTGCAGGGGTAGCGCTGATATGCTGTACGGTTGGTATACTGCATTATGTGATACATTTTACAAAGCTACACTGTAAAAAATTGTTTTGTGTTACAGTCGTTTTTCTGTTGAAAAAGTCAAAAACGAACAGTGACTTTTACTGTTTTTAGAATTTGTTGTTATTGCACAAACATTCTTCCGTCTGTGTACATTTTAAAAATATTTGTCTGTTTGATTACAGACGATTTGCCGTTAAATTACAGTTTTGTTCAGGAACAAGACACTTTGAATACTCATTTGTTCAAATACTGTTTTCCGCCCATGTTCCCTGGTACGCGGCAGCAACTGTGCGGCGTTGATAGCGAGTACCAATGTACGCTGTCGCGCGCGGGAAATGACAAAAGCAACATTCAGTCATTAACTGCACCGTGCATGTAGTTGGACGTGCAATTTAATGTCTGAAAATTTCACGCCGAAATGTGTACTGGAAATTCCTCAGTGAAGTTCTGATTTAAACGTGAAGTATAGCTGCTCTACATGTCGTGAAAGGCAAGTCGGTATTTCTCTTACATTTTTTTGTTTTTATTTGCGTGTTATTTGTAATGTAGTGCAGTGCTATACTGCCTGCAGTGGGGGTATACAGGAGCGTGCAGCCTGCCTCATAGTACGGGAATACAATGGATTCAGACGGCAATTGCCCCTGAATTCATGGTGTTCCTGTATTTTAATGAGCCAAGTTAAATCCCCGGTATACTGAGCGTTGTGTTGACCCTCCACTACATGTACATCTCAGCATGCAAATAAAAGCTACGAAATTGAGAGGAAAATGCCGACTTATTTTCCACGAGGTGATGGTGCATCTCTAACACAAAAAGTGAAGGGCAAACTGTGCATATCCACACTCAAACGTCTACGACAAGAAACGGTCGTCAATAAACCCATATGCTTCGTTCAGTTACATAAGAGTTGTTTCTTGTCCAGGAACAAAACCATGCACAAAACGAACACTTAGTCGTCTGTTGAAAAACAGAAGAAACTTCTGTATATGTACAATTCCAAACAACAGTAGAGTCTACTGTATGCAAACAGAGAAAACAAAAAAGTAGAATGTACTGTTCAAAAACAGTACGCTATGTAATGCCAATTGACATATGAATGTACTATAAATGAACAGAGATTTTTTTTAACAGTGTAGCTGCACAACACTGACCGCGCAACCGAAACAGAAACTTCGCTTGGGAGTAGTTTGAGTCGGATTTCCCCCGTTTTTTGCAAAATAATGAATAATGATTTTTTTTGGTGCGGGGTCAACATCACATGCGGGCGCTGACGAGAAACTAGTAATATAATTTCATTGGCCTTATGGTAGCCTTGATCATCGATTGTCCAGGGCTTGAGCAAACGTACGCGCCTGTGGCGCGATTCTTCAGCGTAAACAGCGACCTCATGTGGCACGAGTTTATGCAAATTGCCTTCAGCGGTATGAACGCCTTATCTTTGCGCTGGATCTCCAGCGCAGAAATAAAGAAAAACATCAGGTGATCGTCGCGCTTGACACAAGGCGTTCATACCGCTGAAGGTAATTTGCATAAACTCGTGCCGACACATGAGGTCGCTGTTTACGCTGAAGAATCGCGCCACAGACCACGGACAACAGGCGTGTTAGCTCACGCCCTACCTGGACTATCGATGAACGCCTAACCAAGGCTACAGTTATGGCGGACGTACACAGAACTTCTTTCTTTATCACAACGAAAATCCCAAGTCCTTGTCCTTCATTTTTTTCATTCCTGATAATAAAATGTTCCCGTTACAACAAGGTAATCTGCAAAGTCACAAAAACCTCTTATTAACGAGGTTCGACTGTACTGTTATTTTAGCAGTAGTTTGTTTTGTCTATTTTTGTAAATTGTTTTTATAACTCGTCTCAAGTGCTAGTTTTTGCCTTTCTTTTAAAAGTGCAAGCAGTTTGTGAATATAGATGAATAAATTAGTAAATTAGTTAACCAGGAGCAGGGTCTTTTGTCAAGCTATGAAAGAATGCTTTTATTTTAAAGAACGAATTCCAGGAAGAACAGCATTACATAACTAGAGAATGATGTTGATAAACTGCCTTGTAGAAATTCCTTCCACACAAATGCAGTAATACTTCAGAAAATGTTTTCCCATAGATGTTGCATGCCCGCAGGAAATAATGACGACGGCAGTCGATTTCACGAAACCTTACGCAACTGCGTGAGCCCGCCTGTACAACTTTGTATTGCGTTACTTGCTCAACGACATTGGACACAATAATTCCTGTTACTACGTTTTTTCGACCATTTTTAAATTTTAAATGACTGATGCTTCTACTAAAAGCCCACTCTCACAGTTGAAAGCTAGAGCCCACGATTTTATCTGTGGTGTTCCGGGATAAACCCTCGCTATTCCGCAGTCTCGTTTTATTCGTGGCTCGATTTTAAACTGTTTAAAAATATCAAATTGTCCCGTCACCAACCTCGAGTGATCGTAGAAAACCGTGGCATAATTACCGGGACACAACCGTAACATATCCGTAATCTATCCGACATTAACCGTGGTCACAAATGAGAGTACGGATAATGCTAACGAATTGCGAGGATTTATCCCGGTCGGAACACCACGGTAATTTCTACGAATTTACCAGGAATAATCGCGGAAAAACCATGGGCTTCCGGCACCCCGAACCGTGAAAGTGAGAACCACGCATCACACACAGCCATAGCGCCTTGAGCACCTTTGTGGATCTGTGCGCGTTATAAATTACTATCAATGCTAGAATAGGGCGACAAATCGTGTGTAAAAAAGCTATATTAGGGCGACCTGCTCAATAGGGCGACATTTTGGTGTCGCCCTAATATTTTTGAGTTTAAAATAAATTTTTTTAGGTCAAAAACCATTTTTTTTTAGGTCGAGAACCATTTTTATGGGGACTGGAGTTGTTTCTCTTCGGTCTGTGACCATCTCCGGAAGCTTTGGGTAAAAAAATAAGGTGTCATTTTGAGTGACTCTTGCCGAAATTTCGGTGGTCCCCGGCGAGAGTCTTGCCGAAATGTCGCCCTATTGCGGCATTCAGAGTAGTTTAAATTGTCATTATTATTATTATTATTATTATTATTATTATTATTACTATTATTATTATTATTATTATTATAGTAAAAACAAACAAACAACCCACCCAACACCATAACAAACATGCCTGTTTTTGGTTCAAAACAGGACCAGCAAACCAGGGCCCGGACCGTGAAAGTACATTTTATGTACATCGTTGGCGGAGGAAACTTATTGACGGATTCCAGGAACAACAAGCATTATAACTAAAAATGTATTACTTTTTTTGGTATTGGTATTTTATTTCATACACCTCGTGGCCAAACGGCCAAATTACATACACGTTACAAAGAAAATACAAAAGATAAGACATCGCAAAACATACCCACATAACCACATCACGTCCTAACATCATAATAATAGCCTGACAAGGGTGTGATGTGATGATAAACTGCCTTGTAAAACAAAACTCAGCCACATCATTGAAATAAAACAACCAAACATGGATTGAGAGAATTAACGCATATGGTCCTCTCCATATTTTTTTCACGTCTTTTATCTACATTTTTCTATATCATCCCAGTTTATGGTGATGGGTATTGCCTTCGAAACTTTGCTCAGTTGCATGCGCATTCATTCAATTAACACCTAGAGAAAAAAGTTCGTGGGAAAACATGGCGATTATATAGCACAGCTGGTATAATATCTGCCCGGAGAGGTGGATGTCTCTCGTTCAAATCCCGACGAGGGCCATGTAAAATTTTCTTTTTTTCAAAAATTAAGTAAAACTAACAGTTGGACGTGAATCCAGGATGTTGGGGTGAATTTTAGAAGCCCTGTCCTTTATGAGAAAAAAAAGAGCAGAGTGAATGCATTGACAAGAGAGAAGCCTATATCGTCTACCCTCAAGATTAAAATTTAATAATGGCTCACATATATGTCCACTATATGGATGCACTGAATAGACTGATTACGCCCCATTGACACAATTCTTACACAAGACCCAAGGCCGTCTTCTCCCTGGCCAACAACCGAGCTGTCCATCGGGCAAAGTTTATTACGCAACCGAAGGTTCTCCTTTTGTGTTTTCTTCAATTGAAAATCTAGTTATTTACGGTAACCATATCGACGGCAGCTGTGGTAACGCAATTAAGTAACCAAGCAGCTATAATGTTACTGGTAACTTGCCGAGGTACATCAGTTTGGCCATCACAAAGACGGAGCGCCACCGACTTAACAACAAGTGTCTTACTCTCTCTGACGAGGTCCGGAGATTCAACTTCTGATTCCATTGTATACTGGACCATTTCCGACGAAAGGGGGAAAACGAAAACTATAAGTGAGTATATGATTATATTTTCTTGTACATTTTGCAAGAAATGTTCTAAAGATTCATATTTTTGATTCTTTTTGTCGAATGCTTGCGTCTTCCCCTACATAAAGAAACACAGTCGCTTAGTCAATAACTGTTTCTTTTTTTTTCGAAAACCCTCTTTACTCAAGACAAGAATATCCCCGTCAAATTTTAGAAAACCGGGAGAAACTATGCTTAAAGTTGCATTGCCCGTGTTTCGGTGAAAGGATTAAACAAATTAATGTACACAAGCGAACGAATTTAGAAAGCTTACGTGTCTCTGTAACGAACAATATCAAAAACTTAAATTTCCGTTGGGAATTGGAGATACGAGCATTTTTCTTGAAACGTGCTTCACATGTTGTACATGCATGTGCGCGTACGCTCATATGTACATAGTATGTGTACAATGTACACATGTACGCGCACATGTACATTTACGTCATAACCCTGTCGATTAAATGACCTGCCAGCCATTTAATCATTTCTTGTTTTTAATCGACTGGTATTAATCCTTGACGGATTTTTACGTTCTTGGTACCAAATGAAAGCTGATAACTTTTTCTATTCTAGAAAAATACCTATTTAACTTTAAAAAAAAATTGTACGCCCAAATCGGCCCAAACACGGGCAGTGCAACTTTAACTCAAAATGCGGTTCTGATCGCTCTTTTACTCCAATTATGGGCTCGCGTTCAGAAACTAATTGTCCTGGCAAAAGTGGGGAAAACTTCGTGAGATCATGAGTTTGTTTTGCAGTACAGTGGTTTCATTGTGTGGTTTCATAGTTTTTAATACGCAAAATATTTTGGGAAAATTTGGGAAAATTCCATTTGAGTACTTTTTATCTGTTTGCCGTGTACTTAATTTTGCAAAGCTTATGAAACTTGTTGACGAATGATGAAACATTTTGACGAATTCCAGGAACAACAGCATAGTGTTGATAAACTGCCTTGTAAAAATTTCAGTCATATAATAATGCAGTGATACTTCGAAAAACCTTTAAAATCCATGCATTGTTGGTTTTTGGGTTGAATGAACAATTTCTTCCCGGAAAATCCTGTGGTGTTTGTTGCATTGCTATAACACTTTTAGTTTACTCATGAAGTAACATTTTCAGTCACTGCAAATGATGCATGCATGGGCTTTAAAGGAGGAGGAAGAAACAAACATGTTTCCTTCCTCCATGGTTTAATGCACAATTTGCAAGCCCTTGGTTTTGATGACAACTTCAAATTTCTCTGTAACGTAATTAAAAAGATGATAAATAGATGTTTCAATAGTTCATCAATTGTATAAGATCGTTCGGAGGAGGACATCAAAATAATTTTTAAAAGAAATATGACAAGAAAATGTGTTTTCATAAATCCCCAGTCGTAACCCGGTGTACAAAGTTTGAGAGTTTGTTGGCAAGGAGCACTTTGTTGCCACCCTCTCTCCCCACCTGTTGAATCAGTTATTGGTGTTGCTATTTGGACGCGTTGTTGCAACAGTAGTCATGACAACAAAACACTGCAATCGCCAAACAAGGGCGTTAATGCAGATGTAGTACGCCACCATTGTGACTGTCCAACCTTGATGTGGATTAATACGGAGATCGGTTCCACACGGCCGACCCCATTGTCCAAGACACGATTATCTTCCATGTGTTATATATACCAAACCGTCCACTGTACACTCCTTTGGCAGCGCTCCCTAGTTCGTCTGCTCCAACCCTGTGAAAAACACCGTTTTTAAATACGGCCGTTTTTACGCCTTGCCTAGACTTGCCCAAGTCTGACCTCCCGTGTTTGGTCTGTGGTGCGTTGCGTGCAGCACGCGTTGCGTGGCACTGGCCTGTCAAATCTCTTTTCTTCTGTCGCGGAAGACTTTCCGAGACAGAGGAAACAGAAGAAAACAGACAGGCCACCGGTCCAGAGGGCACACTGTGCGCTGCGCGTTGCAGACCGAGCACGGGAGGTCAGACTTGTGCAAGTCTACGCCTTGAATTGTTGGGCGCGGACCGCCAACGGAAATATTTACAGTAATTGTTGGATAACTAAACGTTGATAATTCTTTGTTCGTTAATGTCTCATTTGAAAAACTTATGTTTCTAGAAAATTATCAATTAACATTTGTTTTCTTTCGAGCTGCCACACCCAAAACGCACGGACTGTATATCTTTAACTTGTGCGAACATATAAAACTGTCAACTAACTTAGACTCCGGGTAGGTTGCGAGTTAATGAAATAACCCAGCCAATGTTAGTTTTTATAAATACGACCCATTGTCACATCTTTAAATGGGAAAAATCTTCCCCTGTCATGCCTGCTTGTACAAAGGGTTTACAGCACTTAACCTAACTGGCGGGACGTACATCGGTACACCGTGACTGTTTGTTTTTGTTTTTTGGTGTTTTTTAGCAATTTATGGGGGTTTTGGGGGTATAATTTGACTTTTTTTGATGTCTTTAATATTTCTGCAAAGTTTTGCAGTTTTTAACTTTAAAAATTTTATTTTTTTAAAGTTAAAAAATCTGCCAAAAAAGCGTAACTAATGCGTATGCAAATTCGTGTTATCATGAAGTGCCACTCATTTAAAAAGATGGTATGTGCACCAAAAAACCTTATCGACGTTCTCAATGCATTATGGGATTGGATGACAAAATTGCCCAGCCAAATGTGCGTAAACCTATGAGGCGGACGCCAACTTGGCAACTTTTTTACTCATTTTAGCGAAAACCAAAAAGAGTTAAAGAATCAACCTCCCACCACTTTATCTTTGACACATATCAAACATTACTGACAAACATGTCCCGAAACAGAAATGTTGCAAATGCGAGAAATCATCGGGGATTCCCTTCGTAGTGGTAATAGTCCGAGTACCGCGCTCGCCGCAGCTCGGTATGCGCAATGCAACACGCACCGTATCGGCAAGGCGCTGGTTGGATCTGTGTGCTGCACTGCGAGTCCGTGTACATGGACTCCCCCGCCAATATACATTTTTAAAAATCGTTGGAAAAAATGCATATCGTCAGAAATTATGCTTTATTTTCAGTATCTATTTAAAAAGTTTGAATTGAACAATGTGATATTTTAGAGCTTATTTTTCATGATGCGCAATTTCAGAAACGGCAGGAATGTGTTGTGAAACTGAACAGTTTTACCAGGGGAGTACGCATACACGGACTTGCAGTGCAGCACACTAAATCCAACCATCCACTGTGTCGGCATTTTGCGTTTTCACGAAGTGGCGAATAAGTTGTGAACCAAAGTGTTCTTTAATTTAACAACTAGTACAATAAAAAAACATATTATTAAGTCATTTAACTTATACTAAAAAGTATCACCTAAAGATACTGACGACTTTTGATGAAACAACCGGCAAATACGGAGTTTTAAAAAGTGACCAACTTCAAAAGCGTTTTATCAAAACAAAGTTTTACTCTACACTGCGTTCGCGGATTCGCCACTTTGTGAAAACGCAGACGTTTTCTATATATAATTCTATTGATGAATTAAAGTAGCAGATATAGCCTATTATAATTGAACACGCTAATAATAAATTTTACTATTTCTACTTTCTTCCAGCAATGAAGATTTCACACGTAGACATGATAATTGTAGCCCTTATTGCAATACAAGGTAAGGAAATGATTTTTGTCAATGGTAAATTTCATCATATATTTCAACAATACAGATCTAGAAATGCATATGCTATGTACATGTATATTGAACCAACATTATCAAGCAGTTGTATATGCCCTTTGTTTGTGAATGTTGTTGTCATTGTTTTTATGGCATCTTCGAAAACTAAGACCTTTGTGCCATCAACTACACGGTTTTAGCTTTAACTACACTTTATTATCAACTTGAGATGACGAAGGAGATGCAGGCACTGCAAACCCAATCCATACACATGCCCCGGAATATTGGTGACTGATACTATAGGATTTCCCGGTTATTTGAGCACTTAGGCCTATATCAAGCAAATTCCCCATAATAATACTTTAATTTCGTCCCCGAAGAGCGACGAGCTCAATTCTGAATTTGATTTTGGATAAGTCGCCAATGGATTCCATTTGCTGTCCATAATTCAAAATTGACGGCGTTCTATTTTGTCCTGATTGCGTGAAATTCGTTTCGTGTGGTGATCGGCATTGTATTGGCCCTGTCACTCCTTGACGATTTAGCCAGCGTATGCCGACGTATCAACATTTCTCTAAAACGCTGGCATACGCTGAACTATCGATGTTTTTTTTTTTCAATTCTGGGCGTATAGGCCTACATAGCGTATTCATAACGAGTTGGACGTATACATAACGTATTAGTAACTTATATAGAACGTTTCGATAACTTATAGATAACTTATACCAACGAATGCTTAGCGTGTTGCCGGCGTTCACAACTTATGCCCAACGATAGTTTAAAGCCCGGTTTCCATATAGACGTAACAAACGCAGAGAGTACTGAAAACTAGCAACGCAAACAGTAACGCAGACAGTCGGCAAAGTTGAACCAAGTTTAACTTTGCCGATTGTTTTCGTCAGTGTTTGCGTTGCAGTTGTTGCATGCGTCTAGTCTGCATGCGCGCGTTACGATATGCATAGCGCGCGGCAGCGTAACGCCGACGATCACGTGTCGTAGCCTATAAAAAGGCTGCCGCTCGACGATTTAAATCATAACCGCACTAGACCATGGAGTCTTGAGGAGTACTGACGGGTTCCTTATGTGAACCCCATTTTTATGTACCAATTCCCCTAAACGCTGCCAATACGCCATTAAACGGTAGCTGTAAGTTAGAAACACGTTCAGTAAGTTCTGTGGTCGTCCGGAACACGTCAAATACGTCTACATTAAATATGCGTTGGAGATAAGTTCGACATAGGTTCAAAGCACGTTACAAATAGGTTAGGTTGGGTACGCTAAACATTATCTCGATGTATTTGGACTTATGAGTAACTTACAAGTAACGTATGTCAACGATCGCATAACTTATGGCCCGCGTATGCGGGACGTACATGTATAAGCCATACGCTGGCGTACGTCGAAAAATGTTGTGCATGCAAAAAAAAATTCGGCGACCTCGCCGTACTACGACGTATACCAGCGTGCTTCAACATGCTCTTAACTTATACAAAACTTACCCATAACTTATTCGACGTACGCCAGCGTATTCGCCAAATTTTGCATACGTCGGTATACGCTGGCTAAATCGTCAAGCTGTGACAGGGCCATACCTCAACAAAAGTAAGTTCCCCCTAAATAATTGCTTATATCTCCCAAAGTAAATTTCAGAATTACACGAAACTTAGTGTGAATGATTAGTGCAATGCATCGAACGTGCATTTCAAGTGGTGGGTCCATACCTAATGTTAATGTTATGCATGAATGAGCATCATTTAAAGGTGAAATGGACACTTTTCAAAAATTGCAAAATGCAGTCAACAAATTATTTCCCAGTTCTGTTCACACATGACGAGTACAGTCCTCAGTATCTTGTGGAACCACCGTGATTTTGTAACACCCGATGACATCGATCACGCTTAGTGCGTTGATGAGACGGCCGGGTGATCCTCCGCTGCTGAAGGGTAATCCACTCCTGCAGCATCTGGGGCAGTCCTGGAGTGTTGTTTGATCATCAGTTCTCCGATCAAATGTCCGCTTTATAGTTGATCCCACAAATGTTCTATTGGATTGAGATCTGGGGAGTTTGCTGGCCATAGGCATATTATCCGGTAAGTTTTTGAATCTCTAAACGCACAGTGTGAACGTGCACTGTCATAAAGTTATCATCTGCAGGGGTAGTAACGATTTGTCGACCAGTTCTTGGCAAGTCAACGAATTTTTAACGCAATTTTCTTATTGCATCTGGACTGACTCCCATCTTACGGGCTACTTGTTTTACAGGTCTATATGTAAGGGTCTCTAGCAGGCCTATGGCAATGGCCCTGCCTTCAATGGACATGCGTGGCCTTTTCTTAAGTTAAACTGCTTAGTGCAGTCACGATGCACGAACACTACGAGATACTGAGGACCAAAACTGTACTTGTTATGTGTGAAAAGAAATAGGGAATTCATGACTGCATTTTGCAATTTTTAAAAAGTATCAATTTCACCCTTAAATGTTGCTTTTTCATGCATGACATAAGGTATGGACCCACCACTTGAAATTCACGTTCCATGCATTGCACTAGTCATTCACACCAAGTTTCGTGTAATTCCGAAATTTACTTTGGGAGATATAGCCTAATCAATTATTAGGAGGGGAACTTACTTTTGTTGAGGTGTTTATATTGAAAAAGTGATTTCGTCACTTGAATTTAGAAAGTGAATTATTTGCATTTCCTACTCCATAAAAGCCTATGAATGTTCCCGGCATTTATTTTCCTTTTTCTTGTTAAATGTTCGTTGAGATCCGATGGAAAACGATGGCTGCCGATCAGAGTTCAGAGAGGCAGATAAAATAAGGTTTTAAATTAGGATATAGAAAATAAATCTGCCCGGATTATGTAATCGTAACGATTGAAATTACCAGAAACGAAATTATTTTTGATTTAATGCCGATTACCGCAATAGACGAATTTCACGCAATCAGGACGAATTGGTGATTTGTCTAAATTCAAATCAAGAAGTGGGCTCGTCGCTGTTCGGGAACGAAAGTATCCTTAATGTGGGGAATGCGCTTCATATTGAAGTGCTAAACAAGGAAATCCTATATGATTACGTTACGCGACTTTTAATTTGCAAATTGTATCGCAAAGAAAGCACCGAGACCCCTTGTTTTCGATTTGAAAATTCATCAAAAGGCCGCCACATCTATTTAGACAATTTGTTTTTATTTTCGCACACATTACCAATTCAGGTGCAGTTCAGGTGGCGTCAATTGGCATGGGTACGGATCCGACCACGACCGAGATGACAACTACAGGTAAGAAAATGTTGTCTCTTTGACTCTTATTCCTGCGGAAAAATTTAAAACGGAGTTCAAAATGCTATCCGCACGGTACATTACTGAGCAATTTGGAAAATGGCAACCACTATCCTTTACAACACCATGTCCTTTTAAAACGTTTCATCGCAAAACGCGATAAACGCCAAATCCCCCCCCCCCCCCCCAAAAAAAAAACACATGGCGTCAGTACATTCTTGATTGGTGGTCCTATAGGTTATTGGCAAACTCTGTTATATTCCACAAAAAATGCTGTTTTACTTATTGGAAATTTGCCATTGACTGCAGTGCTTAGTTCTAATACAAAATGGCAGTTTTCTGAAAATACCAAAAATTTTATAGCGTTTTGCGATGAAACCCTTCTTTTTCTAGGCTAATGTGACGCAGAAATCCAGAGTCATGGAAGACTGAGCATATCACCGATGGTTCAAAGCAACCCTATCAGAAATAGCTTTGCGTCAGATTGAATTTGTATTTATTGGCTTAAAAAAAAGAATAAAAGAGCAAACTCAAGCATCGCTTTACGTCGTGCTCTCACTACTGAAAACATGAAAGATGATGATCGAATAAAGGCTTTTAAAGTGATAATAAAACATATTTACTCTTTTTTTAGCCGGTAAACTTATTCATAATCTGGCACAAACCTATTTTTTAAACGGGTCGCTTTGAACCATCGTTGCTCAGTCATTCAGAAAAATACGCTGGATTTCTTGGCGTCATAACAAATAGGTGATGTAATAGATAAATTAAACAGATATAAAAGTTGCTGTTTTTCAAAATTCTCAATTACCGAGTAATTAGCCTTTTAATTAGCATTTGAATCTCACTATGTTACAAAGCCAGCATGTTTATAAGTCAGCCTAGTATCTCATCTATCATCAAGAGAAAACAATGAAAACTGTGTCCATGCTTTCAAGAAACTATGCATGCGATTGCTACTAGACAGATAGCAACATAATTATGTTTGATTACTTGCATATAGTCTTATCTTGTCATTCTTCGTGTTAGTTGCTTTAAAGGAACTTGTTTCCAGAAAATGGATTTTGTTCTAACCTAACAACCATGTAAAATACCTCCAAAATACTATCCACCGAAAGAAAACGGACAATTTGCGATCTCCAATTTGGATGAAAGATAAAAATGTGTTTTTTTTTTTTTTTTTTATGAAATCCTTGAAAATATACAGATTGAGAGCGCGAAATGTTAGAATGGTAATGAGAAAAATATGATACATGATATCACAATCTCAACACAGGAAGAAATGGGATAGAAATGTGATTTGGACATTTAATTACCATAACAGGGGCGGGTTCAGGATTTTTCCCAGGGGAGGGGAGGGGTTGCCACCGGGGGGGAGGGGTGGGGAGGGGGGGGGGGGGGAGGGGTGGGGAGGGGGGGGGGGAGGGGGGGGAGGGGGGAGGGGGGGGGGGGGGTGTTTCCTGTCATATTTTTGGGTCAGCTTGTTGCGAAAAGGCGGACACACAGAAAATACATTATAAATTGTATTGATTTAATTTTATATAACAAAAAAGTGAGTACAAAATTCTTTGACAATAATTGTTATGTTAATTCAGGTTCTGGCGAATCAACTACGGCGCCGGACCCAACTACGACGCTGGACCCAACTACGACAGTGGACCCAACAACGACGCCCGACCCAACTACTATGACACAGGGCCCCACTACCACACCAGGCCCCACTACCACACCAGGCCCTACAACCACACCAGGCCCTACAACTACCGGCCCCACTACGACGCCGGGACCCACTACCACACCAGGCCCCACTACCACACCAGGCCCTACAGCCACACCAGGCCCTACAACTACCGGCCCCACTACGACGCCGGGACCCACTACCACACCAGGCCCCACTACCACACCAGGCCCTACAACCACACCAGGCCCTACAACTACCGGCCCCACTACGACGCCGGGCCCCACTACGACGCCGGGACCCACTACCACACCGAGCCCCACAACTACCGGCCCAACAATGACGCCGGGCCCAACTACCACACCGGGCCCAACTACACAGAATAATGGAACTGCAGTAGAGGGAAACACTACCACAACTAATGTGACAACCATAACGGAAACTACAATTGAAACCACAATGTGTAAGTTTTGATACTATAAGAGCGACTGTAATTATATTTTGGCTAAAGAAATCCCCATTATGTGGTTACAATTTGTTTCTGCGTTTTACAAGTCAGACATTTAGCTACGGTGTAGGTTGTGCTTCTTGTTGTTAGGCTTGAGCGAATCCTCCCTGGATTAAAATCGATTCCATTTTGGGAATCGCAATCGCGATTCCATGTTTGGGATGATTCGATTCTTTTATTCTTGGCGAGTCTAACGCAAGTACCCGCCATTTCTGAATGTTAATAGATTTTTAAAACAATCAAGGAATTTGGCAGTGTTTCATGTCAGATTTGCGAGATATTCTTTTATTTTTGAGTACAAACCTTTGTTTTGAAAATAAAATCTATAATCCGATTGAAATCGTGCTTTCTATAGGCGGCCTCAGAATCGATTACAAAAATGTTGGAATCGCCAAGCCTGCTTCTTGTTATACTTTCCAAAACTATCAGTAAAGTGATGTCACATATATGACTTAGTACCCATATATAGCCATGCACTGGACTGTCTGGACATCAAACGTTTAAATTTTTTTTGTAATTCCATGTTGGGATATTCTACTTTCAGATGTCACACCGACCCTCGCCGAACCCGGCGGCCTGAGTACTGGTGCGATCGTCGGAATAGCGGTGGGCGGAGCAGTCGCTGCTGTTTTGATCGTCACTATTTTGGTTGTTGTCATCTTCAAATGTACGAGCGCTCCAAAAGTCGGCCCCAAGCACGACCAAATGCCATTACAGGAGTCTGGTCATCTATGAGTTGTTTTCATGGACGGAACTTTGTAATCAGTCTACATGTACTGCCGTTCCAAACATGTACATATTAACCATTATCGGCCCTTTAGGTTAGTCAGAAAACCGAGTTATACGGGATATTCCACAAAGCGTTCAAGAGTACTATAGTGCCACGACCATTTTGGTAAGTGGCATGCACTATTCTTTAACTTTCTTTTCTTGGTTGGCATCACACGCACCGCGGTGTCGCCACCGTGCGCCCTCTTTGAAAGGTTTCAAATCTCGCTCTAAAGACAACGATTGGACGAGGATTGGATTGCAGCGGCATAGCTACAGGCTAGGAGGCGGGGTGGATGGGTAGTGGGGAGGAGGGGGAGAGGTCGGCGCTCGCATTGTCTGGCGAAAAGTTTCGGTATGGAGAAAACCCTGGTTACGCTGTTGTTGGAACGTACTTAAAGGGCGCTGAAATGGTGTTTTTATCAATAAAATCTGTGCTATGGAACTAGTCCATTAATTTACAATCAATAAACCCTACTTGGAAGATGTTTGGGGGGTTAAAATCAAGGTTTTTTATGCTAATGAAAATTTATATGTTCATGAGCAAAGTGGTAATGTCAAATTAGGAAAACACAGGAAAATCTCATTCAACTGTGCACAAAAGTTTCCACAATTTTCTCCAACTTGCTGACACTTTTGTAACCCATGATGTTTTAGGTTTGTTTTACATGTTGCCTGTTGTAAACCATGAAAAAGCTAAGTATGGCGGAACAAAAGTAGAGGGCGCAATTTTATTTGATTGTGAATTTTTGAACAATTGTATTATTTTGTTTGAATTATTAATAAAATAATAAAATGCAAAATGCAATTATTTTGCACTTAATTCGCAAAATAACATGTAACTGCAAAGTGCGCCCTTTTATATTGTGTCAGCTATACTTCAAAAACGCTAATGGGATTTGTCCTGTGGACCGTGTTATAATTTTTTCAAAAACTGTATTTTCTACAATATTGCTATGTACAAATGTTGTCCCGAAAGTTTTGCGGGAGGTACGCAAAAATGCACGAACATATGCTTCTAAAATACAAATCAACTTCGTATAAGTATTCACAAAGGTAGTTGTGATCCATGCATGCGGATGCGCGTGCTGCCGCCGAATCCAATTAAAGGCAGAGGCTCGTCAGCAATGCGCGCGCCAAATTCGTGCCACGAAATACTTTGCTATGGAGCTGCGTATTTCGTGGCACGAATTTGGCGCGCTTCTGTAAAAGAAGCAAATGATAGGAAATTCCCGCGTGTTCACAAACCGAAGCTTTCAAAGAATTATATTCCCAGTTCCTAGTTCAGTGATTTTCATGAATAGCTATCCGCCAGGTGGCACTGGTAATCCTACTTTGAATCAGAAGGTTCGCTTGAGCCGGTTTAGTTGTTGCTATGGGCAAGCGTGCGTCGTACAGCAACACTAACAACAATTCCTCTGCACCATTTCCCCTATTCTATAACCAAGGACCTTCCCCATGTTATAACTATGTATTGGCTTCTTTATGGTGCTTTATGTCTGATCCAATTTCAGTACAAAATACAACTTTAAGCACTTTATTGCTAATACTGCAGTGGATGCATTCTTTCGTGTCATTTTTTCCCGAGTTTGGGAAATCTGGATGCAGTAAAAAAAACAACTCGGCTTACCGGGATTTGAACCGCCGACCTTCTGCTGACTGTGCAGTTGCACTCATAGCTCAATTGGTATGGTGTCTGCACCTTAAACAGAAGGTCCGGAGTGCAAATCCAGATTTCCCAAACTGACAGACATTTTTCCACATGTCTATCGAATTAATTCACCCCGGTGGTCCCGGTGTCTTTATTCGTTAAAGATGTAACTTTGTTGTCTTTTTTTTGTGAAAAAAAAACAAATCACGCGTGGATAGCTGAAAATGGATGTGTTTGAGCCCGTTGAATTCTGCTGGACATCTTCCAAAGGTCGACCTTGTCTCATAACATCAAGATGGGGTGTCAAATCGTAAACTTGTTTGAATACCCCTACACCCCGGGGTAATATCCCACACCCTTTGTTAATATCCCACATCCCTGCATGAAATCGCCAATATTGCAACATATAGTACATGCCTCTCTTTTTGTATTAATAATTTTGGTATTTTTGTGTGAATAATTCGATTTGGTTTTATCGTCCGTGATTCTTCCTTGCAATAAATTTTGGTATATACTTTTCAAATTAAATTCCGGGCACCTGCTAAAGTTGCCCCAAACCACGGAGTAACTTTGGCAGTGCTTCCTAATATATTATATCCCGCTCAAGAATATAAGTTACATATACATGTACTACAGTGTAATCCCCATTTTGTCAAAAAAAAAAAGCCGAATCAAATATGAAATTTATTGTTAGGAAATAAAATGGTTGGATAGTTTTCTTTTAATGAAAAATCACTATATTATTAATCATGTACATATTATTTAAAAGAGTTCGTGATTTTGAAAAGAAAAAAAAGACAAACGGCCACCAGTGTATGCAAAATGTAGATTTCAAAGTAGTTAAACTTGTGGCTTCCCACTACAAGATGAAGGTTGGCCTATACGTGCTTCGCTATTCTACTGAACAGAGTTTTGGCCTGAGGCTGGCAAATACGGGTCAATGTGAATCCATTTATGGTCCATAACCATTGAAAAGCTATTGTGTGGTGAATGAAAGTATAGTCAGAATTGCTTAGAAATTGCAATATTTGACATCGTTTGTTTGTTTACAGTTTGTTTACCGTTTCCATGTCGACGGCAGTCGTGACAACGCAATTAAATTTACGGAAGCCTACATACGACCCTTCAAAATGTTTTTTTTGTCAAACATTTTCTGTTTTTAATACTGGCCAAGGAATGTAAAAAGAAAAAGAAAATTTCAGCTATAGTTTTGTGGTGGTACTCGACCGTTTCGTTAACATCGTCCACGATTGCGGAAATTTGTATTTACAGATTACGTGACTGGAACTGCACTCTAAAAACAGATTGGTTGAATTCAACCAATGTGGTTGGTAGATATGTGTCCAACCAATACGATTGGTTAAAATAACCAATCATATTGGTTAAAATAACCAATCCACATTTGGGCAGCTTTCGAGCGCGGCACCAGGTGCTCCATGGTGCTCTATGGTGCTCGCCAGAAAGCGTGTGTAAGCATGTGTGTGACGTAACGTTTCCACCACCTGGGAGCACCAGGGACGAGCGCTCGAAAGCAGCCCAGGTTGAATTCAAGTGTGGTGAGAAATTATCGCAATATTTAGTAGGCCTATGCTTCAGAAAACCGTTCAAATCCACGCATATAGTTTTGTGCTAAGTGAGTGGTAAGAAATAATGTAAAAAACAAATCTTTTCTTGTTAATTTCCCACAAAATCCAACATCTTCGGCACAAATATATTCAAGTGGTGATACTTACCAGGGCTATCAGCACTTTCAGCAATCAGCAATTTTTTTTCTCGTCAACTCCAAGTAAAATTAGGTAAATTTTGGATAAATTTCTGTCAATCACCAACGAAACTAAGAAACCAATGGGATGACAAAAAAACATTGTATGGGCCTCATCCGGTTTTTACAAAAATGCCTCCATGTAAGTACATGTAAGCTCCTTACCTCATCTTGGATATCATCTTGGGAGGAATCATTGCGTTGGACAGTTGGAACTACTTATATCTTCCATTTGTGTAAGATTTTTCCGGTTGAATGGTTGACTAAAATTTTGGAATATTGCAAATAGACTATCTCATTGTGTCTGTGCATAGATGAAAGCTACCTTACCCGTATTATGTCAAATTAGGGGCACCGTACATCAAAATTATCACGTGTGCATAATAATTGAACTTCATTTTGCAAAATCTTTACGCAAAGGGAAACTGGCTGCCGTACAAGTAACACTTGATTTTGAGACGTTATTGAACTATTAGTGTATGAAGTTTCTCGTTGGACTGCGGCACGAACGGAGCAATTTGGTCCTTGAAAAATCAAAGTGAACTTACCCAGAAGAAAGGAACGAGAAAAAAGTAAGTGTATTTTAAAATTTTTTTTTTAAAATGAATTTGAAGAAAATTTTGTCGGACAAGTCTTTTTTCCTGAAAAAAAGTACATGGATGTTAAGCAGTATAAGGGTTTTTATATTTTTTATTAAATTTTATTTTTCGTTGTGCTTGAATCGTTTGTAAATCACTTTTGGGAGAAATCTAAATTGCCTTCTTTATCTCGAAATTTGTTGTTTTTTCCCCTTAGTTTTTGTTTGCAATTTGTTTGTTAAAATTCAGGACAAAACAACCATTACTGAAACAACGGAAAAGACATTTTTCCCGCACCAATTACATTGGCTTTGTTATTCGGACGCAATGTGTCCATAAATTAGCCTTTTGCACGTTTCACATGAATATAGCTGATCGACATGCTTTCACATGCACTCTTAGTATCCACGTGACCAGACTAACTTTGTTGCTATGTGGTGCACGCGGCAGGTGTGAAGTACAGAATAAATCAATACCGTGTTCACCGTGGATAGAATGGCATAAAGCAACCAGACTGTTGGTTGCTATAGGCAATATCGTGCACACGTAGCAAAAACAGCGTCGTATATGACTTTCTAAACTGCACCTCCATTTGAATGTAAAGAATTCGGGGAGCCAGCCATTATGAAAATGTTACACGCAAAAGTCTAATAATTGGCCAAAGAGCCAATAAAACGATTTCTGAAGCAGGGAGGAATTTGCTTTATTCATTGCAGTAATAAGTAAACCTTTCCTCGTTAAAGTGTGCAAAATGTTTTCATCATGAGGAACTCCGACTTATGGATGAAACAAAATTCAGTGTATTTTTGTTGCTTCGGTCGTCCTTGAATCGCGGTTTTCGGCGAGTTTATCTCAGATCGGTATGTGCCACCAAGTTATGCGTAATGCGTTCCAGGTGTATGACGCAGTTGGCATGGAGCCACCCTTTAAAAATGTTTCTTCGTGATAATCCATCACACTTTCATTGGAGGCCCAAGGAAGGCTGCCACGTGCTCGAGCGGAGTGTTGCTAAGGTTATGAGCCTCCCCACCCATCCTTTAAACAAACAATATACTTCGCCAATAGGTATGGTTTCCTCACCATTGAAGAGACCATGCATATTCTCGGCCGTTATCAAGACGGTCCAGCTTCACTGGTACATGGTCGCTCAATGAGCAGAGTACTGCATGATACATTATCAATACCAGACAGACAACGAACACATGATGCCTCCGTGGCTAAAATGTTTCAATTTTCTATTCGACAAGAGTGATTTTCAGTGATACTCTAAATTTGAAAACAAGACTCATCGATGTAAACATACTCCCAATTTAGAGGAGAAAACAAAATGTTCTAGAAATCGTGATCACACTAATTCCAAAGTGTAATTGTTCTCAACTAAAAGTTCGAATATAACGACGGCATGTGGGTATGCTGCAGAAAAAAGAACTTTCAGTTGGGGGCAGATTTTAAACTCGATCCAAAGAAATCGGGTTTTGTGTTCACATTCCAAAATCGATAAAGACAACACGGCTGTGAGGAGTGCGTCCTTATAGGTATCCATTTCTTTCGTCGGAGGAGGGTGGGGTGGGCGAAGCGGCGAAGTGTGCAAATATGGGTTTTTATTTTCGGTAGGGGTTACCGCGGACGACAGGGGTGGGCTTGATGAGAGGGATCGAGGACAGGGCACGCCCCAGCCCATCCCCCGGGGCTAGGCCGTTGGAAACAATCGGTGAATCTGGAGCCGTAAATTGGGCCCAAAAATCGAGAGAATAATTGTAACAACTTTGTTTGCTGTCTGGGACCCCAATTTCTTGAAACGGATAGTGGAAGCTAGGGCAAAAGGAAAATGTGGGCGAATTGGCTGATCCGCAGAAATTGGCCGATTTGGGCCGTCTGATCGAAAAAGAAAGTCGTCCGGCGCAAATAAACCTATGTATCCGCCCAAATTGAAAGGGGAAATGTTTACTAGACGCCAAGCAATAAATACCATCACATTTAAAAAGTGTGATCCAGTCTTCATTTTTCGGCACTTGACAAAGAAGCAGAATTCCATTTTCGGGAAACAAGCAACACGTCCCCATAGTGACTGCCTTGCGCGTCATATTATTGAGTTGTGTTGACGATCTATTCATTGGATGTCATGACAACTTACCCCACGGAGGGGTTCTCCGACGTTCCACTCCCAGGTGAACCATTGTGAATTGAAATGTGTCCCTGGTGTCGACTTGGCCCAAGCTGGCCATCCATTGTCCGCCATTCTCTCCATTCTCTGCCTTCTTTCAAATCAAATCTCTATTCATCGAACCAGTACACCGTGCTGGCTTTGTTGATCCGCAATCAAACATGACGGAATTGTTAACTTTCGCTGCACACTGGCGGCGTCGTTTTCTTTTCTTGTAAACTGACGTAAAAACAATTTTTCCTGCAGACAAGGCCGGTCTTGCACACAATACACTAATTTTATTCGTAAATTAGATTTTTGCACTTGATATATACATGTAAGTGTTAATTTACGTTTTATTAATTTTTTTGTCTGGCAGTATTAAAGCAACCCACAATTCTCCGCGCGTCTGTATATGTGACCTTTGTGTCACGTGTTTCCGTCACAGAAATATGTGAAGGCACATCAGCCCGTACCCAGTATGGGCGATGGGAACGAGCGAAGGGCTTACAAATTATGTGCCTGCACAGATTTCTGTAAAGGAAACACGTGACGCAAAGGCACGTATACAGAGCCGCGGAGCATTGTGGGTTGCTTACTGCCAGACGAACAATTTATAAATAGTATGTTAACGCTCATATATCCAATGCAAAAACAAATATAATTTACGAATAAAATAAATGTACTGTGTGCGAGATAGCCTTATTGTATGTTGCAAAAATTGTTTTTACGTGCGCTTACAAGAGAAAGACGTGACCTCGTGGTCACGTGTCGTAAAACATTTTGGCCAATGAGGGCGCCAACAAATTATCCCGTCCCAGCGCTTATAAGGGCGCTGGGTACGAGCGAAACTTCTGAAAGGCTTATTATATTGAGGTCGGTGAAACTAACTAACTAACCAAATTTCATCACTAGAGGTAAGTATTAAGCAGCTCTGTAAAAAAAAAAAAAACTAAAAACTAAAACAAAAACGAAAAAAAGGGGAAAAACTAACGTGTGCATCCACACTCATTGAAATGAATCTTCAAACATTGTTTTCTGAAAAGAATAATTCCAAACGTGGCAACAACAAAAAAACAACTGAAGGTGGTTTTGTGTTAAATCACTTCAATAACAAACCACGTATGGACTTTAGAGGTTTTTGGAAACCCTGCTGCATGTGGCTAAAAGTGCTATATAGCTATTTACCAACGTTCTTCTTTTTTTTCTTTTTTTTATAGATGTGCTATGTAGTTGTCCAGGTATTTATTAAAACGCTTCACATGTATATGATACAACGAGCCACAAAGAGATACATATTTTAAACCAACATATTTCCCATTCTCTTTTCAGAAATATTTGTCATCACAATGAAGGGAGGCGTAATTATTTTGCTTGTTGCGTTCGTCTTGATTGAATCAGGTAAAGTACTGTCTGCAATCATTCAACCTTTTGGAAAACAAAAACACACATTTTATCCAATATATTTATATTGTACACATGAAAACCTCAGCGAAGTGAAAGCTAGACAAACGACGTGCATAAATTTTGTAGATACCCATGCCTTGTTATGTCAATGACTGCAGAAAACACGAAAATATCAAGGCCGAAATAATTTGGAAATCTTGGCAAAATTTCTTTGGGGTCTTTTTTGTGAGAGCATTGTTCTGTTTGAGCGAATAACATATTCTCAGATTTTTCCCGAGATTGAAACTACATGTATGTGAAACGTCTAAATGTGTTATTGTCATATTGTGACGTGTGAATAAAACAGTCAAAAGGAATAGATTGTGTTAATCATCGCAATCATGAAACGTTCCTATAATTATTACATTTTATATTCATACAAGAAAAATGGCATTTTGGCGATAAATTAATGTAGGCCTAAACATTTTAAAAAGCATGCACTCGTGGTTAAAGGCGATATAGGCCAGCTTGTTGCAAGGCTTATTTCAAGAAATATGGTAGCCTTGTCCAAGGCTATGTATGAAATTGTGTGAATTGTTGTGAAGAATTTGCCTGTACTATGCAGCGAAAGTGCGCCATCGCGCGGTGAATTGTAGCCAACTGCAAAATAGCCTGGTTACCAGAATATCTTGGTCTGAATCCTGACTTCTCGGGCGAGGCTGTATCATAGCCTTGTTCTTTCTGTATTCGATTTCTTATGTGTTTCTTTATATCTGCGTTCGAAATCCGACGCAATTACTTATGCGAAACCCGAGTGCTTATAAATATTCATATCTTACATAACATCCAATCAGAGCTCACTACTCGGGTCAAATGGTGCGTGTGACCGGTTTGCAAGCAAACGTTTGTACGTCGTACATGTGCAGTCAGTCCGCAGCGCCCCCGATAATGAGGTCAAATGCCCAATTTTATCTGCACAGCTCATCGGCGTGAACGCACCGCGAGAAAGTCCGGGATGTTCGCGAGATTTCGTTGGCCTTATTTTGTTGCTCGCAAGCGTTTTAAACGAGTAGTTGGTGGCCAAGATGGCTGGGTAAGTTTGGAAAACAATTCTTTCTGTTTCGATTGATGTATATTTTGTCACAATTTGGGTAATTTTTTAGTTGGTAATTGTGTAAATCTGAAGTGATGGGTCGTATCGTGGATTTTGAGGGGGTCAATTGGTTTGTGCATCCTGACTGGACTAGACAAAACTTTGGAAAACAATAGCGTTTTTCCGATAGATGAAGACACGTGCTTTTGTTTAACGTGTCATGTGGCTTGCTGAAAGAGTTTTTTCAATGGTTTTTGCGCTACGATTTTACCGCGAGATTTCACCCTTTTAGCAGTGCGACTGTGGCTGCACACGTACGCGTGTGCACGCAGACATTGTAGAAATGCGCCTGAACACATTCATGACAGTCAACTCGACCATTGGACCAACTCGACCGTTGGACCAACTCGTCCGTTGACCGACTCGACTTCAAAGTTGAGGGAAATTTGGGGAGTCGATCATGGCTTCAGACCTTGGGTGCAAAACATATGAGTCAGGCTGACAAATTGTTAAGTCTTTCTTCACACAATTAAAACAAAATCTTAATTTTTTTTTATCCCACTTTTATTTATTTTTGAAAGTATTGGGAATTTTAAAGTTGGAATCAGGTCAAGTCGCCCCCTTATGAACTTGGCCCCTCCCCCTCCCCCTCCCCCTCGATGTTATTAATAGTGCTCACTAATTTTGTTTTAACTTTTTCCAATTACTGCAGCGGTCATCATGGGGACCTGCTGTTATGTACATGTATGCAGCATCAAAAGCACAATGGCATAGGATAACGCAAAGTTAATCTGAGACAGTCATCTCCCGACAACTTCACAGAGACTCCGGCATTTATCTCTGGTAATTTTAGTCATTCTTACTCACTTACTTGCAAACTTACGCTGGGGTAAAACAAGATCTGGGGGTAAAAACAAAACCTGTAACAAACCTATGTGTGGGCCATAAAGCTTGTGGACGCATGAGTTCAAGGTGGAGCCACCTTATCATGTCAAAAATTGACAATCTGAGAAACCTGATGCACTTTCTATTGCCCAATTTATTCGATATAGATTGCATTTGTTTTGCTTGCTAGCAGAAATACACCCAACAAATTTAAATCCCAGCATGACACCAGAAAAAAACACGGTCAAAAGTAAGAGCTTTTTGCTTCCTAAAATAAGCTCACATGATCTAATTACAATGCATGTCAAAATTGTCAACTGATTTTCATAACTTCATGTTTTATATGCATGTGTTGTTAGAGCAAGTCCCACCTAGAGTTTACATGAATATAATGTTAAACCAGCTGATGTCAGTGATGAGAGATACAACCTATATTTTATTTTTGGGATCTCTGCAGCTTGAAATACAATCAATGAACCATATATTTTGTATCGTCATACATGTATTTGTCTTTTACAGTTTATCCAGTATACTTTAGAAACTCTAATCTGAGTGTTTACATGTGTGGCAGTTAACGAGTTTTCAAAACTTTTTTATAATATTTTTGTAATTATATACTCTTTGCAACAACAGAACCTGTTGTGACTATTCCGCTCGTGGTTTTTCATTATGGTTACATTTTTGGCAATAATAACTGTTTTAAGTCCACCATATGTCGATCATAAGTCATGTACATGTTTTAACAGATTTATTTATCAGTTGCTGTGTAGTATCCAAAGATGTGTGACATTGAATAAATTAAAAAGAACCGTTAACAATCTGTCGTGTTTCCTGTGTCATATAATCCTTTGCCCAACTGGACTGATTACTGTTTAAAATTTATTTGGGCAGATGGAGGCATAGAACAAGGAAAAAGAACATTAGGAAATTACTTCACTCTTGTGTAAACATAAAAAAAGCTTCAGATCCCGGCTAAGTGATTTTTAGGAAAAAATGATTAAAACTAAGATTGACTACACACTTGCAATGGCTATGGTTTGAGAGTTTTTACACCTAACCGGTTTGAATTTAACTTGATTTATGGGGGCTTAACAATACTGTTCGAAGAGGAGAAAAGGAAATAAAGGTAGACCTATACATGCATTCAATAAATAGCTCCGTGTGTACAACCCACGAAAAAATTGGTGGACTAGAAACCAGTCTAATCTGGAACTAGCAATGACGTCATCGTTAGCCAATCGGACAACGGGAAACTATGCGGTGCCACGGCGGTAATTTTGGGTTTGTGTTTATTCGGAATGACGATGGATTTCGCTGCATCCTGACTGGACTAGACAAAAGTACGTACAATTTTCATTATTTGTGGGTAGAATATTACATATTCTTTGTATAAAAGGTAAACATGGACTGCTGATTGTAGTGACAAGGGAAGATTTTGGCCGATTTTTGGGGTGTCGTTTGTCGTGTTTTTGGACGTGTTTTTTCCTGAATATTTCTCACCTCAAAATGCAAAAAAAACATGAAATAGTGATACTCGACGACAGATATGTTTCTCTTCTTTCCGAAAAGTCTAGTGTTATAGGTCAGATTTCTGGAAACGACTAAGAAATCCTTAGTTTTCGACGGGCTGTTCAAGCTCATTAAATATGCACGACCGTAACTGGTTGAGGTCACGCGTGCATATTGTGCACATAAAAACAAGCACTTTTTAGCGCGCTGCGGACTGACTGTGTGTAGTGTTGTTGTTGTTGTACATGTAGTACGTTTATGGCACGTATGGCAAACGTAGTGCCCTGTGTGCCATCATGTGTGTAGTGTACAGTATGTAGGCCTGTCTGATGCAATGCATAGTTCCGACCTGTCAATCAAGCCGAACCCGCGACCAATCACAACAGAGCTAGCAGACGGCGCCCACAAAGGTCAAAGTGATGCAATCATCGATCACAATCACGCAATGTTTTTGCCCATACAGTTTGTATGTTGTATGCGCCAGTGACCGGGTGAATTTTGGTTTCAATGTCGGGCGATTCGCTATTCAAAGGTAGGAAAGCGCATTTTTATGAATATATGTCATCCCTGCATTACTAGCCTTTCGCTCAGTGTGTGCTACGGCAACTGTCGACCCTAAAACATAAATACCTTTGAGTTTTCTCCAATGAATCTGTGCTTTCCATGCCGAGTCCCGTTGCTTTGTACGTAGTCTCGCCATTTTTTTCGATGGCTTGTGAGCACATAGCAACAATATCTAAGGGGCGGGGTTAACTGGGCAATCTCGGAACTATGCATTATGGCGACATCACACGTAGTGTTACAACTGAGGAAATCAACGGTAGTTTGAATTATGCAGCCTACAAATTGATGACTTTCACGAAGACCAGAAGAGATCCCTCACATATTTTCTGTAAAGGTATGACGTGTTTGTGAACTTACCAACTGGGTATAGGCTATACGTACGGAAAATCTGCTATTTTTTTAAACGGCACCGTATTGTTCTGTCAAAACAACCGTTAACCAATGAGCTTTCGCGTCTCGGTGCTCAGTTCGAAAAATTTGCATAAAGAGTCCCCGCCCATAAAACACATCGAATACAGAAAGAACAAGGCTATGATACAGCCTCGCCCGAGAAGTCAGGATTCAGACCAAGATATTCTGGTAACCAGGCTATTTTGCAGTTGGCTACAATTCACCGCGCGATGGCGCACTTTCGCTGCATAGTACAGGCAAATTCTTCACAACAATTCACACAATTTCATACATAGCCTTGGACAAGGCTAGAAATATGGCGGTGTGTGTTAAAAGTCATGTGCACTTTGGGGGCAATAAGTTCAAACAGCGGCTAAATAGGTGAGCATCCCCGAATGATGGTTTATGTCCGTTGATCGAGGGATACTTGTCGAATTACGGTTATGGTCGTAGGGAATTTGGAGCATAACTACGCACTGGAAACAACATAATCGACTTGGGAGAAAGTTTTTTGTGACTTTTTGGTTTTCGGTACGTCGTTTCACTCCCAATTCCATCCACACCGCTTTTTTCTCCAAGCGACGCGCGTCGCATTTATAATACGTGCGAAAAAACTCAGTGTCAATCCACCCAAATACACTATTCGCAATAGGTTATAGGGATATTGGTATGTTGTTTTTTTTGTTCAAATGACTGTTTTCACCTATTCCAGTGACATGGTGTGTCTGTCATGCAGATACAATTGTCTAATCATATACAAAATTATTCAAGCATATAATACATGCCGTCAATTAAAATATCTGCGTACACCCCACAATATCCCTAACTTAGTATGAGTAGTGTACATGTGTGTAGTGTACATAGTCGCCCCTCTATGGAATTCCATACCCCTCCAACATCCTCGTAGTTGTAATATTACATGTAAATTCAAAGCAGTAATAAAGACAGGAATGAGATCTTCGTAGCACGGCGCTTTGTGAGTGCCATTCTACTTGTTTAGATACCCATCCCGGTGCGGGATCCGGTGCTTGCTCCGGCGCGGGCTCCGGCGCGGGCGCGCTCCGACGCGGGCTCCTGCGCGGGCTCCGGCGCGGGCTCCGGCGCGGGCTCCACCGCTGGCTCGGGTGCGGGCTCCAACGCTGGCTCCGGTACAGGCTCGGGTGAGGGCGCGGGTGCGGGCTCGGGTGCGGACTTGGTCGCGGGCTTGAGTGCGGACTCGGGTGCGGGCCCCGGTACGGGTCCCGATTCGGGCGACTGAAATTTGGTACCTTGTGGAGACATGGGTTCTGAAGGCAACAAAAGAGTGTAATTTCTCCACAAGGCAATTCTAAAGGTCTCCACAAGGATGACACTAGTTAGAAGTTTGAATTTTACTCAAATTAGGGGGATTTTCAAAATATTCTGGTCGCTGCATCCTCTAGATTATGAAATTAGGAGAATTTGGTCTAAATTTGAGCTCCAAATGGCTTTGGCTATGCTGTTGCCATGGGCAGAAAATAAAGGTCCTTAGAAACAGCATAGTAACAGCATAGCCATAGCCAAAGCCACTAAATCGTAACAGCGCCCTCAGCGCCCAGCATTTACAGTTACGAAGAAAATACTCGTCCGGATTCAACGCAAGAGGAAATTTTGGCTTCGAAAACGGTTCTGTAAGTCTTTTTTCGAATCATTTTCCAATCATTGACATCTCAAACCACTGTAGGACACAACAAGGAGGACATTTTTGGGTGTGATTCTAATTTCGAGGCAAAATGACAACAATCCACTTTATGAAAGGGGTTCCTTCTGTCCCTACGGGAAATCCCGTAGGGACAGAATCATTCTGTCTAGTGCGTGTCCTGGTGCGTGGTCCTGTGGTGTTGGTGGTCGGGCAGCGTGTTTTTTTTACACCGCAGCGAGGGGTACACCCCAATTGTTCAACCCGAATAGAGTCTAAGTTTCCAATGACTGATATTTCTCAAGTGACAATCTTGGAAATAGTCACAACTCTTACTCTCACTATTACAAAAAAAGAAGAAACCGAGACATTTCGAAAAATCCCAAACATTACTGAGATTCGAACCAGGGACAAGTCGAGCTCTCTTCTAACCAGACCACGAAGCTGGTTGCAAACCGACCGCATTCAAAACCCTAAATTCCTTTAAAATAACTAACCCTAAACCCTAACCCTGAACCCTAACCTATTATATAGTCTCCTCTCAAGACGCTAAAAAGGTACAAAATCCCTCATTTTCCCCTCGCAGTGGTGTAAAAAAAAATTACGCGGTCGGGCAGACATTTGTGACTCAATATCCATCTGTTCGTCCTCCGTTTCCATCGTATCTTTGTCCGATTGGTCATATTGTGAATCCTCTGTTTCTTCCCCCGAAATTCCCTCTGCATCTTCATCCTTGGCCGATTTGGGTCGATTTAAATCCTCTTCGCTCCCTTCATTTTCTCTGTCCTTCCTTTTCCTGGTCTGCCCTGCCGCGACAGCCTCGTCGTCTCGGTGCATGTGGTGCCACTGCGCGCGGTGGTCGTGACTGCCGCAGACAAAACACCTCGTACGAACAGGGCAGTCCCGTGCATGCAAGGTGGCCTAATCCATCACAAATTCTGCAGTTTTTTTCCTGTCCTCTGTACCTTACGGGTAAAGAAAAACCATTGCATTTCACGTAGCTGGGGATTGGGCTTTTTAGTTTTCTTATCAGACAACTGCAAACACCCGTCTCCACTATTGGGTCAAAATGGTGACACTGGCTCCTGACGTTTGCTACAATTCCATACTTCGCTAACACACAAGCTATTACGCGGTCGCTCATTTCGTACGGCGCCTTGATATAGACGACTACAGAGTCGCTAATGCTGGCCCGCTCACAATTAACCAACATCTCACCCAAACCATGTCCATAGGTCGCGATCTTTTTACAGTCTCTCTCGTTATCGAAGGTAACATTGTACCACTTGTTTTCAATTCCGCACTTTCTCAACCGCTCCATAGACGTCGCGAGGCGTGACGACTAAGTCCACCGTGCGTGTAGAAAACCTAACGGTGTTAGGACTATTGAACTCCCCGCCTACAGCCCGTGCGTAGCCGTACATTGTATATCCAAGATGGCGGCTCCACTCCGAAGCAGTCCAATCTTGGCAGGCCAAAAACGGCCTTAAATACCGAAAATAAAAACCATTACATGTTCCTTTTCGTAGTGTAGCTAACAGAAAAGCAAATTAAACTGTTTGTTGACTTAACGGAACAACAAAAACGTAAAGAAACACCAACATTTTCACGAAAATTAGGAGCTCGATCCAACTTGCGTCTCAAGCGCCCTTTACCTGTCCTGATATTGTCCAATGTGGAATATGTGGACGGGAACCAGTCTAGCTCATGGCGACCCTCCTTGATCCTTGACTCGTCACTAAATCGTTCTCAGATACCCTATGCGCTTTGCCTCACGCTTTCATACTTTTCAGGTCGCAGTGGGAGCGTCATCGTGATCGCGGGTAGGTGTGACAGGGGTATAGACTGCCGAAGTGAATACGTCACCTTTTGTTGGTTGCCTAGGCAATTGGCTCTAAACTAAAAATCACTGAACCGTGTCCCTGTGCTTTTCCAATGGTACTTTTGTCGACAGCCAATTGCCATGGCAACCCACGTCTCACTACGGCTGTCTATTATGTAGGCGACTTGGAAAGAAACATCTCGCCAAGTCGATATGTTGATTTCAGAAAGTCGACTTGGCAACATCAATTCACCAAGTCGACTTGTTTAATTCAGGAGGTCGACTTGGCAACATCAACTATCTCGCCAAGTCGACTTACTAGATTTAGATAGTCGACTTGGAATCATAAATTATCTCTTCAAGTCGACTTAATCCATTATAAGTCAACTTGGTGAGATAAATAATCTGGGTATCTAAACAAGCTCTAAAGTGAAAATAGAGTTATAATGTGAAAAAGGAGAAAGGTTCACTAGAAACAGTGAACCTTTCCCCTGCGCATTAGCAATGGACCAAATTATTATAGCTACTGACGTCACACTTTAGCAGTCTAATTTGAAACCTTCATTGTGAATTCCACGTTTCCGCGTGACAGCGGGTCACTCATTTAGAGTAACTTGATATGTTTTAATTTTTATTTTTTAGCTTCCGCCCAAACTAACACGACGGATGTCATTAACAATACGACGGCAGAGACAACAACAACAACAGGTTAGAAATTAACGCAATACATAGGCCTACATATCAAAACTGTCAGTTCTATGCATATCGGGGAATTAAGTTAAAGACCGATTACATTTTTTAAAAACAGGAATAACAGCAACACATAGCTATTAAAAGAATCATGTTGATAAATTGCCTTGTAGATATTTTAGATGTTTTTGTGTTGAATGAATGTTAAAAAAACATTGCTGCAAACAATACCATTTTTCACGAATAAAATCACGTTTGTTACCATTGTATTGCTATCAACGCTTTTAGTCAGGTTTCTCTTGTCAACTCAAATAATATATCGGGCTTTAAATGCATTATGTAGGCCTAAATGACAAAGACAACTGCAGCCGATTTCACGAATCATTACGCACTGCGTAAGTTAGGCCCTAGACGTTGTTATTGTTTCGTTTTGAACGTCCGTCCCGAAAACCGATCGCCGCGAGACAGTCAATAACAACGTCTAGGGAATCTCGTATGACAGCGCCGTGCGCGCGCACCTATTATGCATAATGTTATGCAGAGCGCACTGTCGCCTGCTTAATTACTATACATGTTGCACGATGTCTAGTCCCCTGTGTCCTCACATCGTGGCATGACTGCACGGGGAAGCCGCGGGCTGGGAAAATCGTATAATGCCCTCGGCAAACCTTACGATTTCGACACGGCAATTTAGAGATTTTGTTGGAAATACAATTGTATAGGACATTGCAAATGATAGGTCCTGTTCCACAGATAATCGAGGCCACAGTTGAACCTATTTGCCAGTTTAAAACCCGCCAGTTCGGGAAAATAATATTTCAAGCTGTACATTTTTTTGGAATGAAAACAAAAACCGGGTGAAATTAAAACACTGCTTGTTGCCATATAGCTTGATCGTGTGTTGAACAGTTTATTGGCCTAAATCTCTATGGTTCAGAAATCTTCGGAAATAATCTGGAATATTTGACAGATACACATTTCATTTTACCATCCCATAACAGAGAAAATCGCTCACACCATGGAGCTATAAATAGTTTCATGCTTGACGAAATCTGGAAGAAATGAACTCGCAAAAAGCAAATATTGCACACCGGGCGACTCGTGCGGGCACAAAAACGTAGGATCGACAAGAGAGAAACATTTTTTCGTGACATAAATTCCCCTTCCCTCCCAGTGGGTTTTCAAAATGTCAACTTAAAACCAGCAATAGCACTGTCATAAGATAAATCCTTAGGCATATGCTAGGGACTTGGAAATCCGTGACATCATCAGTCGTGCAGTCGCGACACTATTACTTCAACTTGGTCAAATCCGTAACCGAAGTTTGCAAGTTTGATAGACTGCTGCGTGAAATTGCACTTTAGTTTCCGTCATTTAAAGGAGTGTGACCAGATCACTTTTTTTTACCCATAACTCCCCGGGACTTACCTTATGGGTCATGAGATTTTTATATCATAACATCCGTTATATTTTTCTGATTACGGAACTGAAACTCCCGCGCTTCTAGGCCGCATATTTCCGAGGATATCGTCGAAAATCCACCGATTATTTGTAAACTAATTTTCCAGTATCAACGTTTATCCGCTGAAAGCATACTCGATAGTTTTGTTCAATTTTTTACTGGAAATTGCGAATGTTTTCGGGTTTTTGGGACATGGGAGGTGTGTATGGGAGTTACTTGATAATATTGGTAAGTTACATCGAAAACTATTTTCCAGAAACTCTGGTCACGCTCCTTTAAGTGCGCGTGCGTTAAGAAAAATCTACCCGTATCTGCATACAAAACTAACGCATGCGCACTAATTTCCCCCTGTTTCGGGGGAACAAATTTTAACACAATCAACGATCACACCAATATAATTATTGGGAAGATCACGGCTTGCAGCTGTGACCTGGTTTATTCAGCTATACCTCACATGTCTTATCATGTACAATCCAGTCACTTTGATCAAAAAGTTGTTTACGATGATTGTTACGATGCAAAGTAAACTTATCTGTTAAGCAAAACCCCTTAACAAACCGAAGATCATCGCCGAGTGTGATCAGACTGCTACAAATGTGCACATTTTAACAGTTGCTGTGTTGGTTGCCAGATACGAAAAACCACAAAAACCCATTGGGTTTTATAGTTGCATTAAATACATATGTCAGTGATCCAGCCTGATCTCCAGATCTCTAGAGCCGGAGGCAATGTTTGTTTTAAATTTCTAAACGACATAGGCATATGTTGTTGTTGTATATTTTATGGCATCTTCGGCAACTAAGGCCCTTTTGAAAAAGAAAATGTCGGTGTAGAGGAAAGTGCCGCACGGTAATCTGATTTTTTACATGAGGTCTATGGGGATGCATCTGATTGAAAGAGGCAGCTACCTAACTTAACATCACATAATATTTGCACCAAAACGGAGGTTTTTATTTTATAAAAATAGCAAGAAGGAACTATGTGAAGAGTTTAGATATATTTTCGTAAATGATTTCGACCGATTCAATATTTCAGATACACAGTGTTCAAACACTGTAATCCAAAGTGTTGTTTTCAAGGTTATATCACAAGACCATCGCAAGGACCTGTAGGTTCCCACAAGTTCACTGAATAGTCAAGCCAAAAGTTACCCACTGCAACATCAACATGTTTATTTGCGCATTATTTTAATTTGTGAGTCGTGGCTGTTTGGCAGACTCACATATTATTTGCAAGTACTTGCGGTGGTCTTGCATTGGCCACGATACTCCAGATTATGAACTTAACAAGTGCGATGACAAGGACGTATCCCTTAGCAAAGGACATACTGATTGTGTGTTGAAGAAGAATAGGCCTACTTGGTGACATATGAAGCCCGACGTCTAACGTATTTTTTTCTGGTATTAATTTCCTAAATAGGAGCAAACACTACAACAGAAGGGATGGCCAATGCCACGACCAATGCCACGACCACAGCAGCAGATGGGGCGACCATGACCAATGCCGCGACCATAACAGCAGATGGGGTGACCATGACCAATGCCGCGACCATAACAGCAGATGGGGTGACCATGACCAATGCCGCGACCACAGCAGCAGATGGGTCGACGATGACCAATGCCGCGACCACAGCAGCAGATGGGGCGACCATGACCAATGCCGCGACCACAACAGCAGATGGGGTGACCATGACCAATGCCGCGACCACAACAGCAGATGGGGTGACCATGACCAATGCCGCAACCACAGCAGCAGATGGGGCGACCATGACCAATGCCGCGACCACAGCAGCAGATGGGGCGACCATGACCAATGCCGCGACCACAGCAGCAGATGGGGCGACCATGACCAATGCCGCGACCACAGCAGATGGCGCGACCACAACCAATGCTGTGACCACAACTCAAGCACCCTGTACTCTAACCCGTAAGTTCAACAAGATCTTTCGTAATTGGGTTATTCCATGAAGTTGGGATACGGTGTCCCCTGTTACATCGGAGACATTTTTAGGCCTACCCTACATGTTTAGACTTACAAATTGTACCAGCGGTTGCATGACATAAATCAAGAACCTCCATTACATGTATTTGCAACAAAATATATAGCATCTTCAGTCAACTAAATGGAATTTTGTTCAAATGTAGGTGTGACATTTGATGTTGTTCAATATATTTCTTTTTTAAAAACATGAAAATTCAGTAAGATAAAAACAAATTAATAAATAAATATTTAGATTTAAAACGATTGTTCAGATTGAGAACTGTGTACTGATGTCAAATTCAACAAAACCACTTTCACGGTCAGAGTGAATTGGTATACATTGGCATGGCGTCCCCGTTTCAAGTAATTCAAAATTGCTAAACTTCATCAAGACTGAAGACCCACAAATTGTAACAGAACAAGCAAAGCAACCACCCCCCAAAAGAAAGGAATACAATTTTGTTTTTAATTTGGAGGGAGTGTAGCCAGTCATATCGGCTTATTGCGGACAGGCGCACGCACAAAATGCATTATATTAAAATTAAAAATGAGTCAGAGCAGAGGGGGCGGTACGTATATCGGACCTTTTTTCTTGGCTTGCGCTGTTTACGAATTATCGCAATAAAACATGCGCAAATGCGTGGTTTAATGCGCAAACTCATTTAAACGAAGTCCGTACTCCATTCCGCAGCTCGATTGAGCGATTACTTGGAAATTACCCCATTTAAATTTGACACATTGTTTATTACATCAAAGTTTCATATAGTCTGGTACCCGGACCAAAAATCTTTTGACTAGACTGAATTTAAGGTCCGGCAGCCGCCAATTTCCCGAAGTTACCCGAATGCACGTCCGGTCGTCCGGACGTTACCGTTAATCATCGGGTACACTTCGTCATTGTTTAGAAAATTTGAATTGACGTCGCGTGCACGTACGGGTGCTGCTGCGTGTGTATTTATGGTGATGTGCCACGGAATCAAAACTACGCAGTGGCTGTCAGTGGCTATAGTTACGGAATTGCAACAGATTAAAACTACATGTACAATATGGAGCTCACTGGGTGATGCAGACAAGGTTTGAATTTTCTTTTTGATGCTAGCCTACATGTATATTAAAATGGGCATATTTAATATTTTAAGGTTAATATATTAAATTTGTATTTTGTCAAATATGGAATAACCCCTTTCAAATTGTTGTACACGCATGCCATATAGCGCGCAGCGCGCTTTGAAAATTAACGGTTATGTGCTTCTAAAAATAAATGCATGACGTAATGCTTTAAAAAGTGCTATTTTAAACACGACAGTAGCCGGTCCTCATATTCAGTCGTTGTATGTGGAATATGTGGAGCGGGAACCAGTCTAAGTTTCATACGGAATGACTAGCCTATTTCATTTCATTTTCATTTATTATTTCTCAGGGCAAACATGAAAGGTACAGTACACACAGATGAAAATTGACATAAAACAAAACATTACATGGTAACACCCCTGAAGGATTGCCAAATGTGAACTAAATCACAATCGAGTGGCTCTCCAAATGCCGCCATGCCAACACTTAAAATACACATGTACAAAATAAAATAATACTAGGTAATTAGGCGTTTTAAATAAATAAATAAATAAATACATAGTGCATAGTATTGGTCGATTAAAAAATACATTCTTGTACAGTTATATATGTTGAAGTATGGTTAAATTACAAATAGATTTGCTTACAGTAAAGGGGCTATGCAGGAGAGGAAGTATAAATAAATAAATATGTAGACGGAATTTAAGTACATTGATGAAAAATCTCCTTCTTAAATAAAACCAAAAAAAACAACAACAACACAAACAAACAAACAAACAACAAAACAAAACAAGACAAAACGACAACAACAACAACAACAACAAAACAAAACAGAAAAAAAGAAAAATATTAAACCCGAAACATGATGTCGCTTACATGCGCACAATTCCTTGGTAGAATACCAGACAGCTTGTAGGGCCATAGAAAAGCGCGCATGTAAGCAGACCAAGACTTTTATGTTTCGGGGGTGCAGGTCTACATGTACTTAGGATGGAAATATGATGGATTTACCGGGAGACAGAATATGATTACGCAAACAACTGAAAAACTTGGACATATTTAGTACAACTTGTTCCTTAACAACAGGTGGTAAACTATCCCATAATCTAGGAAACTTAACAAATAGGGAATGGTGTAAGCAGTTAGTGCGGCCCCCCTTATGAACAAACTTGACCGAATCACAATGCCTAGAATTAACAGTAACATAACTGTGGATATTTACATCAAAATTATTATACAAACATTTAACAACAAAAGAAATTGACAAAAAATGAAGTCTGTTGATCAACAAAGGAATTCCCAATTGCTTACATCTAGAAGGGTAGTCTATGTCGACATTGTTAGGTCTGGCTCTTCTAGGGAGACCAAGACAAGAACGTGTGAAACGCCTCTGAACCTTTTCAATAAGTGATTGATGAGTGTGTAGGCTTGGGCACCAGACAGGAGCAGCATACTCCATGACAGGTCTACATAGGGAGGTGTAAAGTTTAACTAGAACGGTGGAATTATTACTCTTAACTACCCGTCTGATAAAGCCACAAAGTTTGGTAGCTTTAGAAGTAACACTATCAATGTGATTCTTCCAACTGAGATCACGAGAGATAATGACACCTAGATACTTGTACTGGGAAACAACTTCGAGAGAATCAGAGCCAATATTATAAATGGGACTAGGAGGATGTCTGCTACGAGTTACAGTCATAAATTTACATTTCTTAGGATTAAGTGACATGTGATTAATATTACACCAGTTAATTAAATTGTTTAAGTCACTTTGAAGGATTACTGTGTCAGAGTCGGATCTAATGGGTCTGTACAATACAGTGTCATCTGCATATTGTCTAAGACTGGATTGAACACAGAATGGGATATCAACAACAAAGATATTGAAAAGCAAGGGCCCAAGAACAGAGCCTTGTGGTACACCTGAATAAACTCTTAGCTGCTCTGACTGGGTACCTTGGAAGATTACTCTTTGTGATCTGTTGCTAAGATAAGAGTTAAACCATGATAAAACCGAGCCATATATATTTTCCATTTGATTTTATTTATTTCCTGTTTAATTTACCTAGTGAATTCAACAGCGTACCTCCCTTGTTTGTAGTAGATGAGCTGACGACGTAATTTGCATAGGGTGACCTGCATGAAATCATGGAATTGTACAGATTGTGACTGGCTGATTTATGCTACCAAAAACGGTAGTGACTATAAAGAAAAACATAAGAATTCCTCACAGTTCAAAAAAGGCCGAGCGAATGAGCCACTTGGCGTTTGTAGACTCTACTCAAGTCACCAAATCGCCGCGTGTAGACTTGTCAAAAGGCTTATAATACACTTTACTATTAGTGAATATTACGTCATCGATTTGTGCGTACTTGTGGCGTTTACACAAATATCCCAAGTGTTGTTCTGTTGTTTACACTGATAGTAACGCCTCTACACCTTAGTGAAAAACGGACAGAGAAAGGTAACGATTTTGAGGTTTGGCTAATCGTAGTCGTAATCACTAACCGTGCACACCGAAACCTCACTAATATCACATGATTAGTTTACAAATATCATGATATCAGCTCTCCGAGGTATTAGAAGCTGACACGCTAGATACAGGACACGCTAAAATACAGGAATACAATGAATTTCAGGGGTTCCGATTTTAATGAGGCTGGATCCGCCTCTGCGTACTGCCCGCTTTATGCTACGTTTACACCATGTCCCCGGCAGTCCCGGCGCCCCGGTTTGGCCAAAACGTGGCGTGCCGTGGAACTTTTATTGTCTTTTTATTACTTTGGCTCGACTCGGCCCTAGTTGGGCCGGTGTGTTGCGTTCTACCACGGTGCGTTACGTCCCGGTACGGAAAGCGAGGCGGACGGCGCGCCCCGGAAAAGGACGGCGCGCTACGTTTCAAGCACCGTTCCACTACGGATGGGTCCACGTCCCAGGCCGGCCTGCTAAGTTCTGATGCGGTGCCTCACGTTCGTGTCACGTTAGTTGTCCCGGTGTCGCGTGCTCGATCCACCGGCGTGTAAATTCTTCCGGATGGCGCAATAGGAATTTCCAGCACGTAGCGGTGAATGTATTTCATTCCGTGCGTGCTCACACTTCCGGATACTCAATACGAACGGCATGTATAGCGCTGTACAAAAACAAAACATGTTCACGTATGTACGTCTGCATAGGCTGTGTGAGCATTACTACCCTTTCGTGTACATGCGTGCACCTTTTTTCACCCGTACCCTTTTTCACACGTACCTAGCCTATACCTTAGTCAGTGAGTATAAGTTTCGCGCTGAAAAGATTGAGATGCGCCACGTGCAAATATGATGCGTGTACATACGTGCATGCTACCGTACGTAGTATACAAATATTGACTGCAATGAGGGGCATGGTTAAGATTATAGGCCCAAGGTGATCTCGAAGCCATGACTATGCCCCGAGGCGGAAGCCGAGGGGCATAGTCATGGCTTCGAGATCACCGAGGGCCTATAATCTTAACCATGACCCGAATAAACAGCAGTCAATATTTGTTTTATATACCGAATGTGTAGATTTTTGTCATCTGGTTGGTTAAAAGTAACGATACATCATACATACAGTCATGACAGTGGTCCTTCGCGTTTCGATTTCGGAAGCTGATCTACGGCGGAAATGTTGTATATTTACAGCAAACATTTGTAGCATAATCACTTGGCACTTTGGTAGCACATTTCACCTGACACAGTTTTCACTGAAGGCCACTTCTCTTACTTTCTTAAGGACTATCATCTACGACAGACGACAAAATGACGTCGAGATTCCACCATTACCGTCCTGATGAATGTTTACGTGAAGCGCACAGCTGCATAGTTGGTGCACAGCTATAGCTATGCTAACACATGTAATGCGCGCGTCCGGAACCCGCTAAATGACTATGCCCAGCTGCATAGTTGGTGCACAGCTATAGCTATGCTAACACATGTAATGCGCACGTCCGGAACCCGCTAAATGACTATGCCCACGGGCATAGTAAAGACTATGCCCGCTGGCATAGTCACAATTCTGCGCGGCGGTGTCTAGCTATTTCAATGCCCGCACTTTTAACCAATCAGATGACAGGAATCTACGCATGAGGTATATAATGTACACTATACACGCTGGGCCGGAAGATTCAGCACTGCACGAAGCGGTGCACTTTTGTTATGCAGTGCGCATGACGTTGCATTACGTGGATGACCAAATTTGGTCATCCCGGAAAAATTTACATGGCGGTTAAATTTACACGCGACACCGGCCCATACGTTCCTGACGGTGTGCGAGGGTCTGCTGCGGCGCCCTGCGACTGAACGTGGCAGCTGTCACGTTTCACGCCCCGGTGGTCACCCGGTGAGCCCCGGTGGGTATAAATAGTGCATTTTGGAGCGCGATGCAGTGAGGCGTAACTGGCCGTGAGCAACAACCGCAGTTCACCAGGCCGCATTCACACCATGCTGTGGCCACTACCGTGACGGGCCCTGGCAGACCGTGGGGTGCCGGGCTTCCAAACGTGGCGGAGCGCGAGGCACCGGCCGCGATCAGAGGTCCCCGGCACCCCACGGTGCCACACCCCGGTGAGTCAAGGCACACTGCGGTCCGTCACGCCATGTGACGGAAGCCCCGTCCCACTGCGGCCCAGGACGATTCTCATTATTGCCGGGACTGCCGGGGCAAAATTGTTGACAGAGCTGCTCACTGGCCGGTCACCGGCCGGTGGCAAGGGTGAGCTACGGTCATTCACGTTTCGCCACCCCGGTCCCCTACGCTCCCCGACGTACATCCCGGTGCCTCCACGGTGCTCCTCTACCGGGGCGCCGGGACTGCCGGGGACATGGTGTAAACGTAGCATTACGCGTTACTTCGTAAAGCGCGTTCGTAGTAAAGCGCGTGCGCAGTAAGCTATTTCCCGGGCAGCCGGGAGTATTTTACTACGCTTGCGCTTTTGACATGCGCGCGGATAAATAGCAAAAATAACTAATGGCACGTGATGGGGAATTGACCAGTGAGAATGCGATTTTTCTTTATGAATATGTATGAGATATGGTAATTGTATATCATCGCTTATTTGCTGCTATTTTGTTTATTTTATTTCATGTTATTTTCATGTTATTTTATTTCATGTGTTTTTTCCGTGGTATCTCATTTGACATCTTTTTGTCATTCACCCCTAACAGTAACTTGCCTTGGTGGATTATGCAAGATCAGCATTGTTTGTTTATTTCTTAAATGAACTCGGGACATTTGTTTGCAAAGTATATATAGGTTTTCTTGGCCATTTTCACCAAGTTTTCATTCAATTTAGCGCCGTGCTCATTCAATTTAGAATAAAATTGAATGACCACATTGATTGTCAGTCAAGAGTCAACGATCTAAAAAAAATATTCAATTTCAATCTTTGCGCACTCCGCGTCTTTAAGTTTTGTTCGCCTTTTTAAAGGGTGCTTTCAAATAAAAAGTATCGCATCGGTCATTCAGTTTCGTAGGGACCAGCACAAAAGGTTGTTTTGGCATTTATTTTCATTAATGTGCAGACATTTTTCAAATCTGTTTGAGCACATTTTAATGAATTTTATTGTGTCAATATTCCTATGCACGTCAGAAGATGGGTAAACAAACTAAAGGATTAATGAACTCGTCAACATTGTTTTTTTACATTGACAAGATCAATCAAAATTCCCCAAAAGATCATTAACGACAAAAGCTAACCTTTCCCAAATGTTACATGATGGAAAGAAAATCATTAACCCTTTTCATTTCGTCATCGCTTATATCCTTTGAATCAGTTGTTTCATTATAAATTCTACAAACCTAATGATTTTTAAAAGTAACACCCAAAGAAAACAGGGGGAAAGAAAATTAATTAAAAATCTCATTAATTTAAACAGAAGGTTGATGTAAACGATTGCCCCAAGACGAAATAGAAACGAAAGGCGTGGTTATAATACGTCTGACCGGCATCAACTTTTGATAATTTGAATGCAACAATCTCAGTTTGATCAAATGTGAACAAAATCACGTGCAAAATTGAATGACCAATAACTTAAATGATCAGCAAAACTAAACACAACACAACAAGTAAGTCCCCCCCCCCCACCCCCCCCCCCCCTAAATAACTCCTCATAATTTCTTAAGTAAGAACTTTTTAAAGATCACGACTAGTAAGGAATATTTCTACTGTTGTTGGGTAACTGTTGTGTGAAAATCAGAGGCATCCATTACTTCATAGCTGACTGAGCACAAATTTAAGACAAAATGACCCAATTTCAAAATTTACAAGAGTGTATGCATTTACTACAGTTTATTGGAAAACGGTTATGTTCATCAATGTTCAGTAATGTGTGTATCCACCACGCTTGTCAATGACATCCAGACATCGTCTTCTCATGGTGTTGATGAGTCTAGTCATCCGCTGCTGAGGGATAGCCATCCATTCTTCCTGCAATAATCGTGACAAATCATTCAGATTGCTGTCTGCATTGATACGGGCATATACACAGAACGCTTAAGCTGGTCCCAAAAATGCTCGATGGGATTCAGGTCAGGCGAATTTGCAGGCCACACCATTCTCTGGATTCCCTTACGAGCCAAAAATGCGTTGACCTCTCTTTCTCTGTGTGGACGGGCGTTATCGTCCATAAGGACAAATTCATTACCATGGGCAGCAGCATATGGTGCAACATGTGGACGCAGAATTTCGTCGACATATCGGTGGGCATTCAAATTACCGTTGATCGGGACAAGCAGGGTTCTATTGGTTAGAGCCGGTACTTATACCAGCCCACACCATAACACTTCCGCCACCAAAAGCTGTAACAGTCTGCACACAGCACTCAGCATGTTGTTCACCCATCCGACGCCAGACACGTTTCCTACCATCAATGTGACGAAGACAGGAACGCGTTTCATCTGTGAACAAAACATTCATCCACTGTTGCCTGGTCCATCGTGAATGATTTCTGGCCCATTGAAAACGAGCCTCTCTGTGACGGATCATTAGGATGGACTTTCTTACCAGACGTCCGGCATGCAGTCCAGCAATATGCAGACGGTTTATGATAGTCTGCACGGAAACCCTCGGACGGTTAGGTAATCGAAGTCCGAACTGGATCTGTTTTGCTCAAAATTAACATAAACAAACATTTAAATGAAAGAAGCTTGAAGATGAAATGTGTTTAAAAGCAACTTGCAGTTTAACCCCAATTGTGAGAAAAGCATGTCTTACCTGTTGATGTTCTTTGCCTCAGAGTCCGGTTAACGTTGGGTCGATCCTTCACCTCTCCAGTATCCTGGACTTTTTGGCGTAGTTTTCTTATGGCTTTCGGGCTTACACCCATTGTTCGGGCTACCTGTTTGACAGGGGTCCCACCCTGTAACATCCCAATGACAATGGCCCTGTCTTGATTAGACAATCTGGGCATGATGTTAAGTGTTCAAATGCAGTAGTCCTATGCTTTTGGATTGCTTGGTGTATGTCAAGGGAAAAACTATGAATTGTAGGTTAGGGCGACAAATCGTGTGTAAAAAAGGTATATTAGGGCGACCTGCTCAATAGGGCGACATTTTGGTGTCGCCCTAATATTTTTGAGTTTAAAATTATTTTTTTTAGGTCAAAAAACATTTTTTTTAGGTCGAGAACCATTTTTATTGGGATTGGAGCTGTTTCTCTTTGGTCTGCGACCATTTTTGGAAGCTTTGGGTAAAAAAATAAGGTGTCATTTTGAGTGATTCTTGCCGAAATTTCGGTGGTCTCCGGCGAGAGTCTTGCCGAAATGTCGCCCTATTGCGTCATTCAGCGTTCTTTAAATTATTATTATTATTATTATTATTATTATTTCTTTCTGGTATTCATACCAAGGATTCCTCAATAGTGCTCATTGCACTGTCACTCGCAAGCGTGAGGAAACCCATGAAGAATTAGAATTAGAAATGCATGGCCAGAGACACCGGGGATGATCCCCCTTGCTCTTCACGAAAGAATGCTCTGGGATCTTTAGAGTGCGTTTCCATTACCTAACACACTGGACCAACGGCTTTACATCCCTTCCGAAGGATGGAGCAAGTGTGGTTGAGTGCCTTGCCCAAGGGCACAGGTACCGTAGCCGTGGGGAGGTTCGAACCTGCAACCCCAAGTTTTCACCTATGATTGCGAGTCAATGACCTAAACCGCTCGGCCACGGTACCCCACAATGAGACAGGTCAGACAACTTAATGGTCTTACATGTGATTTTTGATAATGGGTCACAATGTTATGAATGCCTCCCATTGCCTAAGAACTTTATGGCTATATGATCATTAATTAAAATTGTGCTGGAATGGCGGGGATTTTAAACTGTATTTAACCACAGGTGTTGTTTCACAATCAAATACAGAGTGACATGCATACACTCTTGTGAATTTTGAAATTGGGTAATTTCGTCTTTAATTTGTGCTCAGTCAGCTATGAAGTAATGGATGCCTCTGATTTTCACACAACAGTTACCCAACAACCGTAGAAATATTCCTTACTAGTCGTGATCTTTAAAAAGTTCTTACTTAAGAAATTATGAGGAGTTATTTAGGGGGGAATTACTTTTTGTGTTGTGTTTAGAAAAACTAACAATACTTTATTATGGTTGAAGTTTTTCAGCAGGCAGAAGTTATTTCTGTCCTGAAAAACACCTCATACAGACCACGCAAACCGGTGCCGCACATATGACTGAGGGACTCCCCATGCATTATTCCCTTTAGTAAGCACACCAACTCCTCCGAAATCCTGAAGGGAATTATTTTATAATGTGTTGGATGTTGGAGACACAATGGGGGAACGATGGAAGGAAATTACCATTTTGTTTCATTTCGTGATCACCTGCACAGAAAGGGGCCGTCTTTAAAGTACGTACGCACAAAAAGCTGACTTTTTAGACCCACCCCCCCCCCCCCCCCCCCCCCCGCCCCCCCCCGCCCCCTCCCCCTGTACGCAAAATTCGTGACGTCACCCATATACTGTTTATTTTTATTCCATTTATTTACCCAGGGTGTGCCCAAACAGTTTACAAAAACTTGTTTCCATTGGGGCCCTGCAAACACTCATAAAACAAATATATTAAATTAAACAACTTCACAATCACAAACAAACTGGAATAAGATATGCCTACAACAACTACAACATCAACAATTCACAAAACATTAACACTCGCACAATTGGACAAAACTAATAGTTACAGAAGAACATCATCACAACAAATATAGGTTATCCCGGCGAATTTACGAATTTTTCTTATCATTTTCATTATCAGCCATTCTATTTCGCCTGATCTTTGCATATCCGATCAAATTTGGGTTTCTTTTTAATTGCTGGGCATCCAATTTAGATTTTATTGCACTCCTTTTTATTTTCCAGAGCGTTCATTTTAGTTCTGTGCATTCTATTTCGTTTTGGGGCACACAATACTTAATACGCAGCATTCCTAAATTCAATGCTTGCTATCTTTTGATGGTTAATTCATTCAAATTCACGAATGTTGGTGAGTATGTGACAAATTTACCATACTTTTCTTTTCTTTTTCGTTTATGTGCAATCGTTTACATCGTTTGACCATTCACATTAAAACAAAATTGATGGATAAAGTTACCAGTTTTTGCTTAGGTTCAAAATCTGAAACATTTCTATCAAACAGACATGTGTGATATAACGATATAACGAAATAATGAAACGAAAAGGGACGGGGGTTTTCTTTTCTTTTCTACTTGATTGTAAGTTTTAACAAATCTTTAGGGGGCATCTTTATGCTGACATGTTTTTAACCCTTTGACGTTTGTTTACTGTCTCTTGTTCGCTCTGGTTTTGTAAGCTGAATTATCCATCAATCTCTTGATGTGCAAGACATCGTGGCATGTATGTTTGGCAATTGTTATACCACCGGGAACACTTGGCTTGGGTAATTTGTCCAAGGTTTTCTTAGGCCACTTACATCAGACGATCACATCTCCAATCCTGTAGGTTCATTCCTGCTTCTTGCGCAGCTTGTCGATCCCCTACTCTTTGTTGCCATTCTGGAAGAGCTAGATCTCTCTCGACTCCGGCTTTGAAGGCATGGTGAGCCATTTCAGTCATGTTTAGGAATCGGGAGTAGGGAGGAAGTCGCTTTAACTGGATCAGGGGAGGGGCATCTGGTGGTAGCTCTGCGTTCACGTGTGGGCGGGCGTTATCGTGGACCAAAAAGATCGGCTCATCCTGGGGAAACATATTCTCGCACTCGCGTGCTGTTTCCGCCATGAACCCCTCAAACTTCTCTCTTGTGACGGTTTCAAACGCAATGCGATGATGGACCAGTCCTATCTCACCAGAAACTGCAAAGGTTACATTGCGAGAAACATGCGGATTCTCAGGCAGGGCATGCTCCAGGTCTTCTTTCATTTGCTTTAGAGTTAGAAGGGGGTTCAAGTCTAGCAGGCGCTGTAGCTCGTTCCTCATTTCACCGTCCATCTTGGTGTTATGAGCTCCTCCTTTGGGCAGACTTTGATGGCGACCAGTGCGAACATAATTGGCAACAATGGACCTTGCAGTCGCTCTTTTTACTCCCAGAGTATCTGCTAGCTCTAGATAGTCGGCGTTGTTATTCTCGAATGCGTCGATCAACCTCTCCTTATCCACATTTTGTACCCTACTGTAGTGTCGACGGGCCGCCATCTTTATGTCTGAACACTTAATTAAGAGAGATATAAAGGTGTGAACACACTGATTGCAGACGTTTGATATGATTACGCTGAGAGAGCCCGGGCTTTTATATATACGGATATGCAGGAATGTCCTAAAATATGACTAGAAAAATTTGGAATATGTTTGCCCATTAATGGAATTGAATGCTCGATCAACCCCTTGCTCCTGTTCAGACGAAATTGAATGACCAGTACCATACTTTTAATTCGAATACAGCTAAACCGCGATAGAATGTGGCCTTTCAAAAATCAATCATGAAATAGTCTCAATGCCGTCGCTCTATATAGGTAATCCTGACGCATGCGCTCCCGTCACTCTGAAGGGGTGTGCAAACATACGTGTATACATTGTATATTGATATTGTTCAAAACCGTTTTGTTTTCTGATACTGTATACAGAAATGAGCACAAACAATTGGTTCTTTTTCCCGCTAGTCCCGTCGTCCATGCCATGAAAGACTGATGGGACATGGTTGTAGTTGAGTCTATCACAAGTTCAGAGCCGATAAAATCACAAGTCCGTGAAAAGTCCGTCACAAGTCCAGTAACAAGAAGCAACGGATGAACACGCACACAATAATGCCTTTGTTGGAGTTCATTTGAATGGTTTGTGACTTGAATTAAGATTCGGGGACTTGTGGAGGCTTGTGAGGACTTGTGATGGATCTGTGACGGACTCGACTACAACCCTGTTATGGGGAAAGTCATAGTTGGATGGAAAGTGCCTGATATTTACCTCGATATCTATAAATAATAAAGAATTGCAAAGTTTAATTTTTCATTTTTTACTGGATTTTCTACCAGAGCTTAATATATTTAACGGCACAATGACGGTCACCGATCTCGGCGGCGAAGAAGAGCTAATGTACAGAGCCGAATTGTCAAATTCCTCCTCCGAGGCTTTTATGGTTTTTGCAACAAAAGCCTGTGAGGTAGGTTCATCGTCAAACCCTATTTTTAAACTGCTGTAGATCGTTGTTTGTCCGACTTCTGCTATCCTTTTCCACATTATTGTTCATTTAATTTTTTGGTCACCTACAAATATTTCGCATGATTGTAGCTTGTCAATGTTTTTTAAATCAAACCAGTGCAATCATCAGATCAAGAAGATCGAGTTGAGTCGAGTAGATTTTTTTCTGCCGAGTCACTTCGAGTCGCTGGTCAAGTTTCTAATACCTGAAAAAGTCGTCGACGTTTTCACGAAGGGAACGTTTGGGTCACTAATCGCATGAGCAAACTTTCCAGAAAATCGCATTTGATGTGGTTTAGATTTTTAAGCGACATTTTGAACAGCATAGCTCCACTGAAACGACCAGGTTTTTGTATCACATGAAAGCACGTATGATTGGCTTCTCACACGTGGCACTTCGGCCTAAAAATTATTAATTAGTTGCGAGTAACTAATTGATTAACAGAAGATTCTGTTTGTGAAAACGTAAAATCAATAAATCAAGAGATCTGCCTTTGCGGCTGTGAAACGTTCAGGCCAGTAAGCGTTGATTCCACACATTCGCATGTTAAACGTTCTCTTCGTGAAAACGCGTATAGTGTCATGTGATTCGACCCATTCAAGAACATCCCTTTTCGTTTGGTTTTAAAACGGTCTCTTCGTGAAAACGGAAAACGGCACTTTGTGAGAAATTGTCCCGTTCATTAATTAAAATAATTAGGGTTTTGATCGCTTTTACAAACAAAAAAAGTACTTCAGCGCTATGTAGATGATTCAGTTCTTAATAATTTTCAGCAAAAATCCCAAAACCGTAAATATGACAATTGTTTGTCAATGTTTACCTAGTTCGTGAAAAGGCCGACGGAGTTCTCAACACAGCACCGTCTGTTTGTTCTACACATGCACACTCGCAACTCTGAATGGGTTGTATATATTCGGATTTACAGCTTGTAATAGCAATAGCCGCCATTTCGTGGGGCAGTTTCTTTGTACCTTGAGGACATGCATGGTTGCACATATTGCGCTTCCATTGTTCAACAGTTATTCGATACGGTCTATAAGGTGCACCACCAACTGGGGCCAATTTAATGGCGCTGCTTAAAGGAGTGTGGCCAGATCACAGTTTTTTTACCCATAATTCCCCGGGGCTTACCTCATGGGTCATGAGATTTTTATATCATAACATCCGTCATTTTTTTCTCATGAAAATGTTTGGCGCAAAGCAGCCCGGTACCCTGGCTTTATTTGCGCGAATCGCTAACAGCGCACAAAATGCATCTAACTATTTGTGTTGTTGGTGGCGCTGTTTCGTTAGACTGGCGATTTAGACTGGATTCCGCCCCACCTATTTCACATACAACGATTGAATATGAGAATCATACTTGCGATTGGTAACGGGTTCCCAGCTAGCTTAGCGCGGTGTAACACGGTAAATGAATGGGCACCAGCCAGTGTCTTCCGATCCACGGATCGTTCAACGCACGAGTCGATCGTTTCACTCAAACAATAGGGTCATTAAAAGTCTTTTTCAAGTCGAAATACTGATCTTGTGTATTCGGATATTTTACCGGTATGTTCCAATGTGAGTAAACATTACGCTACAGCTATTAGCACTAATAAAATATAGTCGGAAAAGCCAACTTTAGTCATGTCAGTCTGATTTCGAATTCTGCTACTAAAGCGAAACAGCGCGATTTCGATTCGTGTCACTATTTACGATCAAGACGTTAACTTACTCTCCAATTTCCACCTTAATATTTTGTATTTTTTAAAGTTTTCTTGCTATGAATATTATTTTTGCGATGTATTTTATATGATTGTTAAGTTAGATCTAGATCAAATTTTCAGAAAATCTTGCCACGCTCCTTTAAGCGCTAGCTTAGTTGTGCTAACTTTAGGGCTATTTCACGGTCGCGACGTGCTTAAAGGCCCAGTGTATCATTTGCAATGACCCCAAAGAGTAATCGACGAGTTTACAGGGGAAAAGTTCTGAAAGTAAAGATTGAATTAATAGCAACTACCCAAATGAAAGGTTTCCGCTCAAAATGATATAATTTACCAGAAAATAATCCGTAAAGATGAAATTATTTAGATCGTTTGCAAACGATTTACTTATTTTTGGTTCGCATCTACGCGGTCCAAAATGCATGGGCGCTGTGTACTACGTGTGCGTGTTCGATCCAACGCAATGCATTTTTATGGATCGCGCGCACACGCAGTATATGATGTGCGCCACAGAGTGCATGACGCAAGCCACATAGTACCCGATCAACTGAGAACGAATATTTGAAACACCCCGCCAAGACCAGGGAAACCCATATGGATTTTCATGGGTTTTTTTAAACGTGGTACATTTGACAAAGCTGAAATTTCTTCGAATGAGTTTGTTGATGTCTTTCTTTTGATTTATAATGGTTTTATTCACAGAATCGCTCAAAAACAATCGCTCAAAGCGCGTGCTTGGCATCGCCAGTGTTTAGCAAATTTTGCTTCTGAAGCTAGCAAACGTTTAGTAGTGCTTACGGTTACGGTCTCCAAGAAATAGCCGGAGCATCTGTAAGCACAAAATCGGCTGCTAAACAGCGCCGTGAAATTGACCCCTGTTGTTAATTTAACACCACAGTTTTTGCAGTGATGAAAGTATCGTGTATAAAGCGCACCCGTGTATAAGACGCACCCAAATTTTCTGCAGACATGCGTAGGAATTATCCTAGATGGTAGTTTCGATCATTTAAGTTTTCTGCAATAGAAGCACAGAATGTGCTCTCTTCGGGAACAAAGATTTGGCCTCTGAAGTGAGATCATGCGGCGCAATTATGTATTGTCTGACGACGAGGACAGGCCACATAAAACTTTGTTGTCAGGATTTTTTTCCTTGTGTGGTTTAGTTCCTAATGAATGCAACTAGCGCCACTTGCTGTGAGATTACCAGCATCACTTACGGCAGTATCATCGTCAACTTCAGGCTGTTTTTCCCTGTATCTGACAAAACGACTGCCGATGAAATAGCCACGCAGATCAAGAATGCGGCTGCCAGTTTGTCTGTCATAACAATCGACCCGACCTCAGTCAGCGTTATGGGTAGGCAATTCTGGTCTGAACCCCAGTTAGCTAGAACCTGGTCATGATTGTGTAGCTGAATAGGATATGCGTGCGAACTAATTAATTTTAAGGTGGTCTTTCCGGCAAAACACTTTTATTGAAAATAGAAAAAAAAAACATCGTAAATTGACATTGTGGTTCAGACTAAACTTTCTATTGGATTATAATACATGTATCCACACTTTTATCACGTTAATGTAAACAATACAAAAATTCTGGGCCACACACACTGAGCAAATAACTGTGGAAATTGTCTAAATACCATTGTTAATAACAATGGTTTGTGCCCAATTTCCATTGTTAGTTGCTCATATAGTGACAGTGGCTCCAGAATATAACTGCACCAGCGTAAATGACACACACCCAAAAAAAATACACCGCTAAAGTAACATCCTTATATCAAATTAATCTGTATACATACTGTGGATGGCCCTAATTAAGGGGATGTGTCTTAATAATGTTTGAGAAACATCCGTTTGACGTTGGCGCCTTTTGAATCAGAACTTTCGCGTCTATCTTTGCAGTTCTCATTTCAACTTTCTGCCAGTCTAACTCATGTATGAATGGCGGTACATGCATGGTCACCGAGAACCAAATACAGTGCACGTGAGTAATACCTACATTTTATTTCACCAATGTTAAAGTGTTGAAATGTAATATTATCGACCAAAAGTGCCGCTAAAGTGGTTACACCCTGACACCATACGCTGCTGAGGATGTGTTGCTTGCCGATCGACGCAATTTCCCCCATAATAGTTACCGTGGTAATATTGGGTCTAAACATTGGCTGATAATCTGAAACGTCTGTTGCTAAAGTACAGGGAAAACAGTTCGGCAACACATAATTTGTACATTGCTTCCAACTGGTCCAAGCACACGCAGGATGTATGTTTTGACGACTAATTGTAGTTCAAAAGAGCGTGTTTAGATTTGTTCAGAAAATGAATTTCCTTTTTAACCTATAAGAACCAGATAAAATACCTCCCCAAAATACTAATCATACGAAGAAAACGGGTAATTTGTCATTTCCAGTTTGGATGTGGAAGCAGAAAGGTTTGTGTAATGCACTGCTTTATGGAACCATATGAATTAGTTTTAAAAACATCGGTGGTGTTTGGACGATACCCTTGAAAATGATACGGATTAAGAACATGAAATTTCAGAATGTTAATGAGAAAAATATGACACATGATATGGTATAAAAATCACAGAAGTGGTTCCAACTGTCCAGCGATATATAAGAAAATTTAAGATTAATGAATACAAATGTGGACAATGAGTTTAAGAGGTCTGGATTCAGTGAAAATCAATTTGGCTCCACCAGAATTAAAACCGTTTCGTGCAAACGCCTGTTAACCATTTCAAATAAGTTTCGAATGTACTTTTTTGTTTCAGGTGTGGAATTGGTTATACCGGCAACACCTGTGAAATAGGTAATATGTACATAAATTCATATATCAATTGTCAGGAAGTTATGCAGATCTTATACACGTTCAATAAGTAAATCGATGAACTATTAGCCATTAATGTTTAATCCAGCACACATTCATTTAATGTGTGAATTCAATATAAACATAATGACGTCACGGCTTCTTTATAGGGTGTTTTCCTATTGACTTACGAACTGTCTGGTGACCAGAGGCTCCCATACAGGGTGTATCAAACAAAAGTATACACTCATAAAATTGTAGATAAAAAATGGAAATTGTATCATATTTAGAAAATTGGCTCAAACATATCGGTAGACCTAAGTTACATGTTTTCATTCACGTCGTCATCATGTTGGGAATTTCACGCCTGGCTGAACAGGGGCTAGTTTTGTAAACAAAGCTAACATTAACTTGCGCCAACAAATGGAAGATGTAAAACAGGATCAAGGAACATGAGAGGTCAATTTGACATGCTTTTAGCAAAGTAATTGGCTAGCCCCTTTCGTCCTCTAAGTGATCGACTTTTTCTGCACACAATTTGCACGCTCAGCCTAACACCAAATGCACGCCTGATTACTGCTCTGTTCAGCCTGAGAAGGGCAACTTCGGTTCTTATTCGTCTCTCCAGGTCATCCAGTTCCACGGGCAGTATACAAAAACTTGGACTTCAGATGTCCCCATTAAATGTCCAGTGATGTTTGGTCTGGTAAATTTGTTAAATGGACTTGAGATTGGTCCCCATGACCTAACACAACTGGTCTTGGTTTTTCTTGTGGGAACATCTCAAGTTTGTGTTAATGTGGAACTGGATGACCTAGAGAGACGAATAAGAATCAAAGTCGCCCTTCTCAGGGTGAACAGAGCAGTAATCAGGCGTGCATTTGGTGTTACACCGAGCGTGCAAATCTGTGTGCAGACAAAATAAAGACGGTCACGTGGAGGACGGTCGCAGCGGCGTAACTACAGAGGGGCGTCCCCCCACCCCCCCCCCCCCCCCAACTGGAAATTTTGCAAACGGAGAACAGATGTTGGCATGGCTTTCCCCGCATGCAGAACGTTCATTATGTATTTTGATATTTTTTGGGTCAAGAAAACTGTATAAAGTGCTGTTTCTCTGATGTACGATGGTTTGATTGTAATATATACCAAATTGAACAAGAATCCTGGGGTTTGGGTTAAAGTGGGAACCCCGAAACCCCCCCCCCCCCCCCCCCCACTTCCTCCTTGTTGAGCGACGTCGCATCCGCATGGACTGGCGAAAATGTTCGGTATCCCACTGCCGCCCTCCCACAGAAACGTTCAGCACCCCCAATCGCCCCCCTATGTGGAGAGAACCTAGTTACGCTGCTGGACGGACGGGGCTAGCTAAATTTTCCGAAAAGCTGATAGCAAAGAAAGGACATGTCAAATTGACCTCTCATGCTCCTTGATCCCGTTTTGCATCTTCCATTTTTGGCGCAAGGTAATGTTAGCTTTGTTGACAAAACTAGCCCCTGTTCACTCTGGCGTGAAATTCCCGACATGATGACGACGTTGATGAAAACATGAAACGTAGGTCTACCGATATTTTTGAGCCAATTTTCTAAATACAATACAATTTTCAATTTATGTACAATTTTATGAGTGTATACTTTTTTATATACCCTCTATAATCAGCCTTTTCCGCGCGTGTTTCAAATAAATGACGTCTAATGTAATGACGTGCTTGTGCACTTAGTCTTCAGATTGCCAGACAAAATTTTGATTGCTACGTAATGTGGTGCACTCGGCACGACTGGTGGGAAGTTCAGAATCAATACCATGTTAACCGCAGGAGTAAATGACATAAACAACCAGACTGTTGGTTGCTTGGCATTGGCAGCAATCACGTGGCAACAACATCATAGTATGTGGATATTCTAAGCTGCACTTCCATTTGAAAGTAAAGAACTCAGGGTACCAGACTTAGTGCAAAGGTTACACGCAAAAGTCTAATTACAGAGAACAGTATATACGGTCACTTTTATAGGTCGATTATATTATTAGGTTTCCATGGAGTTACACGTCCTATTTCTTCATAAGACTAGTTTCCATAAAATCGTGATACGCACGCGCAGACTGAGACGCAAACAACTGCAACGCAAACATTGACAGAAATAATCTTCAAAGTTGGTTCAACTTTACCAACTACCCGCGTTGCTGTTTGCGATGTAGTTTACGTCTAGTTTGCGGTACTCACCATAGCAGCGTTTGTTACAATGATACGGAAACCAAGCTTTACACATTTTCGACTGCATTCATACCGGTTCTATCTAACGATTTTTATCTTATAAATCCAAGAAATAATAAATTCAAAGATATCTGAGATTAATAAAGATGTATTGAGTGATTTGATTAGATTTTCATCCAGATTCCATGTCTAATTGCAGCTGAAGGAACAACTGTCGCACCGACCACCGGCCTGAGTACCGGAGCGATCATTGGTATAGCTGTGGGCGGCGCAGTAGCCCTGATTATCATCATAATCATCATCATAGTCGTAATCGTCAAGTGTAAAAGCAATGCCAAAGTTGGTACATCGCGGGAAGAGATGGCTCTACGTGAAAAGGGCGAGGCTTAACACGTCTTTACATATGCGATATATGATAATATAACAGATTAGTACTTTGGTTGCCCGTATACAGTGTATTAGGCTTTTGAAGGGGTTACAAATTGCAGCAGGCGCAATTTTATTTGGGTATAATTATTTTTTAACAATTTTATTTCGTTCCAAAAACATGATTCGCATGTTACGATTATAGACAGAAGTATAAAATGAAAAGAAAAAAATGTTGTTATTTATACCCAAATCAAAGTGCGCCCTCCTGTTGTGTCCGCCATACTTCAAAAAGGCTAATGGCTCTTTGCATGGCTGCGCTTAAAAAGGAGGCTCTACGTGCAAACGCAATTTTAACAACGTCCCAAAACCCAATGTCACCCAAAAAAACTTTATACGGTGGTTCCGTGCAAAAACCTACTGTATTTATGGAGTACAGTACAAGCGGTTTCTTTTGTCACAAAACTGCCATTGAGCAGTGCTGTTCCATTTCGACTTAGTGAAGTGTAACGCCACGCGTGGTAACCTAGTCCACCAGTGATTATGTGTTAAATTGACAAACGTACCGCCGCCATTTTTGTGTATAGCGACTAAGACTTCCGTCCAGCAACTAAAATATCCCAGAAACAGTTTTTAACATGCATTTTAAATGAAGGAATTCCTACACCTTAAACAAAACAAGCGAAAGTGAAAACGCCGTTATCTGTCTGCAGATCAACTCTGAAATATTCAACTCCGAAAAAAAAAACCAAACTCTGAACTATTTCTATTAAAATATAACGGTCAACGCTAACTCAGTATAACTCAATGCGTCATTGTTATTCAACTCAACTCTAAACTCAACTGTAAACCACATGCTAATAGTTAATATATTGTTTTTCTGTACATAGGCCTAGTAACTATTTGTAGCGTTAAATGCATTGCCCTGGTTACTAACGCAGAGTAACAAGACTGTTTTGGGACAATTTATCACTGACCTGCTATGACAAAACGATGGGCCTATATGGCTACGTCCTTCAATTTCCATAGACTCAATATTTTCAATAAGAGACATGTAAATAGGACACGCCTATCTAAGAAAAATGTAGAAAGTGGTAAAAACTAGTAAGAACTCTTTGTTATGTTCTATTGTATGATGCCAAACCTAGCGTCCGGATATTTTATAATGTACATACATTTCAAGGTTTTATGTATATAATCACATTTGTTTTGTTTCGGGTCGTATTTAAGGTTTTTAAACCGGCCCGTTTTTGGAAGGGGACGAATAATATAAATCCACACAATGGTGTTTTTGGGTACAAATATGTTTCTATAGTGCAATCGTAACTCTTTCGACTGCCGTAAAGAGCGCCTTTTACTAGTACGAAATGGCCAACATATGTTCTGGTTTTTACTTAATCCTTCCGTACCTAATCTATCCGTCCATTATATTGTTTAATGTATAAAACTGAGACTGCATGAGTTTTTCACCTTAATTAGAGTTTGCTTTACCCTTTTTCACCTTAGTTGTGAAACAACGAGCAATGACAACACTGAACCGTAATGGGAGACTTTTGAAACGAGTGGTGGCAGCAAATATCCCAGTCCTTTTCCATTGTTTACATCACGTTGGAGCTAAAGTGCGCAGCTCAATATGGCGTAACAATAGAAAACAGAGTTAGATGTAGAAAACTAGAGTGCGCACTCTCAGTACATGATGTGCCGAAATGGACGCCGCCATTTTGGGTTAACGCTATGGGTGCACGGTGGGCAAAGGGGAACGGTGTTGGCGTTGCTCACTTTGCACTCACAGCGTTAAGCAAACATGGCGCCGCCCACATCGGCACAATCTTTACACGTGACTTGAATACCCAGTGCACACTCTAGTTTTCTATATCTAACTCTGTGATGGAAAAGAACCGGTTTGTTTGCTGCCATCAAGCGTCTCAAAAGTCTCCCATTTTTTGAGTATCTGCATGAACATTCAGATACAATATACTAACCACACAGCACGAAATCCTTGTCTATATCCACGTTCAATAATGTCACATGCTTTACGAAGTACCTGGTTCTGTATTTCAGGAGCTTTGCCTTTTGTGAAAGTGCGGCTTTTGGAGAAGCCGGTTGGCTTTTTAATATTTTAACTTCATAATGTTCTAGTCATTAGGAGAATGAAACATGGCATAGAGGCGTGCATGTTAGAAACATTTACCATCAAAGGTGTACTCTAGTCACACCTATTTTGTTTTCAAGCAAGGGATATGACTGCTTAACATTATTACACGACAAAGCAACAATGGACTGCCATTGTACAAAAGTTACCTTTAACGATTTAAAGCGTAAAGGCTCACAACGCACGCAAAATGGACTATGAACGCATACACGTATATGGAAAGGCGCCTTAAAGGTATTTTGTAAAATAATTTCGGTACACTGATGTATAGGTTTTGAAACTATTATATGAAAGCTGGATTTTGAATGTATAAATTGAGCTCGTGAGTTTGTGACAATGTGTTATAAGAGTTATTCCTTAAAATGTAGTGTGTGGAAGGTAAATAAACATTTTCTTGCTGTGATATTGTGTTCAACTTGGTCGTTCTTAGCATTATTATATAGCCATTAATTTGCCCCAGGTGGCGTGGATTTCACACTTTTCGGTGCGGCGACAACGCTTTGGTGAAAAATGTATTGGACAACTTGTAGTACTCCATTTAGCTGACACCTCAAGACGACCATATATTGGCAAGGTATTAGAAAAAAACCAACTCTATCGTAAAGGTACATTGGTATAAAGGATCTTGGCTACGAGAGTGGAAAGAATGGAACCTTGGAAAGGGGCGAAAAACAAACCCATACATTGATGATGTTCCAATAGAGTCAGTCATTCTTTGGGGTTTTCTGTTCAGCACTAGGGGGTGTTTAAACACTGACACTAGAAGAGAATTAAAAAGGAAATACACTGAGTTGGATTCAGATATGGAAAAAGAGTAAAATACTATAAAAAGTACCGTTTTAATTAGATATATAGCAACGACGTCTAAACTTGAAGCCACCGTCTGGTATCGGTCGTGTCAGCTCACCTCGAGAACGAGTGGGACTCTACGAGACTCGTCAACTTCCAGAGACCTTAGATAGGAACTATATATCGCACGTGGCGACCGTGTTTTCGTTAACATTTTGACACCACGTCAAAATTAGCAGTTTCATCTACCAATTCGGGGTCCGCTATACAAATCCTTTAGATCTCATTTATCACCTGAGCAAAAAGTTCATAATTTTTTTAATATTTCCATCTCTAACATAAACTGGGTAACCCAACACTAAATAGAAAACCCACCGCGCCATGTAGTTAACGCAAATGCGGTGCAATGCGACGTATTATGGCCATTTTCAAAGTTTTCCATTCGGATTCAGACGGTCTTTGCGGTTTCCGTCCTGACCAGGTGTGCTTTTGTTTAGGTTTTTGGTGTTGGTTTGACCTATTCTGAACAGTAGTGAACGTCGAAGTTGTCGTTCAAACTAGGTACCAGTATTTACTTAGCCTTGTTAATGCTTCTCGGATGCACCAAGCCTGAGGTCCTATAGCCAACTGCTATTGCACTTTATCCAGTGATTCTACTGCATACATTGGGCATACATGTACTTCATCCAGTGATAATGTAATGCATTGTAATGCATCGGGCGCATAGCGTACTCAATGCTATGCGCCGAAAAATGTCCGGCCGCTTGGGCTACTGGATAATACCATGTTTCGTTTTTAAGTTATACCACTTCTGGTGAATGTGAACTCAATTTCGAACAGTGAAGACGAACAGAGCATACTGGTCGAAATGTTGAGTTCACATTCATCACCCGTTCTTTTCAGAACCACATACATACAAAAGAGAGTCACATGGTGCTACCGCAAACCAGTGGCGGATTATTAAGATCAATGAAATTAGATTACTAGTTTCTCGTCAGCGCCCGCATGTGATTTTGACCCCGCACCAAAACATTTCATATTATGCCAAAATTTCATTATTTTGAAAAAAAAGTCGCGATCTGTGTTTTGCAGCTTTTGTGTTTATATTCGAATATATTGCTCTTTCATAACTAGACATCTCCTTTATCATTTCCTATGATTTTGTCATCTCAACTTGTTCCTTCAAATACAGTCAAGCTACCCATTTTAACTCAATGGAATTGATATTGGCACCAAACCATTTCTGGGTAAGTTTAGAGCATTAATAATCAGTTTCTAAATGGCAGTTTGTGTATGTGTAAAGGTTGTATTTTTCCTTGATTAAAGGTTTAGTGAAGTGAAAATTATCAACCAGCTGTTTTGATACACGAATCCAAAGATTTAAATTTGTTTTCATTTCAGAAAGAAGTGACCTGTTCTCTACATTTTTTTGACAGACGAGGGCGCTGTTTATTGCTAGCCATGGAGGGAACCCACAGTTAAAAAACAAGGAAAGAACATTACATTTCAAACAGTAACAGTAGCCCACTGATCAATTTTTGACTCGAACAAAATTGTTGGGATTGTTACAAATGACATACTAAACAAACGCAGTAAACTGTTACAAATCATAACACCCAGAAGTCACTAAAAATGAAAACAACTTTTGTACACAAGTCAATGGAGATTTCCTCTGTTGTCCTGAGATGAGATCGCGGATTTGCTCATGAATATGGAAGTTCTCATTAGCATAACAATATAAAACTTGCAATTACACCAAAACGGAACAATCAAACTTTCTTCAATTGACATATTATTATATTTAATAAAAGCCCTATTTCATTGGCCTAAAATACAGGAATACAATGGAATTCAGGGGGTCACCTATCTTAGACTTGCACGTAGCGCGACATTCAAAACGCATCATAGCTACACGGACGCTGTTGCCAACAGCAAGAGCCAATCACGCGCCTCGCTCCGTTTAGTGGTAGCGTCCACTTTTACTAGGGGGTGGGGTCTAATGTTTAAAAGAATAGTCATTGTAAGTGCACACACTTGCAGTTTTTATAGCCAGTTCGCGGATTCGCGAGGGTTGCCAATCGGCGCCCACATAGCACATGTAGTTTTTACAAACCCAGTTCGCTATTTATTGTACAGTACGTGGGCTATGATTCCAGTGGATTTATAGTGTGTGACGTGTACGAATCAGCGCCTATTGCAGTCTTACATATTGCCTGGTTAAAATGTCCTCCATAATTTGGATTTTCAGAGAGACGAATTTTGGAAAAGATTGCCAAATCTTAATTTTATTAACAAAAAAACAATTTAGTTTGATTCTGAAAAAAGGGAAAACTATTTAAGATGTTAACTGACACCGTGGAACAACAACCAAGAAGGGAAATGCAAACGCTCATTTTACTGGATACAAATTTGGACAGAGTTTTGAACGAAACATTCGATTTGCTTACTTTTCCAAATTTTATCACGCAAAAAAAAAGTTTGATAGACAGTATCGACCAAAAGCTCTTGAGTAACTCGAAAATATCTGCTATTTTGCGTAAATATCGAAATTGTACACATTTTCATTATTCAAAAACAGAGATACTGCATTAAAATACTTCCAATCGTGTTATATATAGCACGCGTGGCTTGAGAGACTTGTTTAGATAATGCTTTTGTAAAAGAACAAATTATAGTTAAAAGTTACTCCTATTATAGATAAACATAATCCTCGGTAACATCAATTTTCTCATCACCAAAATAAAAATCTGCAAAATTTCTCACTTTCCCCCTTGAAAAAAAAACAACGATTTTAGTTTTACAAGTATACACGCATATGCCAAATTTTACAGTATTGACAAACTGCTGAAAGTGCTGACTGGAGTTCATCTGCACTTTCTGCTAAAATAATTGTGTCATCTGCATATAAAAGCGGATGAAGTCCAAAAAAAACTTCAATATCATCATTACTTAAATTTGGACGTATCTCAGAAAAGAAAAAACCAAGGCCCTTATAATGACGACTTAAACGTAATACTCAAAATCATTTAAATACAATGCAAGGGAGATAAATGTTCACTTTGTCTGACCCCAATATTACATAAGTACTATAACCCAGTTTGACACAAGATTTGGCTTTGTCGTACATATTATACACTACTCTTATGACATTACCATTAATACCATACGATATTAATTTCGACCAGAGTGATGACCTGTCTACAAAGTTTTTTTTATAGTCAATGAAGGCACAATAGATTATCCTTTTATGATGCAAATAAAAGTCAATCAATGAATGTAAAACAAACATGTGATCTAAAGTAGAATATAACCTTCACGAAAACCCTAATGCGGCAAATAAACAGCACCAATGATAGATTCAATACCAAATGCTTTCTTCTCCACTTTAATACAAAGAACCGAATCTGAAACGACATCAAGGATAATGTTCACACAATCAGAATATTTTTCTGTCACAAATATGCAAATGCCATGGATACCACCATTTTCTTTCTACTTTCCTTCGTCAGAAAATTAATTTCTTTTTTATATCTTCCTCATGTGAGGAAATTAAAAAAACCAACAGAAAAGAAAAGAGACAAGAAACTAATTTTGGTGAACAATTGGATGGGCAGAGCACATGAACTCGCTCAGTTTACTGCTTTTACAAACTTTACAAGTATAACTGCACATCTTCCTTGATGCATTCATTTTTTCCGGTATATTACAAGATTTAAGGGGTTTGGGATTGATTAAATAAAAGATCTATATGCCAAGTGATTTTGAAGGAATAAGGGTTGTTTCGTGATCAGGCTTGATGTAAGCATTCCGGGCTTTATCCGTTTTCCATCTGCCGTGCCTTAATTGAAATCAGTCCATTCAGGAGGCACAAGGGCGTTGTACGCTGCGGTCGCACCGCCAGACCGGAAGCTGTGCAGGCCAAATTTAGATACGTCCGGTACGTAGGGCTCGAGTGCCTGTAGAACTATATCTTGCGTTCTGGTGTAACTGAGGCCGTGGGAGGTGGGCACAAGACCCAATCACAATCAGCCCGGTCTCCCAGTGCGCTGAGGTATCTTTCGGCTACAGCTACGGCTACAGGACACGTAGGTTTGTATGTTCTGGCTACTGTGACGTATAGGAACCTTGTCTAAGTTGATCCATTTTGGATCTCGGTAGATAAATGATAAGGCTATCTTGCAGAAGGAACAGTCTTTACGCCGAATTGAACTGATTTCGTCAAATCTTAGAAAAGCAGCGTAGCTAACAAAACAAATAAATAAAACACGAAGATCTGCTATGTTGCAGTATAGGGCATGTTTGTTTCATAACAGATCCGAATCCAGATCCCGATCTGTTTTACCGCGCAGAAACAAACGAAACCGCTCTCAACTCGGATCTCGAATCACGTGAATTGCAATTTATTTACAAAATTTGTCAAATTTCTGTTCCAAATTTCTCCCACAACATTCGTCGTAAATAAACAAGCATTCTAAATTGGTTTCTATCGTGTGTTGCCTCTGAAAACTGAACCAACACGGTTTTACTCGTACAAAATCTCCACGATGTTTACGTCGCCATTTTGGATCTAGCGCTGAACCATCTCTCGAGAAGGATTCCACAGATCACAGATCTCGATCAGGATGTGCGCGAAGTGAACGAGTTCACCTTGGATCTGCGCGGATCTAAATCTGGATCCGTCCGAAACAAACACGCCCATAGAGTGGCCATATTGTGGACAGGCAAACGTCGTACTTCAGTTTTCAAACGTCGTACATCAGTTTTCAAACGTCGTGGTTCAACTTTTCAAACGTCGTGGTTCAACTTTTCAAACTTCGTACTTCAATTCTTCAAACGTCGTGGTTCAACTTTCACGCATCCTGGTTCACCTTTTCAGCAGAATGGATCCACCCATTGCGCGATGCGATTTAGCGCAGATCGACCGATCGCGCCCAAAAGCCACCCAACGCTACAATAGTATGATTCCCAGACCCAGCGATTATCCAAATAATTAGCGTGTCTGAGAAATGTTAGAGGAACCAGTCTATCTATGTTTATAACCGTATCCATTGGGGGAGGTCACAATTCGGTGTGTGTGTGTTAGGTGTTAATGTTAACAGCTAGATCTGTTAACAGATCTGTTAACACGGCATTAATCTCGACCTCTAACTGAACGTCTAGGTTAACACCATGTTAATTATCTGTACTGTACATAGTGCAAAGTCACAACTATAGGTTTTAACACAGCTCATAAATGTTTTGGATCATCTTGCATTCTACTCACAATTGAGACTTTTGTTGGGCTCCGTGAAGATTTTGAATATTTCAATCACTTAGTGGTTAAGCCCGTCTTAGTGTTAGTGTTGAAATTCGAGCAGAACCCTATATACCGACTTGACATTTCCGAAGATGCCGAGCCAACAGATATGTTAACAGATCTGTTACACTAACTCTAACACGTAGCAGAACTGCGCTCTCAGTCTGCGCACGACTTTTAACACATACATGTACTAACACGTCGTGTTAACATGGCGTTTGTCACAATTATGATTAAGATAACAGATCTGTTAACAGATCTGTAACACTCACACTAACATGTGTGTGGCCACGTGTGTGCTAGGTCAACTGTCATAGCGCGTGTGCTATCTGCATGGTGATGACGAACCATCCATAATACAGATCATCAGTGGACCAAGGAAGCTTGGGCGGCTTTTGGGCGCGATCGGTCGATCTGCGCTAAATTAAATCGCGTCGCGCGATGGGTGGATCCATTCTGCTGAAAAGGTGAACCAGGATGCGAGAAAGTTGAATTACGACGTTTGAAAAATTGAACCACAACGTTTAACAAATTGAACCACAACGTTTCAAAAATTTAAGTACGACGTTTGAAAAAATGAAGTACGACGTTTGAAAAGTTGAACCACGACTTTTAAAACTAAAGTACAACGTTTTAAAAGTTGAACTACGACGTTTGAAAACTGAAGTACGACGTTTGAAAACAGAAGTACGACGTTTGCCTGTCCGTTTTGGAATTTCATTTTTTCTAAAATGTCCGGCGTAATTGGCTCCTTTCTGGTTTCATGCTTGCGGTTGTAGCCCTGTATACGGCAGTCTTGAATAGAGGGTCATCCGTTGGTGACGGGAGACCTGCCAGGTTGTGTGCCTACTTAACGGCTGCTGTCAGTGCGTTGGCTGCCGACTTGGCTCCCGAAGATGTTGCTATGTGTGCAAGGTAGATAGAGAGATGAAAAGCCTCCGCCGGGAACGCATTGATGCCAGGCTTGGAGTTCTCCCAAAGCTCCCAGCGTTTCCATGTCGCTGCGTACTTGGCATTTGTCAAGTCGGCTTTAGCGAATATAGCAGTAAAGTCGGTGGGACGTTGAAAGCGAGGGCGCGTAGAGTGGGATATTGTAAAGGTGTTGTCGCTGTGTTCCAAAATTCTGCCAAGAAAAAAACCAAGAAAAAACAAAATTATGCCAAAAAAGCGTAGGACAGCTAAATTTCAAACAAGCGATTTTCAAAGAGTTTATTCAGGTGCGTAAAATGTAGAAAACACTGTAAACACTTGTGATAATTGAATGGATAATTGAATCAAATTTCAAAGTAATCGATTTGTTTGGAGGAAAAATTAAATAAAGTGGGGAATTTTTCCAACGCAGCGCGAACGGTGTCAGTCCAGCATTTCTGCTGGCGCTCGGAGGCCACGAAAACCCCCTTATTTTTAAGAGGAAACGTGGGTGCATCCAAGGACACCCATGGGGTGCACTCTCGCTCCCTACAATTGTTTAATTTTTGTTTATTTATTTATTTTCATTTATTTATTTTCATTTATTTATTTTATAGGGTTCGATTTTTATTTTGTAGAGGTTTGAATGCTCAACCGAGAAGAAAGGCAAAAGTTGGTGCAATGCTATAGCTTTTATAGAGAAAAGCTTTGCAGCGTAACGAAGTTGTTACGCAACGGCTCTATTGAGCCGCACCTGTCGTTCGATAACGAAAAGAAATGGCATATCTAGACTTCTATTTTTTTTGACAATTTAAAAGGAAGCAAATCCTCTTCTATAAAATTATAGTTTTAGTTGCACTGAGGCAAATTATGTCACAATCCTTAATAAACTCTTCTAAAACCCCAAGTTTTACTTTACTGTGAATACCACAGACATTGAGACCTACTATTCTCACAAATAAATTACGTGCAGGCTCAACGTCTGAAGCATAACAATGATCAAGTTAAATATTTTTCACAACATTTTGTTGTAAGGGGTCGGACTTGTCCTAAAAGTTCTTCTGTCCAGCCAATCTTAAACAGATCCTCTGGTGAATCAATAACGGTTTTTATCTCCTTGCCGTGTTCATGAACACAGACAATTCTTCCCTCAATGGTCCAAACCCGCTTTATCCTCTCATCCTGCTTCAATTCCCCCACCAACTTGCTTCGTAAGGGAGTGAGATCATCTTCAACGAAGATGTTCCTTCCCATCTCCTCAGCCTTTAAGCTTTTTTTTGTTCCTCATTAGCGCTGTCTTAGAGTCGCGGCGGACAAATTTTGCAATAATAGGCCTTGGGCGTCCTAGTCGGTGACTAACACTGATGTCAACTCCACACCAATATCTTTGACAAGATCAATTACAACTTCATTGGTGTCCTCATCAGCCTTTTCCCCCATACCGAAGATCCTTATGCCGTCTTTACGGCTATTTTGCTCAAACTTGTCAAGATCAAAGCTATGTTTTTGTGTCTCAACTTTCAAGAATGAAAGCTCTTTCCTTTGACTTTCCGCCTCTCGTTGGGATTGGACCTTCAGAGCCTCCAGGAGCTGTGATGTAGCTGTAGATATAGCAGTTGTTACCGCTGCTGTTACTGTCCTAATCAGAAGGGGTTGAATGGCGGTGATCACTTTAGACACAATTTCACCAACATTTCTTGTGTCATCGGTGTTATGCGCCTTTGATTTTACGCCGGGCCCGAAGAATCAGTAGCACTTTGACTAATTTCACTCCTTAACGCTTCCTCGACAGCAGATACCTGTAACAGTACCAAATTAAGTTTCTCCTACATCATTTGTCACCCCACTCTCCATCATGGCATAGAGCTGTCGAGCTGTCTGGTTTAGTTTCTATATCGTTTCTACGTGTATACCATTTACATGTACACTAATGTCATGAATGTACGTAGTATAGGCATTCAGCGATCACACTCCTAAATCCGACACTCACTAGAAACGCCGCCAGCTTTCGGGTCCAGATTTCAACGTTTCAAACTCCAAAACCTAGTATAAATGTCAAGATTTCTCCGATTTTGCCGATCAAAATTCCGTTCACATTACAGCAAAGTCCACGAACAAATTTCACAGCTAATTACAGCAGAGACGCTTCATCTTGATTGCGTAAACTATCAACAATATCAAGTAATGGTAGGATATGATAGTTTGGGTCGCAATTCGGGTAGTCTGGTGCTTGACTCGGTTATACGCGAGCGCCATAGCGCAGAGGCAGGACTCTAGTATTTTATGCAAATCCGAAGAACACAATTCTCAGATTTCTTTTCAAACACGAGGGGTTTGAGGTTTTGCTCGGAGCGATGTGAATTTGAGCGTCAAACTGAAAAAAACGAAGGTGTGTACGTCAGTTTTGAGAGTATTACGGCCAGGGCGGTATGTAGAACGTGTACAGATTTTGATTTTACCAAAAAATTGCAATTTCCTGTAAAAAGACTTGTGGTTAAAGATTCTGTTTGGGGCCACGTTTTTGATAACATAATTTTAAAAAGATCCAACAAAAAAGGCCGATATTTTTAGTATCTGGAAGTACAAAATTTCTCTTTTTGGTGAAAAAATAAGCTGTATTAAAGTCAAAATAATGCAGGTATTGAACTAAAATCTTACCGAAATGTGCTGTGGATATAGTAAAAATGTCACATACATTCCTTAATACACCACGTAATTCTCAATGACATGAACTGTAAACCCCCCAAAAGGTGCAAATCTGCAAAAGAAATACATTAATTTTTTAAAGTGGAAAGTGTCATTTAACTTGAAAACACATTAACTCTTTCAGGGTTTATTACCATGCATGGACACCCATGATTTTCCTTGTTAAGACATATAAACCCTGTACAAAATGTTAGTTTGATGATAAAAAAAAATTGGTTGGGAAAGTGTCATATGTATTTATAAGAAAAAACGTGTAAATTTTAAAAATTTGTCCAATAGCTTAGCGCAAGGGATCTCAGGGTCCCCATGCATGGTAAACTTTCCCTATTTCAAACTGTAGATTTTCTACCTAATACCTCTGGTGGTGTCAATGTTATAGTATTTCCATTCAATCCATAGGAACAAATACGGAACAAAATATCACCACAAAACAATAATTCAACAAAATGAGGCCATTTTAAACGATTATGGTAAGGGTTTTGGGAACCTTTTATCTATTTCATTAACAGCAATACTTTCCTTTCTCCTCAGGTTTTGATCACAGCCAAGGGTCCAGTTTAAATGAAGTAAGTATCAGTGTCTTTTGTAACTTTAAAGGTGTTTTGTTTGTGCTTGGAGCCAATTTTACCATGAAAATCTGGGCAATTCTCAGTTTGATGTTAATGATAATATTACTGGAGTTTTATACATTCACTACAGCAAAGTAGGTACACATGTACCTATTTTTTTTGTGTGGAGAATTATGGTAAAATATACCTTGCCCAAAGGCACATCTACAACCTTTTGAATTAACCAAGGTACATAACACTTGACTAGAAATTTCATAGTAAAATTGGCTCCTGCGTATATTTTTTTAAGGAAAGACATCAATTTAAATCTTTAGGCAAAAAGGAAAACTAAAACAAATTTGGAATATGTGCCCAGTGACGTTACAATTAAAGAAATTGGCTTAATGAAAGTCTATACATGAACTGCATTTACTGGAAATCAATATTTTGGATAGTTTTAAAGTTAAATTAGGAAAATAACTAAATAAGCCAGTTGCGTGATAGATTTGCATAAAGAGTCCTCCCTCTGCGCTATGGCGCTCGCATATAAGAGAGTCATGCACCAGACTACCAGGCCGCTGGCAAGGAGGTGCACGCTGGAACATGTTAGCCGGCGCGAAAGTCTGTACGGTACCTGGAATACCTCGCTCATTACTCTATGTATTTTGAAGCAGAAATTACATGTTGAAATGAGCATGTTGAAACATGTACTCGCCATGAAATTTCGTCAAAATAACGAGTTAGAACGTCTTGTTTGACTTGAAATGGACGTTAACTTTAAAAGCTGGATCGTTCCCAATCTGTGCATGATAAATTCAAGAAAAGAGTAACGATTTCGGATTATGAGACTGGTTTAAAATTGCCGATTGAACGTCAATTCAATTTCAATTCAATTCATGCACTTTATTTCCATACTGTGTATATACACATACATTTAAATGCATAATTTTACAGAGATTTATAGAATAATGTATGTATAGAGGGACCCCATAAAAAGCAAAGCTTGTCAAGTATGGGATCCCTTTATAAAGATAAAGGAAAGGATTTTTGTTTAATATAATGGTATGGAATTATGTTTAGGGAATGAGCAAAGGATTCATATTCAAATGAAATCAAAATGATATACCCTTACCAATGCAACGGCATACATCAGAAAGAGAAATGTAATGAAAACACTAGCAAAGGGAAGTGCATGCCTGAAGTCCTTTTAACTGGTATATTTTGTCAAAACGAAAGTTTTATATTCTTTTTTGAAGGATAATAGTCTTTCTATTGATCTCAGTTTATTATCGAGTGAATTCCATAACTTTGGACTATTGGATGTGATAAATTTATTTCCTAATGTCGTTCGAGTTTTAGGAATGTGAAAGTGATGAGCCTGTCTAGTAAGGTCAGTATGATAGCGGTCATTTCTTTTAAACAATTATTTTAAACATTTGGGCACAACATTTTTAGATACCTGAATCATGAATATACAGATTTGGTAGAAATAAGTATCATTAATCTGAAGTATTTCATATTGTTTGAAGAGGGGATCAGTATGGGCCAAATAATCAGAGTGTGAAGTAATACGAACAGCTCTTTTCTGTAAGAGGAAGACCCTATTGATAAGCTGTTTAGATGCATTTCCCCATGCTAAAATTCCATAGTTAATGTACGATAAGATCAGGCTATTATACAAACAAATATTTGAAGGAAGGGATGATTTCATTCTGTTAATCATACCAATATTTTTAGAAACTATTTTACATATATAATCTACGTGTATTTTCCAAGAAAGTTTGCTATCAATAAATATGCCAAGAAATGTAGTACTTTTTACCTCGTTAATTGTGTTATTATCAATATAAACATCCTCTGGCAAGTTATTTATGGAATTACTGAATAAGATACAACTAGTTTTTTTTAATACTCAGCGATAATTTATTTGCTTTAATCCAATTTGATATGTTTTTAAGTTCCATGTTGACAACATATACTAACGTTGAAATATTTTTATGACTATAGAATAAATTGGAGTCGTCTGCAGAAAGGATAAAATATAAAATATCTGAAGATTTAGTAAAGTCATTGATATATACAAGGAACAGAAGTGGTCCAATGATAGAGCCTTGGGGAACACCACACGTTAATGTACGAGGAGTAGAAATATGACCATTGACTATGACATGTTGTTTTCTCTGTGATAAATAACTTTTAAACCAGTCTAACGAGATACCTCTAATTCCATAATAATTTAATTTATGAATAAGTATCAGGGGCGGATCCAGGATTTTGAAAAGGGGGGAGGGGCGTGAAATGTTTAAGCATGAAATGCTGATGACAATGAAATAGCGAGTGCGTAGCGCGAAGCCCTAACGGTTTATAGATGGATTATAGATGCTCTGTTGTGCGATCTGGGGCAATATTTAACCACTTTAAGCAGGAAAGGTGTGCACAAAAAGTGGATTATTTGTTTTTTAAAAAGGAGCGGGCGTACGCCCCCCACGCGCCCCCCACGCCGCCCCCCACGCCCCCACGCCCCCCCCCCCCCGGATCCGCCCCTGAGTATATCATGGTCTAGGGTGTCAAACGCTTTAGAGAAATCTAGAAAAATACCCAGAGTGTGTTGTGCATTTTCAAATCCAGATACTATTGTATTGCATAAATGTAGTATATCATGAGTTGTTGAATGTTTTGCTCGAAATCCAAATTTAAAATTTGTTAAGATGTTGTTTTGTTGCAAGAAAGTTACAGTCCTATTATAAACAATCTTTTCTAATATTTTAGAGAAGCTAGGTAAGATTGATATAATTGATATAACTGTTTACAAGATCAGTTTCACCACTTTTATAGACTGGAATTATAGCAATTTTCATGTTAGATGGAACAAGTCAAGTAGATAAGGATAAATTGACAATACGAGTGAGAGGATCAAGAACATAATTTATTATCATGTTAGTAACAGCAACATTGATGCCATTTACATGTATGCACTACTAGCTTTATTAGGAAGTTCATTAACAATATTTTTAATTTCATATTTTGTCGCAGGGGTAAAAAATATGCAGTTTGTGTTTGGATCATTAAGATAGTCTACAAAAGAAGTATCAAGGGTAGATCTGGGTATTTCACGAGCAAGGTTCGGACCTACATTTACAAAGTAATTGTTGAAATGTTCAGCTATTGTTGCTGGATCATCAACTCGAGTATCATTTATGGACATGGTAGTCAGGCTCTGAATAGTATTTTATCTATTTAAAATGGAATTAATTATTTTCCATGTATTTTTACTGTTATTTTTTTCTTTGTTAAACTGAGTAAAGTAATACTTTTTCTAAGCTGCTCGCAATACGTTAGTCAAGACATTTTTGTACCTATAGTGTAATTATAGTATGGTTCAATTTATTGGGTCTAGAAATGAATTTACGATATAATCTGTTTTTCAAATTAATCGATTTTAAGAGTAATTCTGTTAGCCATGGGGATTTGGGTGTGTTCTTTTTATTTCTTCTTCTTTTTTTTCTTTAAGGATCTTCTTTCAGGTATCCTTTTTGTCGTGAAGGTAAGTAAACATATTAGACATTAGACAAATTAGACAAATTAGACATTTTGATTCGTTGAGACAAACATCTGAAATGATTTGCAGCCTGTCCAAAAACTCCTCATGAACTACATTGGGAGGTTTGTAAATGACCCCGAGTATGATATTTTTAGATGCAGGATTTTGTATTTCAATAAATAAAGATTCCATAGAAGATGAGTAACAGCTAAAATTCTTGATTATTTCAAAATTAATATCAGTTTTAATATAAAGAGCAACACCTCTTTTTTTCTCTATTAACTGTTAGTAATGTATAACCTGGTATAAAGAGAACTGAGCAGGAGATGTTTTATTAAGCCACGTTTCGGTTAAGGCAATGACTGAGAACTCACAGAGAGATTGAAGAAGCGTAATTAGACTTTCAAAGTTGTTTTAGAGGCTCCTAATACTAACATGAATTAATTTGAAATCTGTTTTGGTATTTGTAAGCCAGCACATCAGTCCATGGATAAGTTATATAGCGCCCTCTGTTGACTGTTTACTGTTGTTGTTATGCCAAATAAAGGTTATAGTTCATCGTTAGAATGATCGCCTTTTTGTCTGCCCCGTGTGTTCTTTTTCCTTTCCAATACCGAAATATATGACATAATTTGGCGACGAGGACGGGATTTTGCTTCAGAGTGAATTATAGTTCTAACTGAGTAAACAGGAACAATCTAGAAGCAGAATCATGGCAGTAACGATCGGTAAAATTTGTGAATTTCGCGAGGGTGAGGAAGTGTTCGAGTGCTATTTGGAACGGCTGGAACAGTTCTTCCTAGCGAATGGCATATCAAACGACCGGGCGGTGAGTGTGTTTTTAACTGATCGGGGCCAATGCCTATGGTCTTCTCAAGAACCTAGTCTCACCGAGTAAGCCTAGTGAGAAATCCTTTGAGGAACTGAAAAAGATTCTCAAGAACCACTACAACCCGGAACCCCTCGTGATTGCTGAGCGATTTAAGTTTCACAAACGTGACCAAAAAGAAGGTGAATCTGTAGCCACCTACGTAGTGGAATTAAAGAGGCTAGCCCGTACATGCAAATTTGGGAATTTCCTGAATGAGTCCCTCAGAGATCGCCTGGTTTGTGGGTTAGTTAATACCCAGAGTCAAAAGAGACTTCCGACAGAGAAAAACCTGACTTCCGACAAAGCTGTGGAAAAAGCCACTGCTGTGGAATTGGCTAACAAGCAGACAAGGGAATTCACTGCATCAGCCTCAAACGTGAATGGAAGCAAATCCATGTCAGTAAACAAATTCAAGGCAAGGCCTTTTCGTCACGATACTCCGAAGGGACACCTAATTCCAGTAAACCCTGGAAGGATCGACCGACCTCAAGCACTGGGGGCACCTAGGCCTGTTACCGCTGTGTATACCGAGTCACAGGACCCCGCTCAGTGTCACCTGTCGAAGGCATGTCGAAAGCGACGTACTGGACAAAAACCAAAGAATGTGAAATTGGTTTCAGCCACGTCATCAGACGAAAATACCTTGGAAGTGTTCGATTTGTTCACAATAAAGGATAAATCTAAGAAATATAACATTCTGCTAGATGTTGATGTTGCAGGAATACCTCTCCAGATGGATAGCTGCGGTATCCATAATGTCGGAAGCAACCTTCAATGAAAAACTAAAAGGAATACAGTTACATCCCTGTTCTGTGAAGTTGCGCACATATGCAGAGAATGCCATCGAAGTGCTGGGGCAGGCTCATGTTCCTGTCAAATATCTGGACCAACAATAGAGTCAGTTACCGCTGTACATTGTTTCTGGGAACAAACCTGCACTCTTTGGACGCCAGTGGCTTGAGAAGATTAAAATCAACTGGCAGGCATTTTCAAGATCAAAAAGACTGTGCCGACTCCTACCATTGAGGAGATAACGAGAAACAGCCCAGTGTTTTCTTGTGAAATAGCTTCCATCAAGGGGTTCAAAGCATCAGTCCAGATACCAGAGAACACTCGTCCGATCTACTTTAAGCCCAGACCAGTTCCATATGCACTAAAAGATAAGGTTGAAAGGGAACTAAAACGCCTCGAGAACATTCGGGTCATATCGAAGGTTGAACAACGTGACTGGGCATCGCCCGTTGTAGTTGTACCAATTTAACAGACTCCCTTTTGGAGTCTCCTCAGCACCTGGAATATTCCAAAATGTCATGGATCAAATTCTTCAAGGCATTCAGCTAGGTGTGGTCTGCTACTTAGATGATATACTTATCTCAGCACCTTCCACAGTTGTGCACATGCAGAGGCTAAATGAGGTATACTTCAGCGTTTGGAGAGGTATGGGGTGAAGGTTAAGGCACAGAAGTGTGCGTTTTGTAAACCTTCAGTGGTGTACCTAGGGCACAAGTTGGATGGAGAGGGGCTCCACCCAACCATGGATAAGGTAGAGGCCATACTGCAAGCGCCCAGTCCCAGGAATGTGAGCGAACTGCGATCTTACCTTGGGTTATTGAATTACTATGGGAATTTTCTCCCAGATGTTGCCACTGTGAATAATCCACTGAATGCGCTGCTGCGGAAAAACACATCATGGGACTGGACGAGTGCATGTGAGGGCGCTTTCATGGAGAGCAAGAAATTGTTGCTAAATAGCTCCCTACTAGTGCACTATGATACGAACAAGGAACTCCGGCTAGCATGCGACGCTTCTGCGTATGGGTGGGAGTAGTCATATATCACATCATGCCAATTGGCGATGAACAACCAATTGCATTTGCATCGCGTACCTTGACTAAAAGTGAGCAAAACTATGCTCAGATTGAGCGTAAAGCGCTGGCCATTATTTTCGGCATTCGGAAATTTCACAAGTATCTCTATGGCCGAAATTTCACTTTGATCACTGATCACAAGCCATTGACTGCGATTCTAAACCCGGAGTCCCCTGTTCCTACCTTAGCAGCTGCCCGTATGCAGCGATGGGCATTGATCTTATCAGCTTATCAGTACAAAATTGAGTCCCTTCGGTCAGCTGACCACGGAAATGCTGACATGTTGTCAAGGCTGCCTTAGCCAAACGAGGTAGAAGTAGAACAAACAGAAGTAAAGTACTTTTCGTATGTTGATGAGTTGCCAGTGACTGCCAATGATGTGGCTAAGGAAACTCTTAAGAATCCGACTCTAGCTAGAGTGTATGACCATGTGATGAATGGTTGGCCTAACTACTTGGATGATAAGGATATGCAACCTAAGGGGCGGATACAGGAATTTTTCCAGGAGGAGGTTTTGCCACCAGTGAGAGGTTTTGCCCATCAGATTTGTATGTCTGCTTGTTTCGGACACACGGACACGCAAAAAATGCATTACATTATATTTGTTGGTGTCGGAGCAGGGGGGGGGGGGGGGGGGGGGTTTGACCCCCGAAACACCCCCCCCCCCCCCCCCCCCCCCCCCCCCCCCCCCCCCCCCCTCTGGATCCGCGCCTGACCTTACTTTGTTCGTAGAAACTAATTATCTGTAGAAAAGGGTTGTATTTTGTGGGGCCTCAGAGTGGTGATTCCACCAAAGTTTCGTTCTATGTTATTAGACGACCTACACGAACAGCATCTTGGCATTTGTCACATGAAGGGATTTGCGCGTAGTTACCTGTGGTAGCCAGGTCTAGACAAAGACATCGAAACACTGGTTAACCAGTGTACTACATGCCTCTCTGTGCGTAATGCACCTCCAGTATCGCCCTTACAAACGTGGGATTGGCTCACACGAGTTCGGCAGCTATTGCATGAAGATTTTGCTGAACTGAAGGGTCAGCACTTGTTCATTCTGATTGACAGTTATTCCAAATGGGTAGAGGTATACCCTATGACCACCACCACGACTAGCAAAACGCTAGACATTCTGCGGAGACTATTTAGTGCTTACGGTCTCCCTGAAGAAATTGTGTCCGATAACGGACCACAGTTTACTTCCAGTGAGTTTCAGGAATTTATGACTAGAAATGGAATCAAACACAAACGCGTAGCACCATACCACCCTGCTTCTAATTGGGGCGGCGGAACGTACGGTCCAAACGGTAAAAAGAGCTCTGTTAAAAGAGCTCCTGGACCCAAACACTAACAAACGGAACTTGTCAATCCACCACAAGTTGGCTAACTTGTTCATATGTTACCGTAACACTCCACAGTCCACCACCGGAAGAACTCCAGCGGAGTTGTTCTTAAAGCGACAACCGCGAAAGTTCTCGTTGTTAAAACCTAACTTGTCACAGCATGTGAAAGCACAACAAGAAAAACAAAAAAGGTACCATGACAAAGGCAGAGATGTTGAACGTGTGCTGCACATGGGTCAAGTGGTAAGAGTTAAAAGCACTCTAGGTGGGTTGGTTAAGTGGCTACCTGGAAGAGTCACAAAAGTGTGTGGACCCCGTACATACCTAGTTTACATGTTTACCAGTGGTAAAACCCGCTTTGTGCACATTGACCATGTGTTCCAATCCCAAGAAGTACCGGTTGAGAAACCAAATCCAAGTATCACACCAGTAGGAGGTTTCAGTCCCCCTAGATTTGTCACTAATGATGCAAGTAAGAGTGTTGTGAGTTCCAAGACGGATTCGCAAGCAAATACCAGTGAAGTACGTGTACATTCACAGGTTGACCAGAAGTCGCATAAGGATGCACAGGGTGAAAAACCACCAAAATCTCAACAATCTGGATTAGGCACAAGTGACATCTCCCCTGAAACCTCCCACGACCCTGAAAGGCGTTACCCACAGAGTATTCGTAAAACACCAGTAAAATTAAACTTGTAAAAAAAAAAAAATACGCAGTAAGACAGAGGAAAAACTCTACTGCACATGTATTTTTATTTCTCCTTATTTTGTAATTTTTACATGCGAACCTGGGAACACAAAAACTTAATTGCTGTATTTTTACAAACTGCCTATTATTATATAATAGTACATATGTAATTGGGTTTACAAAGGCCATATCTTTCTGTGTACATGTGTAAGTTACCATGTATGCATTTTAGAGGGGAATGTTGTTTTAAGGGGGAGGAATGTAGTAAGCCAGCACATGCAGTCCATGGATAAGTTATATAGCGCCCTCTGTTGACTGTTTACTGTTGTTGTTGTTATGCCAAATAAAGGTTATAGTTCATCGTTAGAATGATCGCCTTTTTGTCTGCCTCGTGTGTTCTTTTTCCTTGCCAATATTACCGAAATATATGACAGTACTATTTTGATCTTTTGAAAAGCCCAGTAGCTGTGTGGTTGTATGTTTTACCAGACACTATGAAAAAAAAGAGCAGAAAGATTTTTTTTTCTATTACCAAGAGAGAAAAAAATGAGTCGCTCATTCTAACTTGTTCAAACACGTGGGAACTACGCCCGCAGGGACCGTACCATGCTGTACACAGACCGCTGTGAATGCCGTTCGTTCCGTGACAAAACCACCCAATGCACCAGTATTTACTTCAAAAGAGCTTCATTGTGAGCCACAATTTTATCGTTTTTTCACAAAACAGGTTATAGTAGATTGTTGTCAAATTACATGAAGTGTTTTTCACGTTTGTATTTTAAATTACAAGAACAAAACAGGCATGATAAACATTCACTTCGTGTATTTTCCATTCAATACTGCACAGGCCGTTTTGTATGTTTCTCAGGATGACGTCAAAACCCTGTTGATAAACAAATCAAGTGACCTCGAGCGTTTCAGAATTTCGGGTGAAGAGGGTCGGAACTGCTTTGCGTTTTAAGCAAAAGCCTGTCGATTGTTTGTGGAAAACAAGTTGTGATGGTGTTGTAGACACATACACATCCATGATAAACAGGAAAACTTAAGAAATGTGGACGGGTGGATACTAGCTGTTTAAGGATCCAGTGCATTCTTTCGTGAAAAGTAAGGTGTCTCTGGCCGTTTCTATAATTCATCATGTTCTCCTCACGGGTTTCCTCACGCTTGCGAGCGACAGTGCAATGGGTAGGCCTACTTTTCAGTCATTTTAAAGAAAACATTTCTGATCAACTTCTTAACTGTTACCGAAGAATTTTAAGTTTTTCCGAGTGAAATTTTAATTTGTTTTCCCTCCAAATTTTAGTTTTTTTTTAGATTTGCACTAATAAGTCATTTTCAGAAAAAGTGACGTCATAGTACTTATTATTGCATACGTGCGAGTGAATGATCTTACTTGCTGGAGCGGTTAAAATTGGAGGTCGGTTAAATTCCCTATATTTAACCTTTGCTACACACATTTTATTATGCTCTTTTCTGCCATGTACAAACTGCATACTTATATTATGAACTTACGTCGGCTATTATTCCAACAAACGCATCCTTTACTGTCCTTATAGGTGCCCATTTACTCCTGGGTGGAGAGAAGCAAAGTGCATTGCTCAAGAGCACGTGTACAACAAATGAAATCTTAATTTGTTTTCCCTCCAAATTTTAGGCAATAAACATATTTTGACTATAATTTGAATTTGAAAATCACACATCGCAACGTAAGTCAACACGAGCGAACGGAGCGAATACGGCGGCGCGTTGGTATCGATTACTGAGTTATTGTTAGGAGTAGTCGATACCACACATACGCGAACGCCCAGCATGTCCACTGTACCACACGCTGTATACACAGTAGGCCTACAGCGCGTAGTACAGGTACTAGACACTTTTAACGCTAATTTCACGCCAAATTTCAAAATAATTTGAACACATATAAGACAAATATCCGGCTTTATCGCCACGTTCAAATCAAATGCAGACACTAAAATAGTTCATCAACTGTACCAGCAAATATGTCTCAATGTTGGGGAAAATGATATTTTGCTAACAATAAGGCAAATTGTAAAGTATGTTTTCCAAAATAAAAATTTTCCAACAATTCAAAGTAAGCTTTTTTTCGATCCGTATTTCCGTGTCATATCTGCCTTTTTAAAGACTTGTTTGCATTGGAATTATTTAAAGTAGGTCTTCAAAAGTCATTCTGCATATTTTTAATGGTTGTTTATTCCTATTTTTCCAAACATTGCGTAGGATAACACCCATACGATTTCTACATCAAAAAGCGTGCCAAATATAAAACACACCAACGGCCGTTAAAAGTTCGCACATGCGCAGTGCTTCTATGTTACCCTCAGAAAGCTGTGATGTCCGCCGACATGCTGACTGCATGCATAAAAATCCCCACCCAGCTATATACCCGCTGGGGCATGTGACAAAATTCTACTGAGTGCCTGGGCAGTGTGTGTTGGTGGTGGGGAGGGGGAGGTGAAGGGGGTGGGGGACAATATATGGGTTAACTAGGCATAGGCCCTATTAAATGATGTTCAGCTAGGTAAGGAAATCTGTCTCATTTTTTTATGTTCATTTTTTTAAAGTATGTAGAACATGTAGTTAATTTTAATTTTATTTTTGAAATTTTAAATATAAAAAAAACTGGTATCTTTTCATCGCACTTCAGACCTGAGGATTTCAAGAAACCATTGACAGGAGCAGCCCCAACCATTTCTCTTGGATGAAATCAAGGGCATAGTGCAGACAGCTAAATAGGAACACAAGAAAGCTTGGGTATGTTTGTAACTGCACTTCCGGGTTGAATTTATTTATTTATTCCATTTATTTACCCAGGGTGTGGCCAAACAGTTTACAAAAACTGGTTTCCATTGGGGCCCTGCAAACACTCATAAAACAAATATATTAAATTAAACAACTTCACGATCACAAACAAACTGGAATAAGATACATGTATACAACTACAATATCAAAAATTCACAAAACATCAACACTCGCACAATTTGACAAAACTAATGGTTACAGAAGAACAACATCACAAGAAATATTATACATGCATGCACGTGACACTGAAATTGACGCTAAAAATCTACCTTCAAGGTTTTGGACATAGCTGCCGGTAAAAACCCTGTAGCCTCTCTGAAGTGATGCTTTGTAGCCTCTCTGAAGTGATGCTTTGTAGCCTCTCTGAAGTGATGCTTTGGAGTATTTCTGTACAGTTTCCTGTGCGATCTGATGACAGGTAATATTTGGTAGCTTTTTGGGGGAAAATACGGCGCACTCACGCAGTGCGTTCCTTTTTTTTTTACCGATAATCACTGAAAAAGACTCAGTGCCCACCTGTACTATTAAGCAATAACAACTAGGCTACTAGCCGTGCCAGGAAAGCCCAAATCTTACCGCCCGAGTACGAGTCCGAGTCCTGACTGTCCGAGCCCTGACTGGCCGAGTCCGAGTCCTTGAAAATCGGGACTCGAGTCCGGACTCGAGTCCGAGTCGGGTGAAAACTTGAGGTTGCGGGTTCGAACCCGGTTGGGGTACCTGTGCCCACGAGCAAGGCACTTAAACATACTTACTCCATCCTTCGGTTGGTCCAGTGTGTAGTATACACACTAAAAAGATCCCAGAGCATTCTTTCGTGAAGAGTTAGGGGATTCCCATGTGTATTTGGCCGTCGGCTGCCAATGGCGCCACCAACCGTACTTGTGTATCTCGATGTTTAGGTGGAAGACACTTTATAAGCTTCATGCAATTCAGCCTATGGGCTGCGAATTGAAGTACATTAGACCCATTAAATAAAAGAAAAAATCGATTGGGTTTCTAAGTTGAGATTTGGTTCGGTTTAAGGCTGGGTTCTTGGTTGGGTTCTTGGTTGGGTTCTGGGATGGGTTCTGGATTTCTGGGTTGGGTTCAATGTTGGGTACTGGTTTGGGTTTGCGTTGGGTTTCGGGTTGGGTTCTGCTCTCTAAATCTGAAAGAGTGAAATTAGGGTCTAGACGTTTTAGAGTTAAAATCTCTAGTTTAGATTGAAAAGGGATCCCTTCCAGTGACAACTCGAGTGAAATTTTAATTTATAGGAGTGAGGGAATTTTACTTAGTCTTGTCCCTAATTTCAGTGTGAGGAAGTGAATCTTCATTGGAATGGAGTGCATTTTCACTCTTAGGAATTTAGAGAGTGGGTTTAGTTCCGGGTTGAGTTCTCGGTTGGGTTGAATTATCGGTTAGGTTGGGTTCCGGGTTGGGTTGGGTTCTCGGATGGGTTGGGTTCTCGGTTGGGTTTGGGTTCTCGGTTGGGTTCAGGGTTAAGACAAATCATTACAGGCCGGATATGGAGTTAACCCACACTTTTTTTCAACAAGTACATTTGTCAGCAAAATCACATTCAATAATCTCGGCAAACCGATATATAGCATTAGCAATATTCAGTTTTACTCAAATTTACTTTTTACGTTTAGCCGTGAAAAGGGAGAAGAAAAAAAACATCGAAGGCGCAAGTTGCTACATGCGTCGGCGCGGGTTTGTGTAAAAGAGGGTCGTGGCAATTTGGCGGGAAAATTGGCAATCTATAGACGCCTGGGGAAGTGCGATTTGAGGTGAACTCTCCGAGTAACACAACGCCGTAAATGGACGTGCTCCAGGGCATAAACCGCCGTAATGAAGAACGGTCCACAGTTAAAGGGGAGGTGTAACATACAGTTAAGCCCAAAGTTATTCGTATACATATAAGCAAATTCGGAGTACTTTGAATCGTGCTATTATTTTGAGGAATGAATTTCTTCTGGCTTAAGTTACATATTAACGTGTCAGACAGCTGAAAGAATCACTGCAAGAGACATTTCAAGAAATGCATTGTTTCGGGGGTATTTTATTGGCAGATTTATAAAAAAATTCATGTCTAGAATTATTCATACCCTTGTTTAAATCACAAAATTAGGATCGTGTTTGTGACCACAGCCTCCAAACGGCTCCGATATGCTCAAATGGTATATTGCATATCTGTACGTGGGTTTTGGCCCACTCCTCCTTCGCTAAGGTCTCTAGATCTTTCAGGTTTGAAGGCTTCCTTGCCATCACTCGAGTCTTGAGCTCCCTCCAAAGATTCCTGTTTTTGGTTAAGATCCGGACTTTGGCTTGGTTACTCTAAAACGTCTGCATCGTTATCCCGTGTGTTTTGGATCGTTGTCCTGCTGATATACGTCCAATGCTTCCACTGTGGATTTCTTGATGTTTTCCTCAACTTGAAGGATCTTGATGCACTGCTCCCTTTTCATGACGCCATCTACTTTGACGAGATTGCCGGGCCCATTGGCTAAAAAACATCCTCAAAGCATTATGCTTCCGCCTCCATGCTTGATAGTTGGGACTGTTTTCTTAGAGTTGTATGCTGCGCCTTTCTTTCGCCAAACGAAAGCTCCATTGTCGTCTCATTTAACCAGAACTGATGACCAAAAGCTTGGATCTTGGTCCAGGTACGCTTTTGCAAATGCCAGAAGAGTTTCCCTATGCCTCCATTTCAGGAGTGAAGTCTTTCTTGGTCGGCGTCCATGGCGATCCCTCTTGTGCAATGTCCGCTGGTTGTCGGCCTTGATATCTTGGTCCCAGACTCGCCAATGTTGTTCAGGAGAGTCTTGATGGCGATCCGTGGATTGTTGTTGGCCTTTCGCCATACTTTTCTTGCCGGACGAGATGACACCCTTGGCTTCCGACCACGTCCTTCAATGTTTTCTTACAGTGCGGAACCTCTTGTACTTCCTAATTATGCGTTGTATGGTGGCATCTGGCACTCGAGATAGCTTTTGATAGCCTTTCCCCTTTTTATGAGCATTCACAATGCTCAACCAAAGGTCCTCACCAAGTTCTTTCATGCTTCGCCATGCTGACCATGAACTGAGAATGATTGCATCAGCTCTCCTTAATTTGGAGTCTAAAAGCAGAGAGTTGTTTTATGACATTCCTCACTGTACATTCAATGGACCACATTTGGAATGCATTCGGATTTTATGCACACATCTTGAAATAATTGTATAACATTATAAAGAATCTTTAGGAATGTCAAAACCATGTGCATTATCACAAACATTGGTCTCAAATCTGAGACTTGGCATGGTACGAATAATTTTGGACAGGCAAAACAAAAACAGAAAACTATATTGTTATGCTAATAATGTTGAGCCAAAATATAATTTGTGGATTTGTACATGCCAACTAAATGTCCTTGGGTAAAGTGAAAGTTCCATCACGTCAGCTTGTAGGTATGAGATAATTGCAAAACTCCGAGATTTTGTTCATAGAGTATTAATAACATTGGGCTTAAAGGTACACACCGGCCTACTTTTTACGTGATTTAGTAATACAGCATTCTTGTCAATAATTCTTTGATGGTCCTTGTCAAAAAATATCGTCAAAATGTCCCGTAATTGACCACAAAAGCTTAACATGTATACGCTTTACCAGCCGTTCACTATCGCGCGAGACTCGTTCACGACTTTCGGAAACGATTCGCTCTTCACTTTTGCTTTGAGTATCCTTTATTTTCTGCTGAAGATTTCACTGGACAGCCTGGACGACCAAATGGGTTTTTCCGTTTTCCGTAGAGGAGCTGACATTCATGGTTTGTCTTCACGAACGTACAATTGTAGTTCCACGGCACTGTACCGGTTGTTGGCGGGTAACGTGTGTGTGCCGTGCAGGGGCTAAATGTCACATCGTCCGGTAGACTGTCCACCGTGGAACTCGCTTCGGTTCCTCGGACTTTGTGTCAACATTTTATGTTCGATTTTTAGAGTTATGTTTAACTTTGTTTCATAACCTGAATAAATAGTCTCTTTTGTCAAATACTCATAAATATTTTTAAAAACAAATCAGAGCTGAATTTGATGCAAGAACACCTGATCTCGATTTGCTCAAAAACGGCCAAATTTGGTGGTTTCTTTTTCAGTTTCTACTCAGTCTATTTCGGAAAAAACTTTCAGAATCATGTGTGGGTCTATTTCGAGCCCAAAATAGCCCAACAAATACAGGAAAACAGTTTTCGCTGTCAAAGTATTTATTATTTTGTTATCGTGGTTTAAAATTAATTTTTGTGGACGCGCAAAATATACACTGTAACAATAAACCTGTACATTTACAGATTTTTTTTCTGGCAGCGCGAACGCCAGTGCTCGCCTGATATAACTAACTGGACAAACAGCTACGAGCCTCCAGTGCAGTGTAATATTTTGTTGTTAATGCCTATAAAAAAATAAATAAAAAATGTTTGGATGAAGTCAGAAGAGGTTTACCTGTAAAATAAAAGATAACGGCTTTTAAAAATGTATCGCATCGGCGGAATGCCTAAATAGGTTATAGGCCTATGTGAGCCGCTCCATCGAAAGTAGGCGCTTGTCGCACAGGCCAGAACTGAGATAATGGCTAATTTATGCATGTATGTCAAGTAGGGCATTTTTTTTATCGTTACCAGGATTTCTGCATGAGACCACCTTTTAAGTATCCATCTATCACCTAAAAAAGTTTAAAGAGCTATTATTATTTCCTTTATTTATACAGGGTAAAAGCTCAAACAGCATAAAGCTGGTTTTCATTGAGGCCCTGTTGTAATGACAAAATAAAATAATATAAAGTACATAATTCTTTGTTTACAATATAATTAAAATAAAATATGAATTTCCAAAGTAAAACCACAAGAAAGTAAAATAACGTTTTTAGTGATAAATAAATTAAAAACAAAACAGAAACAAAAACAAAAACAAAAACGAAACGAAAACAAAACAAAACAAAACAAACAACAAACAAACAACCCAAATAATACAAAATGATTAAAATTAAAATTGATAGGCAGTAAAAGAAAGATAAAGATAAGGGTAAATCTGGACCCAGCAACGTAAAAACAAGATGACAATATACATGTATAAAACACCACGAACGACAGGATAAAATTATATAGAATCTAAAGAAAAGTTGCTAAAATAAAAGTTGCGGAGTTGTGATTTAAACATGGTTAGTGAAGAGGCGGTCCTTACATGGGGTGGCAGTAGATTCCAAGTATTGGCACCACTGACTGAAAAGCTGGAAACGATAATATTCTGTACGGACAGCGGGAACTCTCAAAGTGCGGTTACTGGACTGTCTAGTTCTACATTCATTTTCAAATTTAGTAAAATAATTTTGCATATAGCTTGGGGTCATAGAGTGTAAGCATTTAAAAACAAGAACAGCCTTTCTGAAATTCACCCTTTGTGGAAAAATAAGCCAGTTGAGTTCATTAAACATGTCAGCCGACGGGGTCAAGTAGTGGCATCCTAAAATTAATCTTGCTGCCCTTTTAAGAAATTTATTTAAAGTGTCATTATGTTTTGCAAGTCTATTACCCCACACGGTACAGCAATAATCTAGTATTGGCATAATTAAACTTGTAAAAAGAGTAAGCAATGTAACCTTGTTTACGCAATGGCGGATACGCTTTAACATGGCCAACTTGGAGGAAACTGATTTTATGACATGCTCAACGTGTGGAGTCCATCGCAAATTACTGTCAATAATAACACCTAAACATTTAAAAGAGTTAACCTGGTTAATTGGGGCTCCATTAAGAATTAGGGCAAGATTGGCATTGGCAACTTTCTGTTTAGACCCGATAAGCATACTTTTCGTTTTAGCTGCGTTTATGATTAACTTGTTGCTAACTGACCAATCATGTACATTAGATAGGGCAACATTTAAATTTGTTTCTAAATCTTGCACATTGTCTGCGCAGCATGTAAGTGTCGAGTCATCGGCGTACATAAACAAGTTGCAATTTCTTGGGATGTACACAGGAAAATCACTAGTAAAAACAAGAAATAAAAGTGGGCCCAGAATAGAGCCTTGCGGGACTCCAATGTTAAGAGGCTAGAATCCCCCTTGAAGGAAAATCCAGCAGTTAGGCTTGTTTCGATAGTCCAAACATCCCTCTTGCCGACGTGGATTTGTTTTAATTTTTAATTGTCGGTTTTAAGTGGATAAATTGCAAGCAAAAGTGCGCTTTTCGAAAATGAGATTTTCGCGATTTCTGAAACGCTCATTAGGTATTAATGATATGCGCGTGACCCCGTGACGCAATCCTGAGAAAGAGAAGTCAACACTATTGTTAGCTCCATACGTTTACACGCAAGAAATTTGGAAAACCGTCTCTGTTAGATGGTGTTTTTTGAAGAATTTGTTTGGTCCAAAAAGCCAGATATATGCCCAGTATAGTTGCGTGGTTGTATGTTTTACCAGACACTATGAAAAAAAAAAGAGCAGAAACATTTTCTTTATTATTTCGAAGAATAAGAAAAATGAGTCGCTCGAAGGTGTACTAATTATAGGCGAACTTGTACCGGGTAGGCTGCCGTGAGTTGGGTTATGTGTACGGCTAAGCTCAGTGCCGTGTGCGCGCGCGTATAGGGGCTATGCAATTTTTGAACTAGCTGTCTAATCATTTTCATTGACAATAGACTATGTAAGTTGACCTCGCGAACGTACGAGACCGCGCGAGACCACTGTTATTTCCGGGCATAAGACCCTATCTCTTCAACGCACGTCGCGAGCGAAATTCTTGGATTATTTTGTTTACGCAGGTTTTTGTAAACTCAGACGGCCAAAAACGCGTGTCTCTAAATAAAATCTTGCATTCCAATTGATGAAGTGGGGTATATAATCAAAAATAAGCAATCGAAATGTAAAAATTCACGATCTTTTCTGAGCCGACAAGTCAATCTTTGAAGATCGTAAACTACATGCAGCAAAAGATATGCAACACGCACAGCAGCCGACGTACGTAGGCCCACAGTGTACATACAGACCTCGCTAGCGATATGCGAAACGCCATCTACCAAAAGTAGAGCTTGCAGGCTTTTTTTTTAGAGTGCCCAAGTTCGAAGCATTCATTTTCACATGAATCCACACGTGGGTCATCCATTCCAAATTGGATGAAGAATATGCTAGCAGAGAAATTTTTTCAGGTCACGAAATTTTAATAAATTTTTATCGTTTTTAGAGATAATTATGCATGTATTATATATTGTAAAAAAACATTTTAGTTACCCGAATCACTTTCGGGTCGGTTGTATACTTAAGATTGGACAGAAAAATTTATATACAAAAAACAAAATCTCGCCCGTGTTATAGGAATAGGCGTTTCAGTCGTGTTGTGCCCGGAAGCTCAGATTTGACCTTTGCCGCGAGACTTACATAGTCTATTCCGCACGTAAATTGGACGCAATTTAACAAGCATAAAACAGCAACCGCTTGATGAATGTTTGCAACAAAGGTATTTTTGAAATCTGTTGCAGGTGGTCTGTTGTTTGAAAGTGGTTTTAACTCAAAATAGATATTATTTGTTTTCCCAAGTCGCTAACAACGCTCGACCGTTTGCCAACTGCCGCTGTGGCACTCATGTGTTTTGCTTCAGTAAAAATCATAACTTTGTCTCAGTCGTCTTTTTTCCCCATCAAACTCTCACTGTTTCGTGGTTTACAGCTCATAACAAGATGTGGAATTCAACTCCTGAATTCATACCCAATTAATATATATTTTTTTCAATTTCAAGACGGCCGTTCGTGTAAAAACCAACGGCCGCGATTCACTGAAATTTACTTCAAAAGAGCATATTGTGAGCAACAATTTCATTTTTTGTTTCACAAAAAGATAACAATAAATTGTTGTCATAGTACAGAAAGTATTTTTCACGTTTGTAATTTGAATTACAAGGACGAAACAGGCATGATGAACATACACTTCGTATGTTTTCCATTCAATACTACACAGGCCGTTTTGAGTTCTTCTCAGGATGACGTCACGCCCCTGTTTGTAAACAAACCAAGTGACCTCGAGCGTTTCAGAATTTCGGGTGAAGAGGGTCGGAACTTAATTTCGTTTTAAACAAAAGACTGTCGGTTTTTGGCGGAAAATACGTTGTAATCGTGTTGTAGAAACAAAAAACTCCATGATAAACAGGAAAACTAAAAAAAATGTGGATGGGGGATTCTAGCTGCTTAAGTGAATAAATACTACAAAAAAACAGTTTTTCAATGTTTTTCTAAATGTTCAATGTACCTTCATGAAACTATTAGGCTAATTTGGCTAAAACAATGGGAAAATCACCGATATTCCATGCTTATTTTCATTGCCTTCGGCAGGGGTTGGCGCTATATCCCATACACCAGAAGGCTCCAAAAAAAGGCTTTTGGAGTCAGAATTTTCATGGTTGCTAAGGACTTCATGCCTTAATAGAAGTACAACCTTCTACGACATTTTTCTCTAAAGCGCTTCTTAAAAATTGTGCTCTTGGTCATCACGGAAATGGTCACAACTTTGTAAATTTTTGACGGATTGACACAATGTTTGTAGTTTTGTGAAGCTTATAATATATTATATCTGATTAAGTCATTAGCTCCATTTTCATTTTTTTTTAATGCAAGAGCCTACTTTCGGCGGAGCGGCTCACATATTTGATGCGGAACTTTCTTCGTGTTCTAAATATAAAGTGGAGAAAACGGGTAACAATGCTTTTATACTTAACGTGAATGTCACAGATGTTTCAATGTTAAATGTATCTAATTTTGAGCAACTACTTATAGTAGTACTACAGCAAAGAATCAATTGGTATTGCGCTATACAGTCGCAAATACAAGTAGGCCTATAGTATGTACAGTTGAAGTCAGAAGTTTACATACATGTACACCACTACCATCATCACCTAAAATGGTAAACAGGACTACCCGAACCATTGCAAGGTGTGCAAGCTATGTTTTAAGTACTGCAAGCACGTGAGGAATTCCACAAAATCACGACTTTAATAAAGACTGTTACAAAAATGGTGACAACGCAAGTTGAAGCACACTAGTTTTAACACAGTTGTATGTAAACTTCTGACTACAACTGTACATTATTGTTCTGCAAAAATCAATCGCGACCATTGAAAAGCTGATGCAAACTTCACAGGAAATGGTAATTAATTATTGGTGGTGTTATTTGTTCAAAACTGAGCGAAAGCGATGTGATTACGTACATTTTCATATTGCCATACAGTGTATATGCAGTAAGAAGATGTCTGTATAGGCCTATTACTCCTTCAAATTCTCGAATGATTCGTATGCATGAACGTTTTTCGGACAAAATGACGGCGTCCATACAACAGGGAATCGCTATAATTACCAATGGTAATTACAAAGTATATATGATGCTTTGTGGAGTTCGTATATGGGTTATTCCATGAAAACGGGACACAGTGTCCCATACGTCGTAAGACTTATGGAGTTGTTTATCTGTTGATACTACCCAAAACGTAACGATAATGTTTCAATAAACTAGTGCGATCTTCTAAACCCTTGTGACATTTTAAAACTTTCCCTCAAAATTTAACAAATTTCGATCATAATGTAATTTGAATCGATAAAGTCCATGTTCTACAGCTGGGTAAAATCAGCAACTACCTTTTCCAGAAGGAAACTGATCAAAAATGCTCCCTTACGTCGTGAAACAATTTTCTTGAATATTTTACGACTATGATACCAATAGATGTCTAACCATTTGTAAATTATTTTAAATATTCTACATTATTTAAAAATTGCACAGGAATTTCTTTAAACAATTTTGTTAACTTGAAAAGGCCATTTGTACAAATGCATAAAAATGTCACACTTTGGCTCATGTTAATGGAAGACCCATATATGCGTATTTGTCATATACATGTCGACCCTTTGCACCGATGGCCTTGACAGGGACAAGGGGCAGGTTTTCATATATTTAAATGATGTGACTAATTGTGCATGACACATGGTGACTGTCCCCTCTCATGGCCGCTCGTGCAAAGCGTTTACTCTTGTTCTTTGTACAGGGTGACACCCCCCGGCCGTATCAAACTTAAGACATCAATAAGCCGCAGCATGCATTGTGCATTCGGCTTGAAGGAAAATCCTTAATCTAACTAGAGCTTCGCGTTTGTGTTTTTTACAAACGCAAGGTGATCGGGTGACAAACATTGAAATGATGATGACGACACAGTTTGAGATTGTTTGAAAACTTGAGTTGTTTGATGTTGAAAAAGTATTGGAATTCTCAAGACATGACTCTGACTATTCAACGCTAAAATTGTGTATCTGATGACGTCATCATTGTCAATCTCATCATAACGTTACTATTGTGTGCAAAGATTGTTCAAGTATCTACTGAAGAACAAGTTTTGACATGTAGGCCTAGGCCTATATGTGGTGAAAGAATCTTTTCAATATCTATTACAGTTCTAAAGATTTTGTTCATTTGAGATCATATTACTGTAGTATATCGCCGTGTGGGGAGTTGGGGTTCAATTGCATCTAGAATAAACTGACGCTCCAGTCAACTTGAGTTGCGGTCCACCATGTCCATTTTATTTCCAACACAGCAACGATTTCCAGTATGTCACATTCACAGTTTTCGGGGAGAAGACATATTTACTCTGGTTCGCCGACTAAGGCTAGCCGTACATACTATGATTACACCCAAGATACAACAGCTAAGTCACCAAAAGTAAATTTCCTTGTGCTATCAAGTGTTCATTCAACTTTCCTGGCGATGATGCCACGGAAACTAGCAGTTTTATATCTTCAAAAGTCCAATTTTCTCGGTTGTAAATCAATCCCTGCTTATTATTTCTCGTCTGTCTGACTTATTCACTACTCGCGCACGTACGTTTATATCATTGGCCGTGTGGCCCAGACATCCTCCCTAAAAAGATACATTATGACCTCTGACCCGAGACAGGCTGCCTAGATACAAGTTCTATTATTAGAAGTCGAGCACTATATATGGGCGCAAATCGTCAGATTAGTGGAGGCTTGGCATAGCGCCCTCAAACGACTGAGTTAGCTTAATTATCAAGGGACTCAACAAATAATTTCTCCACATTACGTAACCACCGTGCACGTGATGACGTCATCAGTGGTATATATATGTAGTCATAAAGTCCACATGTGAGGGAACATTTCGTTCCGTAGAACTATGGTCAAATTCCCAACCACTTTGGCTCTATTTGCATTCAAAATGCTAAAAAAGTGTACATTTTCGAACCTCTTCCGGTTTGGACCGGAGGTTTGGGTCACACAGGGGTCATATGCCATTGTATGATTTGTTCAGTTCATTGCGACCTATCATGCTGTGAAAGAATTGTTTAAGTATCTATTACGATTCTTGAGATATGAATTTTTGAAATAATAACCATTTAATTTTTGTAATTTGACACCTGTGACGATATCATGACGTCACAATGTTGTGCACAAATTGTTCAACAATTTAATAACCATCAAGTTCTTAAATGTGACGAAAGAATCATGCAAATATCTGCTGTAGTTCTCAAGATACAGCATTTTTAAACATTTCAGCTCCAAATTTGCGTATTTTGACACCACATTACGTAACTACCGTCCATGTGATGACGCCACCAATGGTATAGTCAAAAAGTCCACATGTGTGAAAACATTTCGTTCCGTAGAAATATGGTCAAATTCACTACCACTTTGAATCTATTTGCATTCAAAACGCTTTAAAAAATGCACATTTTCAAACAACTTCCGGTTTGGACCGGAAGTAGGCGTCACACACGGGTCATGACATCGTATGATTTGTTCAGTTCATTTAGACTTATCATGTTGTGAAAGAATTGTTCAAGTATCTATTACGGTTCTTGAGATATGAATTTTGGAAATAATAACCTGTGAATTTTTGTAATTTGATACCTGATGACGTCATGATTACGTCACACTTGATGCCATCATGATACTATACATTCTGGTGAAAGTCTGCCGTAGGGCCTATGTCTGTATCTAATTTACTAACGATTCAGCTTGGTTTGATGGGCATTGTTGCTGGTAAGTGTAAAAACTGAGATTCTCAGTTTCGTTGAACTTTGACCTCCATTTGACCCAAGAAGGAAGGGTCATATGAAAATGCCCACACAAAGAAAATTGTAGCACAGAATGTCATCTATAAACCTGCCAAATACGAAGATCCTGGGTCACGTGGTTTTCAAGACGGAAGCATTTTAAAATATACATATTTTGGTTTTTTTGGGGGTGTAATTTGATACTTGATGACGTCACGATGACGTCACGCTTGATGCCATTATAATATTATACACGCTGGTGAAAGTCTGCCATAGGACCTATGCCTGTACTTAGTTTGTTAAAGATTCAGCTTGGTTTGATGAGCATTGTTGCTCAATAGGTGCAAAAATTGAGATTTTCGTTTTCGTTGAACTTTGACCTCAAATTGACCCCAGAAGAAAGGGTCAGATGAAAATGCCCACACGAAGAAAATTGTTGGCCATAATCTGATATATAAGCCTGCCAAATACGAAGATCATGAGTCACGTGGTTTTCCAGACGGAAGCATTTTAAAACATGCATATTTTGGTCATTTTGTTGTTGTAATTTGATACCCGATGACGTCACGGTGACGTCACACTTGTATGCACACCTTCACATTGGGGTTGATGTTCCTACCAAGTTTCAAGTTGATAGCTTGAACCGTTTCGAAGAAAAGCTCTGGAAACGTTTGAGTGGAAAAAGAAGAAAAAAATAAAATAAAAACTAGAGGTATGACGTTTGTTGTTACAAACGCCAGGTGATCGGGCTAAATGAACATTTTGTGATGAATTTCAGACGTTGTTATCACCCGTGGAATGGCAAAAATGGAAGTATACACTAATCCGGTAACTAATATCTCCTCCCTGCATATCCGCCATAGCTGGGGGCGTCCAGTGCATGGGCTGTGCGTTTTGTGTTGCTGTTAGAACGAAAAGCGCTCATCCATTACATGCACGAACGAGCATTGATTTACATACATATATGTATAGCTCAATGCGAACGAGCCTCCTTCGTGTATACGCGACGCGCCCGCCTTTGCGTACACGCGACGCGCCCGCCTTTGCGCGCACACAACCCTACAAAGACGCGCAACTTGTTCGAAGTAAACAAATGCAGCTTCAGCAACAGCAAAAACATACAGTTCATTCAGTAAATTCTTATGATAGGTCTGAGAGAACTGAAGAAATTGTAGACAGACATGATCTCTGTGTGATCTGAACTTCCGGTAGAAAGTGGAAGCTATTCAAAAATAGTTTTTGTGTTTATTTGAAAGCAAATGGAGCTAATATGGTTGGTAATTTGACCATCGTATGTACAACAATTTGTTGAAGTTTTTAGTTTCGGCGAAAGAATAGTGCACATAATGTTTGTGGTTGTCGAGATATGACTTTTGCAGCGATTCAACTCCAAAATGTTGTGTAATTTGAACTCATTGCGTAATCAACGTGCAAGTGATGACGTCATCATTGACATAGTCATGAAGTCTACATGTGTGATAAAATGTCGTTAGATAGAACCATGGTCAATTTCTCAGGGTGGTGGATGTTCTTATCAAATTTGTAAAAAAAGACAAATGAGACTTGTGTTTGTTGTGATAACGAACACATGGGTGTTTTTGTCTGACGTCATCATGGTGGTCTCAGATGAAGACATTAATGATCAGATGTGGCGCGGGAATAAAGAATGTAGGCCAAATGGTTGATTTTTTTACCAAATTGTCAGAATTGAATATATTAAGGTCTGGTTCAAACGTTGCAGGGGGCCTTAATATCATGCACCTTTAATCTGACATGTGAATTTTTAAATAAATAAGCTGCAATACCTACGTAATGTCATACCATATTACGTAACCACCGTGCATGTGATGACGTCATCATCATTGGTATAGTCATAAAGTGCACGTGTACGTGTGGGAATATTTTGTTTCGTTGAACCATGGTCAAAGTTTCTACCACTTCGGGTCTATTCGACACCATATATTACAGGATGTCAAGTTGCATGGTGATTGAGAACATCTTTTTTAACTCGGGGCCTGAAAAAGGCCCACATAAGGTTGAACAAGGCTGAAAGGTACAGGCTCGTCCGCAATGCGCGCGCGGCAAATTTGTGTAACGAATTACGCAGGTCACTGCCTTTGCTATGGAGCTGCGTATTTCGTGGCACGAATTTGGCGGCGCTCGCAGTGCTGGCGAGCTTGTGCCTTTAATCAAACTATTATAATCAAACTATTATAAATGTTGTTTTTGTATGATTGGATTGCGTCTAGAAAAAAAAACCTTTGTATTTTGATGTGGATAAGAAAATAAGATTTGAAAAGTTGGACCATCATTGGCGTTCCGTCGCGGCTCAGTTTGTGTTCGAATGTTTAGCGACATTAAAATCTACCGTAGATTTGTCATAGCGCCCTCATTAAGAAAAGGATTTTGGTTGCGCATGCGTGTGAAGAGAACTGACTGGTTGCAAGGCGACACGTGAACAGGAATGTTCGTCTTCGTAGACTACTCGGTACGTATATGGTGGTCGTGTGCGGTTTAGGTATCGGGAACCAGTTTAACGTGATTGCGTGCGTGGTAAGTTGGTTGGTTTTGTGAAAACGTTGTAAATATTGGCACATTTTAGGGCAGTTAATGGCGAAATTTGGTAAGAAATAATTCAGATTGGATTATTAAGGTGCGAAAGATAGGCCTATTCGGTGTAATTGGAAGGAGATGTGGAAAATGAACATACATTTCAATTTTTTGTGTGTAATGTGGACGGCAAGTCGCTATTTCAGTAGGCTAGTACTTAGCTAAGATAATCTCAGCTCTTTTTTTATCATTTTTCATTGGGATGTGGTCTTTTCACGTGTAGAGCTGAGAGAAGTTATGAACATGAACCCGCCATCGCAAAAACAGGACAAAACAAATGTGTCATTTTCTCACCGTGACACACTAATTCCCCCTAAAACTCACCCAAACCTTGCCAGGCATAACCACTACGCAGGTCCTTGAGGGAAATAACCAGCCACGATGATTATTTTGCCAACAATTCCAGCAAAACAAACCGGTATGCTCACAGCCTAGCCGTTTTTGTCTTGTTCAAAAACAACCAAGTGTCTAGTCTGTGTACAAAGGAATACCAATGCGCATTGGTTACCAGACTTGACCTTAACGTCTGGACGTAAAGGTCAAGTCTGGTAACCAATGCGCATTGGTGGGAATTAGTGTGTCACGGTGAGAAAATGACATTTGTTTTGTCCTGTTTTTGCGATGGCGGGTTCATGTTCATAACTTCTCTCAGCTCTACACGTGAAAAGACCACATCCCAATGAAAAATGATAAAAAAAGAGCTGAGATTATCTTAGCTAGCTAGTACTGTACTAGTACTAGTAGTACTAGTACTACATGTAGGCCTAATTGAATTTGACATGACATGTCGCGGCGCGTGCGTCCTGCCCGCGTGAAAACAAAACAAGCTGAACGTACATCGCGCATGTTACTGGCAACAAACATGGCGGAAAGCACTGCATTGTGACGTTGCATGACATCACATATTCGCAAGCCCGCCTATCATGAAAAGCTAAAGATACAAGAGGGCGCTGTTTCGTAAAGCTTAAAAGTGAAATATTTTACGTATACATTGAACAAAGATGTGAAGGAAATTACGTTCTGCGATAAACAGGTAATGTAATGTTTAGAACTACTGCCCACTAGCCCTACAAAAAGGGCTGTAAATAGCTCGCTTTTCAAATCTGACTTATTACTGTCGCTATTACAGCCGTACTACGAGGCTGTATGGAAATGCCAAGTGTCAAACTGCTGAAATCTGGGAAAGTTTCACAACAAATATTGTCCGAAGCACATCAGACCAGAGCACTTTCACATACCGGTACATCATTGCAGTCTTGAGAGTCTAGTGTTTTATAAAATAACGGTAAAGCTTATCGAATTGTCAATTTGGCCATCTACGGTGTCTTGAAACATTGATTGGACAAAATTCGGACAATGTTCTGACCTGCATGCCCTGTGTGCCACCATTTTAGCTAATATAGGCCTACTGGACGATGGTCATGATGGTGGCGCTTCTCGATCATGAGAAGTGAAGGAGCGCGGCTGTGCAATATGCATAATTCATATTGACGTCGCGTGTGTTTATCCCACCTGGCAAGTACATCACGCGCGCAGTGCAGTTATGGCTAATTTTGTGATGTACTTGCCAGCTGGGATAAACACATGCGACATCAATATGAATTATGCATATTGCACAGCTAGCCGGGCTCCTTGACGTCTCATGATCGAGTTAGAAGTGCCATTATCGTCCAGCATATCAGCTAAAATGGCGGCGCACAGGGCATGCAGGTCAGAATGTTGTCTGAATTTTGTCCAATATTTCAAGATGCCGTAGATGGCCAAATTGATGATTCCGTAAGCTTTACTGTTATTTTCTGAAATAGTAGACTCTCAGAATTGCAATGATGTATGTGAAAGTGGTCTGGTCTGATGTGCTTCAGACGATATTTGTAGTGAAACTTTCTCGGATTTCGGCAGTTAGACAATTGGCATTTCCGTACAGCCTCAAAACTGCCCAGTTGCATTTTTGACTTAGTTTTGTCAGAAATTTTAGCTTTTTTGTAGAAAAATCATATATTATCCTTCAAAAATTGCATTCACTTGGCATGGTTAGTGCACAAGATAACCATTTAAAGGCACATCCTCATCAGCAATGCGCGCAGGCTAATTTCGTGCCACGAAATACGCAGCTCCATAGCATAGCAAAGGCATGAAGCTGCATATTCCGCTGCATGAATTTGGCGCGCGCACATTGCTGACAAGCCTGTGCCTTTAACATGTGTGTACAGTGCTGTGGACTAATTAGGATAACCTGCTATGCTTGGACAATTATATCTCTAAAAGTAATGGGCCTACAGAGATACACTTTACATGTATATCATTTTAAAGGTCTTGAAATGGCTTTCATTGTATAAAATTACATTTATAACCTTTGACCTTGATTTGCACAAATGCGTATTTGTCAAAATGTGTAATTTTTTTTTATTTGTTAGCTTAAAATGTAAGGAACTTTTTCAGAAAGATTTGAGATGGGTAATCTTAGTTTTTGAGTTACGATAATTTAAATAATAAATAACATGTAAATGCCATGTACAGCATGTATACAGAACATGTTAAGTTGGTTCAATAGACCTTTATTACGGTGTGTCCATCTTTGTCTTGTTCCCCACTGCATAGTATGCATGTGTACATGTCTGCGCAATAGTGCGTGCAGTCTTCCGTTATTGTTTTGAGAGAATCACTGTCCGCACTGCATTTTCTTGATCGCACCTTGCGCATGTCATTGTGATGCACACAATGAACATTTTCAACATGGGGCCAAACTATTTTATTTTGGCAAGCCTCACTTTCGTTACGATCATTTTAATATGGAAAAAGGGAAGATGGCCGCGCCGTGATAAAGGTCTATAAGTTGATTTGCACCCATGGGGTAGAGGAAACTGTATAATCCTATTCATATCCGAAAGAAAAATTGCTTGGATTTTGGTACATAAAGAGTGTGAGTGAGATTGTTTCAGATTAAGGACCGTGTGTGTACTAAGTGTGTACAAACTTGGCCCCAGACTGACTCGGCCTCCATTGCCCCATGTACAAACTCGGACCCAGACTGACTCAGCCCCTCTTTCCTTGTGTACAAACTCAGACCCAGATTGACTCGGCCCTAATTGATTTAGGAGCCAGTGGCTTTTTATTTTATTTTTCTCCGTTCAGCGAAACCTTTATTATGAAATATGTTGGCAGATTAGCGTACAAATTGGAAAATACAGTATGCACATATATAGTGTTTGTTGCACAATATTTTGAAACAAGAAGATAAACCAATTCCAAATGAGAATAGCAATTTGCACTTCGTAGTGGTTTATATGGCTGAACATAAAACTAAGTCCAAGACCACTGGATTTTTCCGAATTAGAAATCCGGTTCGGATAAATTGTCACATCGATTTTTGTTTAAGTGTCAATAATTGCCAATTTTGATGATTTCTTTTTAAGATTAATTTAGTTTATTTTGGAAAGACTTTCATAATAATGTGTGGGTCTATTTTGAACCCAAAATAGCCTAACGAAGCCCGTGTGTTCCTTTAAGGCTATGAGTGGACAATTTATGTAAAAGTGTCATTTGGACGTACTTTCGTTTGTCACAGTTGAGTACTGGAGATATGATAGACAATTAAAGATTCCAGCCGGGTGATAAAATAGAGTGATTAGTATGTACTTTAAGAAGAAATACAATGTAGGCATTCACCAATTTAGACAAAAGATGTAAAGAAGCTAATCTACAGATAGAGGAAATCAGACCTTTTTAAAAACATGTTCACTTACCGGTATCAAGAAATCTTCATTCGTTAAAGGTTATACATTTTTCTGTTTGTTTGTGGCACGAGATACAATGTTGGTATTATTAAATGAATGCTATTTCTAGAAGTTTAAAATGATATAAAATTTATATCTGTTGGTACTTCAATTGTGGAATTATGGATGTCCAAATATAGCAGGTCATGCTAATTAGTTAAGTTTGTTCTATGGTAAGTGAACAAATAATTGACCAAATGACAATTTTCGTTCTAGGGGTTTGTCAAAGAGTTCAATCACCACACCAAATTTCATTTCAATCTGTGACATTCAGGCCTGGCAGTGTGTCAAAATAACATGGAATGAATCTTGTGTATGATATAACAGCTGAAATGCATTTGTTTGTAGAAATTTGAAATGGCACTTTTGGCTTAAAATTTGCATTTGCATTTGTATTTGATTGTATTTTAGAAATCTGATGCCGAATATGATTGCGACTGTTGCTGTTGAAGGAGGGAGAGTTGAAGGTGGAGGTCAGCGTGACAATGGAACTACATTCTGTACTTGTGTGAAGAAGGCTACTAATCAGGAACATGGAGAAACTTGTGTACAGTCTATACTTGGAGATAACACTGAACATGGGGAAACCTGTGAACAGTCTATACTTGGAGATAACACTGAACATGGGGAAACCTGTGAACAGTCTGTACTTGGAGATAACACTGAACATGGGGAAACCTGTGAACAGTCTATACTTGGAGATAACACTGAACATGGGGAAACCTGTGAACAGTCTATACTTGGAGATACCACTGAACATGGGGAAACCTGTGAACAGTCTATACTTGGAGATAACACTGAACATGGGGAAACCTGTGAACAGTCTATACTTGGAGATAACACTGAACATGGGGAAACCTGTGAACAGTCTATACTTGGAGATAACACTGAACATGGGGAAACCTGTGAACAGTCTATACTTGGAGATAACACTGAACATGGGGAAACCTGTGAACAGTCTATACTTGGAGATAACACTGAACATGGGGAAACCTGTGAACAGTCTATACTTGGAGATAACACTGAACATGGGGAAACCTGTGAACAGTCTATACTTGGAGATAACACTGAACATGGGGAAACCTGTGAACAGTCTATACTTGGAGATAACATTGAACATGGGGAAACCTGTGAACAGTCTATACTTGGAGATAACACTGAACATGTTGAAACCTGTGAACAGTCTGTACTTGGAGATAACAGTGAACATGGGGAAACCTGTGAACAGTCTGTACTTGGAGATAACACTGAACATGGGGAAACCTGTGAACAGTTTATGCTTGGAGATAACATTGAACATGGGGAAACTTGTGTACAGTCCATACTTGGAGATAACAGTGAACAAAGGATAAAGGCTAAACACATGGATATAACTGAGATTAGTAATCTTGGAGAAAAACCAGAAGAGATAATTGCAGAAGATAGGAAAGGCAAGTGTACAGATGATATGCAAAACATTAAGACAAATTTGAGGAATAACATAAGCAGAAGCAAAGTTGAAATAAATCACAGAGTGATGCAGCTTAATGACATTGAAGTAAGACTACAGTGTTTGGAGTGTGAATTGAAAGATAGACAGAAAAACTTGTATGAAAGAGACAGAAGGCTACAGTGTAAGCAAAGGAAACGAAAGTCATACAACAGGAGGAAAGAACGTAAACTTAAGAGCAGGTACATGGACATGTGTTTTGAAAGTAAAGAAGCAGGTTCAACACAGTATGAGAAGCAACGGAAACAAATTTACTCTGGTACTAAAAGAAGTTTGAGTAAAGTACTTAAGCATGTGGACTTAAACAATGGGAAGAAAAGGAGTAAGAAAAACTGTGGACAAATAAGTTGGGGAAAAAAGAAAGAGATGGAAATAAATGCTAAAGAAAAAAAATTGCTTGAAAAAGAGAAAAACCTGGACATACTGAAAAGTAAATTGAATGACTTTGAAGTTGATTTGATGATACGAGAACAGAAAGGGACTGTAAGTAAAGGACATTGCAGAAACAAGGCATCACCATACAAGTACGTGGGTTGTCAAGGAAAAAGCAAGAGAAATGGGAAGTCTGTGGGTTGTCAAGGAAAACTCAAAAGAAATGAGAAAGTTGGTGTAGCGAGAAGAGACAAAAAGTGCAAAATATCAAAACCTGGAAAGGACAAAACAGTTGTGACATACAACAGAAAGAGAAACGGTCGTATTATACAGGAACAAGTGAGCAAGGAAGATAAAAAGATTCATGAAAAAGCACAGAAATACATCTGTCACCGCACTAAAAGAATTTTGAGTAAACTTGTAAAGAAACTAAAGGGAGGTAAGAAACAAACATTAAAGGGTGTCAGTGTCCCCAAGAAATGTGGAAGTGGAAAGCCCAAGATGAAGTGTAAACAAAATGAATCTAAATTGGAGGACACCAACATTGAACAGTTTGATAATGTGTGTTGGCTTTGTGAGAATACTGACGGACATGAAACGGGTAGAAGGCAAATAAGATGTAACAAGTGTCTTGTGGTATTTCATTTATCATGCACAAAGTTCACGAAGATGGAGCCATATTTGATTGATAAGAGAGTGTCCTGGGTTTGTTGTAACTGCGGACAATCTAACTACAGTGACAGTTTGTTTTATGACATTGGTATTCCTACAGATAAAAATCTATATGAATGGACAAGACAGGATACAGTACAAGAATGTTCCAGTGCAGTTGAAGAACAACTGAAAGTCTTTGACAAGGTGAGAGAGGTTTTCAAGAAATCGCAGAAGCATGAACGTTGTACAGAATGTAGCAATGCATTGTACCACCAGAAACAAACTGGTGGTTATTTTTTGAGGAAAAGAAAATCGACTACGGTAGTTGATGCAACTAAATCAAACGGAATATCTAAAAAGACAAAAAGAGCAAGCAAACTTGAAACAAAGAGTAATGATTCAAATGCTAGTGAGAGCATTAGTAAACAACAAAGACAAACAGTGAAGAGAAAAGAGAGTACTGATATGGAAGCTGATAAACAACTGTCCGAAAAGGTAAAGAAAAGGTCAGCAGTTACTAAAAAGAGGAAGGTGGAAGTAGAAGAGAAGAACATACATGTAGACATTGATACTGATCAGCAAGCAGAACAAAATGAGGCAAATTCAAGTAATACATGTGGAATGCAACATCGATCATGCCAAAACACTGATAAAATGGACTCAAAAATGCATACTAGCAAAGATATGTACATGAGTACACCATGCTCAGCTGTGGAATACGTTATTATACAGGGAAATTATCACCAGGGTCATGCAAAGTTTGGTTTGAATAGCGGAAAGCAATGTGTTGCTAATAGTTTGTGTTCAATGATGTACAGTCAAGTAAAGGAATTGAAAAGGTGGACTTGCCATGATATGGATTTGGTACTGAATACTGGTGATGAGTTGTATGGCCATTTGTCACAAAGTTCTACTATGCATAATGATTTTTTGTTAATCAATGAATTGCCAAATGAACTGTGTGTGTTCAATCATCATTTTAGTATGATTTATCATGAGTCCGTCTGTGGTACTTTTGGAATGAACTTAAGTTTATTGGAATTTAATATGATAACATTGAATGATGCACTTGAGCAAACACTACAACAATACAATGCCTGCTTCATATGTTTCAAAGGAAATACATTTGCTGCTATTGCTCAAAGTGGTATGTATTATATATTTGATTCCCATTCCAGAGATCATAACGGTTGCCAAGTAAGTGAAGGCAGGAGCTTGATAAAAAGTGCAGCAACTTTGCAAGATGTATACAGGTATTGTACTGATTTGGGTAGATCAATGAATGTAACTGATAATGATCAGTTTGAAATTACAGGTGTTATGATGGGAAAAATAAATGAGAAAAGAGAAGGTGAAGTGAATGTACATGACAATAAGGAAAACCAAAGAAGCAAACAAGATACAGATTTTAAAAATCAAAAAGTTGAGGATTTTACAGATAATAATGTGTCAATAAATACTGGGGATGTTGAATGTGTAAATGAAGGTAGTGATATTGAAATGATGGAAGTACCTGAAATGACTAGTTTTAAGTTTTTTCCATTAAGACATGAACATAAGTTTGCATTAAGTAGAAAAGTTGGAATTGCTCACATTACTTCAAAAGTCGATGAAATACCTCGGCAGTGTAACCATATGGGTCAGCCAGCTTGTACAAAGAACATCAGAGGTGATGGAAATTGTTTTTTCAGAGCTGTTTCTTATGCCATATCTGGATCTGAACGGAATCATATGAGACTACGATTGGCTGCTGTAAATCACCTTTTGAAGTATGAGGACCAATACAAGTCTTTCTTGCCTGAAGGATTCAGTAATGTTGAAGAGTATGTTTTAAAGAGGAAAGTTATGTGTTCTGGTGTCTGGGCAACAGAGATTGAAATTATGTCATTGGCACATTTTTTGGGAACAGACATATATACATACAGCAATAGATGGTTGATATTTTCAGGAAAAGTGAGTGAAGTGGGTACTGTGACATCTGATGCAGGAATTTACCTCGTCCATACAGAGCAGATACATTATGATGTGGTGTTATCAGTTAATGAGTTAATTAGTAATAACTGCAATGCTTTGATTGAACCAATCCTGGACAATGGTGGGTGCTCCAAAGAAAATAATTCCCATAAAGCAGGGCAAGAGAGTGTGAGTGATATTGGTGCATGTAACAGTTACAATGTGAAGTCGGATGTACGAAGTGTAATTAGAGACATTGCAGTTGGAAAAGGGGTAATTAAAAAGAGAAAGTGTCGTCACAATTTGCGTTCAAAGAGAAATATTGACAGAGAAAGAAAAAAACAGAAAAATCAACATGAAGCAAATGTGTCAAATTTGTCGGGATGCGTTGATGAGGATGATGTGAAGAGCACTGCAAAGAAATTATATGATAAACTTAATTATCATGGAAATCCTGTTTTAAAAAAACAGAAAAGTGACAGTGTCATGATTAAATATCATACAAATGTTGATTACAAAACTAAACAAATTATGACACAGAAAGATAAATATCATAAAGATGCAAATTACAAGAGCAAAAAAATCCAAACTGTAAAAGCTAAATATCATGGAGATGCAAAATACAAAAGACAGGTAATTGAAACACAAAAAGGAAAGTATCATGGAAATGTAAATTACAAAAGACAGGTAATTGAAACACAAAAAGGAAAGTATCATGGAGATGTAAATTACAAAAGACACGTAATTGAAACACAAAAAGGAAAGTATCATGGAGATGTAAATTACAAAAGACACGTAATTGAAAGACAAAAAGGAAAGTATCATGGAGATGTAAATTACAAAAGACACGTAATTGAAAGACAAAAAGGAAAGTATCATGGAGATGTAAATTACAAAAGAAAGGTAATTCAGGCACAGAAGGGAAAGTATCATGGGAATACATATTACAGAAAGAAGTTAATCCAGGCAATAACATTGATAAATAAAAATAAATACAATACAGATGACAACTACAGAAAGGATAAAGTTAAAATGTCAAAAGAAAGACAATTGAAAGTAAAGGCTATGAAAACTCGCGTACAAAATGTAATTGAGAATTTTAAGAAGAAAACAGAAAGTGGTCCAGACTGTATTTGTGCTGTGTGTCAGAGATTGCTCTTTCAAAGTCAGGTAAAAAAATGTAGTAAAGATAAATACAAATACTTTCAATATATTTGTGATCAGTATTTACATGAATGTAACGAAGATTGTAATATGCCATGTGCTTTGGCTACATCAAACATAGGAACATTGTGGATTTGCTATACATGTCATAGAAAACTAATTGCTAACAGAGTACCAGCAGAAGCATGTATGAATACTCTAAGTTTGATAGACATTCCAGAAGAGTTGCAGAGACTGAATAGTTTAGAACAACATTTAATTGCAAGGAATATCGCATTCATGAAAATTGTAAATCGTCCAAAGGGTGGTCAAAAAGGAATTTATGGACCTTGTGTTTGTGTACCATCAAATACCATGGAGACAGTACAGAGACTACCTAGATGTGCAAATGAGAATGACATGATACGGATCAAACTGAAACGAAAACTGTCATACAAAGGTTACCATGAGTATCAATATGTGAATAGATGGCATGTAGAACAAGCTTTGTTTTATTTAAAAACTAATAATAAATGGTATCATGATATTGAAATAGAAGAAGATTGGGCAAATCATGTACCAGAATGTTTGAATGATGAAGAGGAAGAGGTTGAAAATAACATTGAAGTAAACAATGAAGAAGATACAAGCATTAAAACTGAGGATGAAAGTGATGTTGAGGATGATGATGAGGACCGATTGCGTGGGGTACAACTTGACACTTGTTTGCAACCAGTAAATATAGGGCAAGAAGTTCTTGATCAGTATTTTGATGAAATATTCTGTGTTGCTCCGTGTGAAGGTAATAATCCTGTAAGATTATTAATGGAAGAAGGGAATGAGGCAAAGTGTTTTCCAATATTATTTCCAACTGGAACACCAATATTTAAGGACAAACGGAATGTCAGGATAACACTCAGTAGATATTTACATAATCGATTGATGAATGCTGATCACAGATTTGCTCAAAATACAGACTACATATTTTATGCTCAATATTTGTCAGAAATACAACAAGTCATGTCTAGTGTCTCTATTGCTTTGCGCAAAGGAACTGCTAAAACTCGGGAAGGGAAGAGTATAACATCAGCAATGCTTAACAATAAAGAAAAACTCAGAGATATGCTGAAATCTGACAAAGGATATAAGTTTTTGAAGCCTATAAGAGGCACACCACCATACTGGCAATGTGCTCATAGAGATGTGTTAGCAATGATTACACAACTTGGACTTCCCACATGGTTCTGTTCATTCTCCTCTGCTGATATGAGATGGTCTGAAGTAATTGGTACAATAATGAAACAACAGGGAGACATTAGAAATTTTGATGAATTGGACTGGAATGACAAATGTATGTTACTGAGGAGCAATCCTGTTACAGCAGCTCGAATGTTTGATAAGAGATTTCATGTGTTTTTGAAGGAAGTGATAATGTCAGAAGCTCAACCAATTGGCAAAGTGAAAGATTATTTTTATCGAGTTGAATTCCAACAAAGAGGGTCACCACACACGCATTGTTTATTTTGGATTGAAGATGCTCCTAAACTGGACACTGATTCTGATGAAGACGTCATTGCCTTTATAGACAGATATATCTCCTGTAATTTACCTTCTAAAGATGAGGATGAAGAATTACATGAAATTATCAATAATGTACAGGTACATAGTAAAAAACATTCAAAAAGTTGTAAAAAGAAGGGTACTGAATGTAGGTTTAACTTTCCGAGACCACCATCTGAGAGAACCTTTATAATCAGACGTGTTGAACCAAGTACTGCCGAGACAAATGATTTTAGTGCTGATGATAGTGACATTGATAGCATGAGTCAGATATCAGATTTGGATGAACTTTATAATGATGTTATTAGTAAAGCTCAAGCAGAGGAATTATTAAAGAGTATTTGGAATGAGGTACAAAATCAAGAGAAACAGTATACGTCTACTGAAGAACTGTTCACTGCTGCCGGGATCACTCAAAAAGAATTTGAAAAGGCTAATGAGCTATTGACTAAAAAACTTAGCATTGTGTTAAAGCGTAATCCCCAAGATGTCTGGGTAAATCAATACAATTCTCACTTGATACGAGCATGGAATGCAAATTTAGATATTCAGTACATAACGGACATTTTTGGATGCGTGGCATATGTTGCATCGTACATGTCAAAAGCAGAACGTGAGATGGGAATGCTGTTGAGTAATGTTTCTAGTGAAGCACAGAAAGGAAATCTTGATGCAAAGCAAAGCATGAAGGAAGTTGGCTATGCATATTTGCAGAATCGTGAAGTGTCGGCTCAAGAGGCAGTGTATCGTGTGTGTAACTTAAGGTTAAAGGAATGCTCAAGAAAAGTAGAATTTATACCCGTTGGAGAAAATCCAGTAAGAATGAGCTTACCTCTAAAGTTAATTCAAAATAAGTCAGAAGCTGATGATGAAGACATCTGGCTCCACAGTAAGATTGATAGATATAAAGCAAGGCCACAGTCGCATGATTTTGATGAAATGTGTCTGGCTTCATTTTGTTCAAATTACAGAATTTTATATAGTACAGAAGCACTAAAAGCTCAAAAAGGAAAAGTTAATTCCAATATTCATGAATTACAGAATGGTTTAGGATATATACGAAAACGTACTCTGACTCAATATGCAGTGATTAAATATCCCAGATTTTCCATTTCAAAGACTTCAGAGAAATACTATCAAAGCATCTTGCAGCTTTTCTTGCCTTATCGTATTGATGCACAATTAAAACCTTTGCACTTTGAAACGTTTGAAGAATTCTATAACATTGCAAGTGTCAAACTTCATGAGTGTGATGATCGTACACAACGTGTAAGTTTAATTGTGGATACTAATCGTCAAAAATTTGAAGCTAACATAGAATGTATGGAAGATGTTGAACAGTACTTGCACAAGTTTGGACCACAGGAGGATGCATGGGCTTTAATTTCACCAGAGGTTGAATCAGAGAGAATTGAATGTGAAAATGAAAGAGGTCCAGTAAATGAAGCCAGTGAGGATGAGTATGAAATTCCTGACCTAAAATGTAATGATAAAGAGAAGGCAGGACAAGGTATTGAATACCGTTCACGCAGAATAACTGTGAATGAAGCTTCGTGTTTAATGCGAATGTTAAATGCCAAACAAAAAGAAGTTTTCTACAAGATCAGAAAGTGGTGTTTAGATAAAGTGAATGGTAAAAAGCCAGAACCTTTCCACGTATTTGTAACAGGAGGAGCAGGCACAGGCAAGAGTCATTTGATTAAGTGTATTTACAGTGAAGCTGTGCGAATACTTGGACGATCAACCCATAATCCAGATGATGTCACAGTATTACTAACTGCTCCCACTGGTGTTGCTGCACACAATATTAATGGTTTAACCCTGCATAGTGCTTTGTCAATTGGAATCAACATATCACTGCCTTATCAACCACTTGGTGATGAGAAAATGAGTACCTTGCGTAATGAATTGGGTCAGTTACAAATTCTAATCGTAGATGAAATTTCAATGGTTGATCAAAAGATGCTGTGTTACATACATGGGCGACTTCGACAAATCAAACAAACAAGATTTCAAGATCCTTTTGGTAAAGTGAGTGTGATTGCAGTAGGCGATTTTTATCAATTGCCTCCTGTAAAAGGAAAATCGTTACATCATAACACTGTTGAATCAGGATTGTGGCATGATAATTTCCAAAAAGTAGAACTGACGGAAATCATGAGACAAAAAGATCAGAAATTTACATTAGTTCTAAATGAATTGCGGGTGAAAGTGAAAAAAGATAATTTAAATGATGAGACTATTGCAATTTTGCAAAGTCGTGAAACTGGGGAAGACTGTTTTGATGCTATTCATATTTATCCAACAAATAAACAGGTTGACAACCACAATGTCCAAGTTTTACATAAGACATGTGAAAACTGCATTTGTATAGAAGCAAAAGATTTTGAGAAAGATGGCAGTGGACGATTGAAGCTAAAAGAAAAACCCCTAAAATCAAATCGTGGCAGTCTTTGCAGATCATTGTGGCTTGCTGTCGGTGCTAGAGTTATGTTGACAAAAAATATTGATGTGTCAGATGGATTAGTAAATGGTGCATTTGGCACTGTTACTCATATTGAAATGTTGCCTGATCAATTGGACGCTGAATATATCAAAGTAAGATTTGATAATGAAAATGTAGGCTCAAAACTTAAGAGACAGGTAGTGCCACTAAATGATACTGATTCTGTTTTAATTAAGATGGAAGAAGAATCAATTGGAAAGAAATGCACAAGGAGACAATTTCCCCTGAAACTTGCATGGGCATGTACAGTACATAAAGTACAAGGTATGACAGTGAATAAAGCAGTAGTGTGTCTGAATCGTACATTTGCAGCAGGTCAAGCATATGTTGGTTTAAGTCGTGTGACATCATTAAATGGACTTGTCATTGAGGGGTTTGATCCTAAATATGTGTATTGTGATAGATCAGTTACTGAAGCTTTGGATATCATGCCTGCATTTGTTACCAGTAATTTGCAGCAAAATATAACAGATACAACTAATACATGTACTGTAGTAACCCTTCATAATGTACAAGGCTTAAGAGCACACTTTTTAGACATGGAATCCCAATGCGAAATAATGCAGTCTGATTTCATTTGCCTAACAGAGACATGGGTTGAATCTGAACAAGTAAGTCAGTTCCACATGGAAAATTTCAAGTGCTATCATCAAGTAAGAGGCATGTCATATAATGGGTCGATGAAACATTTGCAGGAACAGAGTCATGGTGGTGTTGCGGTGTATGGCAAGAAAAGCAGATCTTTTAGTAGATTGAATATACCAGTACAGAATGTTGAGTATATTGCATTTCATGTAATTTCTAACACATCAATTGTAATTGTTGTTATTTATCGACCATCATCATATGGCATTCAGGATTTTGTTAACAGTTTGATCAAGTTGGTTAGTGAAATAAATAAGATCAGCAACAGATGCATTGTCATGGGTGATTTCAATGACAATATTCTTGATAGGGAATCGTCAATTGAAAAAGCAATGAAAGAGCAAGGATATACGCAGTGTGTAAAAGAGGCAACTACAGAGAATGGAACACTAATAGATCACATTTATGTACGGGGTTTGACTGATGTTGAAACATCTGTAATACCTACATATTATAGTTACCATGAAAGTGTTAAAATTTGTTTCTAATCATCTACACGTTTTTACATAGCTGTCGGATTAAGTAAATGTATATGTCTGGTACAGGTCTTGAAATGTCAGGATTTCGTACACCACTTAGGGTAATTTTTTTTATTGCATTGCAAGATGCAGCAACAAATATCAAAGTGCCAGCAATATGTGTTCACGATAATAATATCAAGTCTTTGAAATATTTGAAAAACATTAAATAACAGAGATAGCCAAGAAGAGATATTAGTGAAAAAGACACTCGAGATGAGAAATGCATGAGTTTCAAAACAAAATCTTTTGTTAAACACATTATTGATCTTGAAGCTTTAATTGATCTTGAGCCTTAACAAATTAATGACATCACACCAGCAACAACATGTTTAGAAGTTACTCATTAAAGCGGTTAAAATAATGAAGAGATTAATACTATTTAGAATGTGCAACGGGTCCACAGTGTGTATCAGAAATAAGTGACATTTATATTTTATATTTACTTGATTTTACCGTGTACATGTATGATTTTGTTTTTATTTATTAGCTCCAAAAAGCAGTCAAGATAACCATGTTCCTGCTTCTACTGAGGAAGATAGTATCTTTAATGGTTAACCAGCAAAAGACCAGAACTATCACAGAAATCCGCGCTTCTTCAGCCCATCAACATGGACATCAAAAACAAAGATCTCAAAATGGATTGAACTGGGAATTGTCTATAGTAGCTGTCATAACTGCATCAATCAAGTGAGCTCATGCCATTTCATCTCCAGCTTGTATTGACTGGAGATTGTTTTTAGTACCTGCCATGGACTACATTATTCACTCCAGCTTGTATTGGCTGGGGATTGTCTTAATTTCCTGCAATGGACAAAGCCAATCATCTGAGCTCTTGCCATTTCATCTCCAGCTTATATTGGCTGGGGATTGTCTTCACTACCTGCCATGGACTACACCATTCAACCGAGCTCACGCCATTTCATCTCCAGCTTGTATTGGCTGGGGATTGTCTTCAGTACCTGCCTTGGCCTACACCATTCAACCGAACTCACGCCATTTCATCTCCAGCTTGTATTGGCTGGGGATTGTCTTCAGTACCTGCCATGGCCTACACCATTCAACCGAGCTCATGCCATTTCATCCTCAGCTTATATTGGCTGGGGATTGTCTTCACTACCTGCCATGGACTACACCATTCAACTGAGCTCACGCCATTTCATCTCCAGCTTGTATTGGCTGGGGATTGTCTTCAGTACCTGCCATGGCCTACACCATTCAACCGAGCTCACGCCATTTCATCTCCAGCTTGTATTGGCTGGGGATTGTCTTCAATAACTGCCATGGACTACACCATTCAACCGAGCTCACGCCATTTCATCTTCAGCTTGGATTGGCTGGGGATTGTCTTCAGTACCTGCCATGGACTATGCCATTCATCTGAGCTCATGTCATTTTATATCCAGCTTGTATTGGCTGGGGATTGTCTTCAGTACCTGCCATGGACTATGCTTTTCATCTGAGCTCATGTCATTTCATCTCCAGCTAGTATTGGCTGGGGATAGTCTTCAGTACCTGCCATGGCCTACACCATTCAACCGAGCTCACGCCATTTCATCTCCAGCTTGTATTGGCTGGGGATTGTCTTCAATAACTGCCATGGACTACACCATTCAACCGAGCTCACGCCATTTCATCTTCAGCTTGGATTGGCTGGGGATTGTCTTCAGTACCTGCCATGGACTATGCCATTCATCTGAGCTCATGTCATTTTATATCCAGCTTGTATTGGCTGGGGATTGTCTTCAGTACCTGCCATGGACTATGCTTTTCATCTGAGCTCATGTCATTTCATCTCCAGCTAGTATTGGCTGGGGATAGTCTTCAGTACCTGCCATGGACTATGCCATTCATCTGAGCTCATGTCATTTTATCTCCAGCTAGTATTAGCTGGGGATAGTCTTCAGTACCTGCCATGGACTATGCTTTTCATCCGAGCTCATGTCATTTCATCTCCAGCTAGTATTGGCTGGGGATTGTCTTCAGTACCTGCCATGGACTATGTCATTCATCTGAGCTCATGTCATTTTATCTCCAGCTTGTATTAGCTGGGGATTGTCTTCAGTACCTGCCATGGACTATGCTTTTCATCTGAGCTCATGTCATTTCATCTCCAGCTAGTATTGGCTGGGGATAGTCTTCAGTACCTGCCATGGACTATGCCATTCATCCGAGCTCATGTCATTTCATCTCCAGCTTGTATTGGCTGGGGATTGTCTTCAGTACCTGCCATGGACTATGCCATTCATCTGAGCTGATGCCATTTCATCTCCAGCTTGTATTGGCTGGAGATGGTCTTCAGTACGTGCCATGGACTATGTCATTCATCTGAGCTCATGTCATTTTATCTCCAGCTTGTATTGACTGGGGATTGTCTTCAGTACCTGCCATGGACTATGCTTTTCATCTGAGCTCATGTCATTTCATCTCCAGCTTGTATTAGCTCGAGATTTTCTTCATCAATACCTGCCATGGACTATATGCCATTCATCTGAGCTCATGCCATTTTATCTCCAGCTTGTATTGGCTGGGGATTGTCTTCAGTACATGCCATGGACTACAATATGCCATTCACTACGTTTTGACTGGTATTTATCTTGAAGACCTATCATAGACTTGTATTGGCTGACAATTATGTTGAGGATTATTCATGGACGACAGTGTATGCAAGGGCACCTCATTTATGAACATTCTGAAATGTTATTTATTAGTGCTTTTAATGATGTAAGTGATACTAGTACTCCACATGTGCATGCTATGGCATAATGATCTGTTGCATCAAACTCAAATTACTGTGCCAGATAGCTGGAATGTATAGGTTCAAATCTTGGCCACAGGCAATGGTGGCTGTTGAGCAAGTCTTTTTATTATTGCTTAAATAAACAAAGATGTAACTTGATTGTCTTGAAAACAATTGGTTACCACTCCCAGTCCCATTCATATCGTAAAGAGACTGGTATAAATCCGGTTTTGTTTCGGTGTGTGTGAGAGAGGCGCATGTCTTTGGTTTAATGGGCAATATACGTAACAAATTGCAATCAAGTAACAAAACAACCTTTTTATACTTTCCATGTTAAAATATAAACAGTATGTAAAATAGTAACTGTTTTATTCACTCCAAAGGCTTCACTCCATTTATGCCCAGATCTGTACTGACAGTCAATGAAAACGCATCACCTTTAATATTTGAAAATAGTTTAATGGAACGTGTAAAGAAAAAAAACCACAAAAAAAACAAAACATTGAAGCGTAAAATTCACTGGTTTCAATACTCAGACTATTGTGCCTAGACTTAATGAATACAGTGGAATGCATTATACTTCACAAATTGCCAAGATACCGGTGATGCTTTTTTATTGACTGTCAGTATATTTATTCATAATACCTGTAACGTAATTAAACAGTTCACACTTTTTAATAAGACAAAAGTTCTTGTCATTTATATCAAGTCAAAGCAAAGTCAAGTGCATTGGTGTGTTTTATAAGGCTATGTCACAGGTGGGACAAAAAAGCACCCAAAACTCATGCGAGAAATTAAGAAAAGCTCTTTGCAATTAATTTCCGTTTCTTTTGGATTTTTTATTACTTGTAAATGTATTACTAGAATTCGTAAGACTAACAGCACTTTGAACCTCAAAATATCAATGCTTTTCTAAAGAGCTCGTTGTGTGCAAAGTAATTATGTTATAACACGTACATTGTACTACTAGATTTTTCTCTCATCCCAAGTTTGGTTATTTCCTTTCACTTGTGATTAGGCACCATATTGAGATGTGGTGGCCAAGCAGTCTAGTGTGTCAAACTCAAGTTCCTGTGCCAGTACTAGAATGTGGGTTCGATTCCGGGCCGTGACGGGTTGTGGCACTTGTGCTCTTTAGCAAGGCACTTAATCACACTTGTTCCGTCCTTCGGAAGGAATGTCAAGCCGTTGGTCCAGTGTGTTTCGGTAACGCACTTTAAAGATCGCAGAACATTCTTTGTCAAGAACAAGCGGAGGGATTTCCCGGTGTTTCTGGCTGTTTCTAATTCAACTTGGAAGTTGATAGTTCTTCGAATATCTACATGTATGTAATTGATCCCATTCCTGTGATTGGCGGTACTTCCGCTGTTGGATGTGGTGAATAAATAAATAAATAAATAAATAAATAAATAAATAAATAAATAAATAAATAAATAAATAAATAAATAAATACAAAATACTGGACGTTGTGTTGACATACTACTCGACTATTGATTATCATTGCAATTAATCTCATCTGTGAATATTAAATAAGCATACATGTTTTTGTTTAATAAGATTGAGTTAAAGGACCTGTGACATGCTAAACAACTTTGTGCCTAAGCTTTGCTTCATAATGACGGATTACTTGTTCAGCAAGACATACTATTGTTCGTTTGGATGTAAAATCAATAAAAGGTGGCCTTTTTCAACTTTGAAGATTTCATTGCAATAAATCACAGACAGAGGGCGCTGTTTTGAGTGCATCACATAAGGGTCATTCTATGAATTTGGGGTCCAACGTGTGACATTTTTCTGTCCCCGTTACACCTGACATACTGCTATTTGCATACAAGTATCATTAAAAATGCCTTCAAACCATATTTTTATGAATTGTATTTTATGTAATCACTCTTTCAAATAGAAGGCATTTAAAGAATATGTCCTGAATTTACAAAAGACAACATTTTACAAGGTGTCAGATGTAACGGGGACAGAAAAAAGTGGACCCCAAATTTATGGAATGACCCATAAGGAAGACAGAAGGGAAAAGTTAAGAAAAAACATAAGACTTCAAGTTGGACTTGTGGCAAATTGCTGCAGTTTCTACCCCCAGTTTTGTCATGGCATACAGCAGGCAACATGTAAAACAAACTCAAATAGCCATGGATTACAAAAGTTTCAGGAAAATTGAGAAAACAAGTGGAATCTTTTGTGCCCAGTTGAATGTGATTTTCCTGTGTTTGCCTTTTGTGACATCGTGACCTTGTTCATGAATATGCATATTCATTAGCATAAAAACTAAAAACCTTTGTTTTAACCCCCAAAGGTAGCACCGTTGTTGTTGTTAATTTATGGCATCTTCGGCAACTAAGGCCCTTTTAGAAGTGGAAGGAAACCCCTAGGGGAAAACCCACGCGGTCAAGTTGGGACTGCAAACCCAATCCACATACACGGCCCGGATTCGAACCCGGGACGCCAGAGGCGAAAGGCGAGGAAAGAACCGCTACGCCAACCCGACCGCCCCCTGAAGCACCGCGTGTCACACGTGCCTAATTATACCACTCGTGACCACTGAACCGTTTCACTTGACATAACAACGGTAAAGTAGATTTATTCTTATTCGCCCTGCAGCCGATTTCACGAAACTTACGCAGTTGCGTAAGCCCACTTGCGCAACGTTTTATTGCGTAAGTCGCGCAACAATTTAGCGATGATAACACGCAAGCTATGGGGCTTGCGCCATTTTTCAAAGGTTGCGCAAGCTGCGCACTCTTTCGTGAAATCGGCTGCAGCTCAAACGAACAAATCAACATTATTCATTAAGCCCGCCGCACACCTTTGCGATTTACCGGATAATCGGATCATCGGACCACATACCGGAAAGGTGTGCGCTGAAACCATTCGGGCCGGTCTGACCGTACGCTATAGACCGGAGCAAATCAAACTGGTTTGATTTTTCCGGATCTGATGGTCCGGTGTCCGATGGGCAGGTAAATCGCAAAGGTGTGCGGCGGGCTTTACATGCAAGAAATTGACCCGAACGTGCAACGTCACAACATCATTACCCACGCCACTCTACACGTAAACATTTTGAAAACAGAATCCAAAACAAACTGTCAACTGAGCCAATGAGCGCTAGGTACTAGCATAGATGCAAGTCACGTATATTTCCCACAGGACAAATTGACCAATCACATGGCTTGCGGCGTTATGGCCTCGTTCATTACCAACGTAGGTACGGCACTTACATTTACTTCTAAAAAATCCAATTGAGCTTCATGTAATTACGTTTATATTTGACTTAATTTAGTTACTGTTTAATTTACCCAGTGAATTCAAAAGCGAAATCCTACTCCCTTGTTTGTAGGAGCTCACGGCGTAATTTGTATAGCGTGACCTGCACGTAACTGACTGATTACTGCTACCACCAGCGGTGTCAGTTCGAAAAAGGCCAAGTGAATAACTCACTCTGCGCGTGTAGACTCTGCTCAAGTCACCAAAATCGTCAAATTCACGAGGCCTTGACAAAAGGCTACCTTTGGGCCTATGCCTGTATCTAATTTTTTAAAGATTCAGCTTGGTTTCATGGGCATTGTTGCTCAGTAAGTGAAAAAAATAGAGATTTTAGCGTTCGTTGAACCTTGATCTCCAATGCATAGTTCCGATTTTGCCCAGTTAACCCCGCCCCCTTGGACATTGTTGCTATGGCTCACACGTTATCGTCAAAAATGGCGACACAACGCACAAAGCAATGGGACTTCCAACGGAAAGCACAGATTCATTGAAAAAAACAAAGGTATTTATGTTTCAGGGTCAACAGTTATTTTATAACACACTGAGTAAAGGACCAGTAATACAGGGATATCATATCATCACGAAATATAGCTTTCGTACCTTTGAACAACGAAACGACCGGCCTTGAAACCAAAAATTCACCCGGATCGTCGCATACAACACTGTACAAATTGTATGGGGCCGGCAGAACATATCGCGTGATCATGTTGTTGTGAGCGTACAGTGCACTTTGACCTATGTGGGTGACATCTGCTAGCTCTGTTGTGATTGGTCGCCGGGTTCGGTTGATTGACAGGTCGGAACTATGCATTGACCCCAGAACGAAGGGTCAGATGGAAATGATGTCACACTTGTATGCACACCTTCACATTGGGGTTGATATTCCTACCAAGTTTCAAGTTGATAGCTTGCACCGTTATGAGATATGAATTGTTGAAATAATAATCTTTGAAATCTTGTAATGTGACACCTGTGACGACATCATGACGTCACAATTTTGTGCACAAATTGTTGAACAATATGTTGAACATCAAGTTCTTAAATGTGGCGAAGGAATCATACCAATATCTGTTGTAGTTTTCAAGATACAGCATTTTAAAACATCTCAGCTCCAAATTTGCGTAATTTGACACCACATTACGTAACCACCGTCCATGTCATGACGTCACCAATGGTATAGTCAAAAGGTCCACATGTGTGGAAACATTTCGTTCCGTAGAAATATGGTCAAATTCACTACCACTTTAAATCTATTTGTATTCAAAATGCTAAAAAATTGCACATTTTCGAAGAACTTCCGGTTTGGACCGGAAGTAGGCGTCACACAGGGGTCATGACATCGTATGATTTGTTCAGTTCATTTAGACTTATCATGTTGTGAAAGAATTGTTCAAGTATCTATAATTATAATTTAGGCAGTTTCAACCCTTTTATTTTAAAGCCCACATCGATTTAAAATCAGTGTCAATTGAAAGAGTGGTTATTGACTAGAAGAAATCTGTTTATTTTTTTCAAATCGGATTTTGCATTGCGAAGCTACAGTCGGTTTGGATAATTGAAAACAGGGTGAAAATTCATCGGCAGGTCAAAGGTTATCCTATGTTTTTCTTTATTTCTAATTTGGCACCGACAATGGTCACTGTGGCTTATACTTTTGGTTGTATATCTTTGCTCAACTCTATCCTGGATGGCCCAAAGTTGGTACAAACAACAGTTATTAATATATGTACAAGGACAGATAATTAATTTATATTTTAAATACCTCATTTGCATAATAAATTAATAATTTATGCAAAAACGATCAATTTTCAAGGGAAAACTCATTTTTCTCAAATTTATCTTAAGCAGGTTTGATTATTACAATGCATCTTGCATCATTTAATTAAAGTATTTACTTTAATTAAATGATGCAAGACATTGTAATAATCAAACCTGCTTAACTACAGATAATTAGTTTATATTGAAATCCCATAATTTGCATAATTTATGCAAAAATGTTGATTGTTAAGGGAACCTTATTTTTCCCCAATTAATGTTGAAAAATAGATTGATAAGAGATACTGATATAATCAAATCTGTCTATTGTCAAGATTGGGACTTGCATCAATAATTTAATTGACATAATCAATCACTGTATGTGTTAATTACCAAGCCAATACTATTTTGGAGAGGTGTGGATTGAGGGCAGCAAAAAAGAATGACAGGAAGCGCATCCACACACAAACTGTACAACTTTCCAAATTGCTTACAAAGTTACATTAAATACAAAACAGAGAAGATAATGACGTATTATTCTTCAGAGATAAATAATTTATGTTTTGATCAAAACAAACGGATGTGGAGCCTAGAGGTTATATTTAAATCTTTACAAATAATAGTAATTACAGATGTTACTACGGGCAGGAGGCTCAACTATGGATGACGATTCTGCATCATCAAGGGACTCGTACTACCCTTTTTCATCTTCAGGCTCACTGGTGGTATGTCACAGGACGAGGACCACAGAAAAGCTGCAAAAATAATTGACAAAGAATAATATTACTCAACAAATTATTTGCCTTCATTTGTTAAGTAACAACTAAATATCTTTAATTGGTGTATCTGATATCACGTATTGTCTTTGAATGTTAATAAATTCAATATCAGTTACAAAATTGGCACACAATTTTGCACAGATTGACGTAAAACGCAGGTTTTCTAACGCTGCATCTTTGCTTGTTTCACGGGAATTACGAGATCATCGCGTATGCAGTGGGCACACCACCGCCGTACGTCCCGGCCCTACACACGGCGTGGAACTCGGTCGTACGTCGGTGTGGACATTGCACGCGAGCGAAGTCTCGGATTCCTGCTCAACATGCCCTCCTAAAAGTACATTTTTGCGACAAATGGTAGGCCTTACGGACTTTTTGTCAGTATGGTAGGATTGTTTAATGTCTACTTTTGTATACATACCTTGTCGCTTGGTGATTCACGTTGATTATGGATCGCTTTATGGACGAGAAAAAATGTTTTTGATCGCAAAAGTTGCAACCCGCGGTCGATTTTGTACGCGAATGGACCCCAGGCTAGCTGGAAGCATACTCTTTTCCGATGATGACGTTTCTAAGCCAACCGGCCAATCAGAACGCGCAAATCTTTACCCGAAGTGTTCCGATCTTATTTAGCCCGATTCGTTTTAGCGTTGAAGTGTGTACCACTGACACGAACTCGCCGGAAGTTGTGTGTGCCCATAGGAATGTGCAGTAACCACGGGCGCTGTGTGTGGAGTATATGGGGCTCTCTGTTTACGATAACAGAAGTAGTCCGTCTGTGGAACAGTATTACGGTTCTTGAGATATGAATTTTGAAAAAAATAACCTTTGAATTTTTGTAATTTGACACCTGATGACGTCATGATACTATACATGCTGGTGAAAGTCTGCCGTAGGGCCTATGTCTGTATCTAATTTACTAACGATTCAGCTTGGTTTGATGGGCATTGTTACTGGTAAGTGTAAAAACTGAGATTTCCGTTTTCGTTGAACTTTGACCTCCAATTGACCCCAGAAGGAAGGGTCAGATGAAAATGCCCACACAAAGAAAGTTGTAGCACAGAATGTCATCTATAAACCTGCCAAATACAAAGATCCTGGATCACGTGGTTTTCGAGATGAAAGCATTTTAAAATATGCATATTTTGGTTTTTTGGGAGGTGTAATTTGATACTTAATGACGTCACGATGACGTCACGCTTGATGCCATCATAATATTAAACACGCTGGTGAAAGTCTGCTATAGGACCTATGCCTGTACTTAGTTTCTTAAAGATTCAGCTTGGTTTGATGGGCATTGTTGCTCAATAAGTGCAAAAATTGAGATTTTCGTTTTCGTTGAACTTTGACCTCAGATTGACCCCAGAAGAAAGGGTCAGATGAAAATGCCCACACGAAGAAAATTGTAGGCCATGATCTGATATATAGGCCTGTCAAATACGAAGATCATGGGTCACGTGGTTTTCCAGACGGAAGCATTTTAAAACATGCATATTTTGGTCATTTTTGGTTTGTAATTTGATACCTAATGACGTCACAATGACGTCACACTTGTATGCACATCTTCACATTGGGGTTGATGTTCCTACCAAGTTTTAAGTTGATAGCTTGAACCGTTTTGAAGAAAACCTCTGGAAACGTTTGAGTGGAAAAAGAAAAAAAAAAAAAAAAACTAGAGGTATGACGTTTGTTGTTACAAACGCCAGGTGATCGGGCTAAATGAACATTTTGTGATGAATTTCAGACGTTGTTATCACCCGTGGAATGGCAAAAATGGAAGTATACACTAATCCGGTAACTAATATCTCCTCCCTGGATATCCGCCATAGCTGGGGGCGTCCAGTGCATGGGCTGTGCGTTTTGTGTTGCTGTTAGAACGAAAAGCGCTCACCATTACATGCACGAACGAGCATTGATTTACATACATATATATATAGCTCAATGCGAACGAGCCTCTTTCGCGTATACGCGACGCGCCCGCCTTTGCGTACACGCGACGCGCCCGTCTTTGCGCGCACACAACCCTACAAAGACGCGCAACTTGTTCGAAGTAAACAAATGCAGCTTCAGCAACAGCAAAAACATACAGTTCATTCAGTGGAAGCAAAAACCCAGGTATGGCGGATATACAGGGAAGAAGACCTGCGGCAAATTGTATCTGAAGAATTGTACTAGGTATGTGACAAATTCTTATGATAGGTCTGAGAGAACTGAAGAAATTGTAGACAGACATGATCTCTGTGTGATCTGAACTTCCGGTAGAAAGTGGAAGCTATTCAAAAATAGTTTTTGTATTTATTTGAAAGCAAATGGAGCTAATATGGTTGGTAATTTGACCATCGTATGTACAACAATTTGTTGAAGTTTTTAGTTTCGGCGAAAGAATAGTGCACATAATTTTTGTGGTTGTCGAGATATGACTTTTGCAGCGATTCAACTCCAAAATGTTGTGTAATTTGAACTCATTGCGTAATCAACGTGCAAGTGATGACGTCATCATTGACATAGTCATGAAGTCTACATGTGTGATAAAATGTCGTTAGATAGAACCATTGTCAATTTCTCAGGGTGGTGGATGTTCTTATCAAATTTGTAAAAAAAGACAAATGAGACTTGTGTTTGTTGTGATAACGAACACATGGGTGTTTTTGTCTGACGTCATCATGGTGGTCTCAGATTAAGACATTAATGATCAGATGTGGCGCGGGAATGAAGAATGTAGGCCAAATGGTTGATTTTTTTTACCAAATTGTCAGAATTGAATATATTAAGGCCTGCTTCAAACGTTGAAGGGGGCCTTAATATCATGCACCTTTAATCTGACATGTGAATTTTTAAATAAATAAGCTGCAATACCTACGTAATGTCATACCATATTACGTAACCACCGTGCATGTGATGACGTCATCATCATTGGTATAGTCATAAAGTGCACGTGTACGTGTGGGAATATTTTGTTTCGTTGAACCATGGTCAAAGTTTCTACCACTTCGGGTCTATTCGACACCATATATTACAGGATGTCAAGTTGCATGGTGATTGAGAACATCTTTTTAAACTCGGGGCCTGAAAAAGGCCCACATAAGGTTGAACAAGGCTGAAAGATACAGGCTCGTCCGCAGTGCGCGCGCGGCAAATTTGTGTAACTGCCTTTGCTATGGAGCTGCGTATTTCGTGGCACGAATTTGGCGGCGCTCGCATTGCTGACGAGCCTTGCCTTTAATCAAACTATTATAATCAAACTATTATAAATGTTGTTTTTGTATGATTTGATTGCGTCTAGAAAAACAAACCTTTGTATTTTGATGTGGATAAGAAAATAAGATTTGAAAAGTTGGACCATCATTGGCGTTCCGTCGCGGCTCAGTTTGTGTTCGAATGTTTAGCGACATTAAAATCTACCGTAGATTTGTCATAGCGCCCTCATTAAGAAAAGGATTTTGGTTGCGCATGCGTGTGAAGAGAACTGACTGGTTGCAAGGCGACACGTGAACAGGAATGTTCGTCTTCGTAGACTACTCGGTACGTACGTGTATAAGGTGGTCGTGTGCGGTTTGGGTATCGGGAACCAGTTTAACGTGATTGCGTGCGTGGTAAGTTGGTTTTGTAAAAACGTTGTAAATATTGGCACATTTTAGGGCAGTTAATGGCTAAATTTGGAAAGAAATCATTCAGATTGGATTATTAAGGTGCGAAAGATAGGCCTATTCGGTGTAATTGGAAGGAGATGTGGAAAATGAACATACATTTCAATTTTTTGTGTGTAATGACTAATGTGGACGGCAAGTCGCTATTTCAGTAGGCTAGTACTACACTGTACTAGGGCTCTAGGCCTAATTGAATTTGACATGACATGTCGCGGCGGGTGCGTCCTGCCCGCGTGAAAACAAAACAAAACAAAACAAGCTGAACGTACATCGTGCACGTTACTGGCAACAAACATGGCGGAAAGCACTGCATTGTGACGTTGCATGACATCACATATTCGCAAGCCCTATAGGCCTATCATGAAAAGCTAAAAATACAAGAGGGCGCTGTTTCGTAAAGCTTAAAATTGGGCTAAGTGAAATATTTTACGTATACATTGAACAAAGATGTGAAGAAAATTACGTTCTGCGATAAACAGATAATGTAATGTTTAGAACTACTGCCCACTAGCCCTACAAAAAGGGCTGTAAATAGCTCGCTTTTCAAATCTGACTTATTACTGTCGCTATTACAGCCGTACTACGAGGCTGTATGGAAATGCCAAGTGTCAAACTGCTGAAATCTGGGAAAGTTTCACAACAAATATTGTCCGAAGCACATCAGACCAGACCACTTTCACATACCGGTACATCATTGCAGTCTTGAGAGTCTAGTGTTTTATAAAATAACGGTAAAGCTTATCGAATTGTCAATTTGGCTATCTACGGTGTCTTGAAACATTGATTGGACAAAATTCGGACAATGTTCTGACCTGCATGCCCTGTGTGCCACCATTTTAGCTAATATAGGCCTACTGGACGATGGTCATGATGGTGGCGCTTCTCGATCATGAGAAGTGAAGGAGCGCGGCTGTGCAATATGCATAATTCATATTGATGTTGCATGTGTTTATCCAACCTGGCAAGTACATCATGTGCGCAGTGCAGTTATGGCCAATTTTGTGATGTACTTGCCAGCTGGGATAAACACATGCGACATTAATATGAATTATGCATATTGCACAGCTAGCCGGGCTCCTTGACGTCTCATGATCGAGTTAGAAGTGCCATTATCGTCCAGCATATCAGCTAAAATGGCGGCGCACAGGGCATGCAGGTCAGAATGTTGTCTGAATTTTGTCGAATATTTCAAGATGCCGTAGATGGCCAAATTGATGATTCCGTAAGCTTTACTGTTATTTTCTGAAATAGTAGACTCTCAGAATTGCAATGATGTATGTGAAAGTGGTCTGGTCTGATGTGCTTCAGACGATATTTGTAGTGAAACTTTCTCGGATTTCGGCAGTTAGACACTTAGCATTTCTGTACAGCCTCAAAACTGCCCAGTTGCTTTTTTGACTTAGTTTTGTCAGAAATTTTAGCTTTTTTGTAGAAAAATCATATTATCCTTCAAAAATTGCATTCACTTGGCATGGTTAGTGCACAAGATAACCATTTAAAGGCACATCCTCATCAGCAATGCGCGCAGGCTAATTTCGTGCCACGAAATACGCAGCTCCATAGCATAGCAAAGGCATGAAGCTGCATATTCCGCTGCATGAATTTGGCGCGCGCACATTGCTGACAAGCCTGTGCCTTTAACATGTGTGTACAGTGCTGTGGACTAATTAGGATAACCTGCTATGCTTGGACAATTATATCTCTAAAAGTAATGGGTCTACAGAGATACACTTTATATGTACCGGTATATCATTTTAAAGGTCTTGGAATGGCTTTCATTGTATAAAATTACATCAAAATTGTATCTTGTACCACAAAAAAGTTGTGAATTTATAACCTTTGACCTTGATTTGCACAAATGCGTATTTGTCAAAATGTGTAATTTTTTTTTATTTGTTAGCTTAAAATGTAAGGAACTTTTTCAGAAAGATTTGAGATGGGTAATCTTAGTTTTTGAGTTACGATAATTTAAATAATAAATAACATGTAAATGCCATGTACAGCATGTATACAGAACATGTTAAGTTGGTTCAATAGACCTTTATTACGGTGTGTCCATCTTTGTCTTGTTCCCCACTGCATAGTATGCATGTGTACATGTCTGCGCAATAGTGCGTGCAGTCTTCCGTTATTGTTTTGAGAGAATCATTGTCCGCACTGCATTTTCTTGATCGCACCTTGCGCATGTCATTGTGATGCACACAATGAACATTTTCAACATGGGGTCAAACTATTTTATTTTGGCAAGCCTCACTTTCGTTACGATCATTTTAATATGGAAAAAGGGAAGTTGGCCGTGCCGTGATAAAGGTCTATAAGTTGATTTGCACCCATGGGGTAGAGGAAACTGTATAATCCTATTCATATCCGAGTGCAAAATTGTTTGGATTTTGGTACATAAAGAGTGTGAGTGAGATTGTTTCAGATTAAGGACCGTGTGTGTACTAAGTGTGTACAAACTTGGCCCCAGACTGACTCGGCCTCCATTGCCCCGTGTACAAACTCGGACCCAGACTGACTCAGCCCCTCTTTCCTTGTGTACAAACTCAGACCCAGATTGACTCGGCCCTAATTGCTTTAGGAGCCAGTGGCTTTTTATTTTATTTTTCTCCGTTCAGCGAAACCTTTATTATGAAATATGTTGGCAGATTAGCGTACAAATTGGAAAATACAGTATGCACATATATAGTGTTTGTTGCACAATATTTTGAAACAAGAAGATAAACCAATTCCAAATGAGAATAGCAATTTGCACTTCGTAGTGGTTTATATGGCTGAACATAAAACTAAGTCCAAGACCACTGGATTTTTCCGAATTAGAAATCCGGTTCGGATAAATTGTCACATCGATTTTTGTTTAAGTGTCAATAATTGCCAATTTTGATGATTTCTTTTTAAGATTAATTTAGTTTATTTTGGAAAGACTTTCATAATAATGTGTGGGTCTATTTTGAACCCAAAATAGCCTAACGAAGCCCGTGTGTTCCTTTAAGGCTATGAGTGGACAATTTATGTAAAAGTGTCATTTGGACGTGCTTTCGTTTGTCACAGTTGAGTACTGGAGATATGATAAACAATTAAAGATTCCAGCTGGGTGATAAAATAGAGTGATTAGTATGTACTTTAAGAAGAAATACAATGTAGGCATTCACCAATTTAGACAAAAGATGTAAAGAAGCTAATCTACAGATAGAGGAAATCAGACCTTTTTAAAAACATGTTCACTTACCGGTATCAAGAAATCTTCATTTGTTAAAGGTTATACATTTCTCTGTTTGTTTGTGGCACGAGATACAATGTTGGTATTATTAAATGAATACTATTTCTAGAAGTTTAAAATGATATAAAATTTATATCTGTTGGTACTTCAATTGTGGAATTATGGATGTCCAAATATAGCAGGTCATGCTAATTAGTTAAGTTTGTTCTATGGTAAGTGAACAAATAATTGACCAAATGACAATTTTCGTTCTAGGGGTTTGTCAAAGAGTTCAATCACCACACCAAATTTCATTTCAATCTGTGACATTCAGGCCTGGCAGTGTGTCAAAATAACATGGAATGAATCTTGTGTATGATATAACAGCTGAAATGCATTTGTTTGTAGAAATTTGAAATGGCACTTTTGGCTTAAAATTTGCATTTGTATTTGATTGTATTTTAGAAATCTGATGCCAAATATGATTGCGACTGTTGCTGTTGAAGGAGGGAGAGTTGAAGGTGGAGGTCAGCGTGACAATGGAACTACATTCTGTACTTGTGTGAAGAAGGCTACTAATCAGGAACATGGAGAAACTTGTGTACAGTCTATACTTGGAGATAACACTGAACATGGGGAAACCCTTGAACAGTCTATACTTGGAGATAACACTGAACATGGGGAAACCTGTGAACAGTCTATACTTGGAGATAACACTGAACATGGGGAAACCTGTGAACAGTCTATACTTGGAGATAACACTGAACATGGGGAAACCTGTGAACAGTCTATACTTGGAGATAACACTGAACATGGGGAAACCTGTGAACAGTCTATACTTGGAGATAACACTGAACATGGGGAAACCTGTGAACAGTCTGTACTTGGAGATAACACTGAACATGGGGAAACCTGTGAACAGTCTATACTTGGAGATAACACTGAACATGGGGAAACCTGTGAACAGTCTATACTTGGAGATAACACTGAACATGGGGAAACCCTTGAACAGTCTATACTTGGAGATAACACTGAACATGGGGAAACCTGTGAACAGTCTATACTTGGAGATAACACTGAACATGGGGAAACCTGTGAACAGTCTATACTTGGAGATAACACTGAACATGGGGAAACCTGTGAACAGTCTATACTTGGAGATAACACTGAACATGGGGAAACCTGTGAACAGTCTATACTTGGAGATAACACTGAACATGGGGAAACCTGTGAACAGTCTATACTTGGAGATAACACTGAACATGGGGAAACCCGTGAACAGTCTATACTTGGAGATAACACTGAACATGGGGAAACCCTTGAACAGTCTATACTTGGAGATAACACTGAACATGGGAAAACCCGTGAACAGTCTATACTTGGAGATAACACTGAACATGGGGAAACCTGTGAACAGTCTATACTTGGAGATAACACTGAACATGGGGAAACCTGTGAACAGTCTATACTTGGAGATAACACTGAACATGGGGAAACCTGTGAACAGTCTATACTTGGAGATAACACTGAACATGTTGAAACCTGTGAACAGTCTGTACTTGGAGATAACATTGAACATGGGGAAACCTGTGAACAGTCTATACTTGGAGATAACACTGAACATGGGGAAACCTGTGAACAGTCTGTACTTGGAGATAACAGTGAACATGGGGAAACCTGTGAACAGTCTGTACTTGGAGATAACACTGAACATGGGGAAACCTGTGAACAGTCTGTACTTGGAGATAACACTGAACATGGGGAAACTTGTGAACAGTCCATACTTGGAGATAACAGTGAACAAAGGATAAAGGCTAAACACATGGATATAACTGAGATTAGTAATCTTGGAGAAAAACCAGAAAAGATAATTGCAGAAGATAGGAAAGGCAAGTGTACAGACGATATGCAAAACATTAAGATAGATTTGAGGAATAACATAAGCAGAAGCAAAGTTGAAATAAATCACAGAGTGATGCAGCTTAATGACATTGAAGTAAGACTACAGTGTTTGGAGTGTGAATTGAAAGATAGACAGAAAAACTTGTATGAAAGAGACAGAAGGCTACAGTGTAAGCAAAGGAAACGAAAGTCATACAACAGGAGGAAAGAACGTAAACTTAAGAGCAGGTACATGGACATGTGTTTTGAAAGTAAAGAAGCAGGTTCAACACAGTATGAGAAGCAACGGAAACAAATTTACTCTGGTACTAAAAGAAGTTTGAGTAAAGTACTTAAGCATGTGGACTTAAACAATGGGAAGAAAAGGAGTAAGAAAAACTGTGGACAAATAAGTTGGGGAAAAAAGAAAGAGATAGAAATAAATGCTAAAGAAAAAAAATTGCTTGAAAAAGAGAAAAACCTGGACATACTGAAAAGTAAATTGAATGACTTTGAAGTTGATTTGATGATACGAGAACAGAAAGGGACTGTAAGTAAAGAACATTGCAGAAACAAGGCATCACCATACAAGTACGTGGGTTGTCAAGGAAAAAGCAAGAGAAATGGGAAGTCTGTGGGTTGTCAAGGAAAACTCAAGAGAAATGAGAAAGTTGGTGTAGTGAGAAGAGACAAAAAGTGCAAAATATCAAAACCTGGAAAGGACAAAACAGTTGTGACATACAACAGAAAGAGAAACGGTCGTATTATACAGGAACAAGTGAGCAAGGAAGATAAAAAGATTCATGAAAAAGCACAGAAATACATCTGTCACCGCACTAAAAGAATTTTGAGTAAACTTGTAAAGAAACTAAAGGGAGGTAAGAAACAAACATTAAAGGGTGTCAGTGTCCCCAAGAAATGTGGAGGTGGAAAGCCCAAGATGAAGTGTAAACAAAATGAATCTAAATTGGAGGACACCAACATTGAACAGTTTGATAATGTGTGTTGGCTTTGTGAGAATACTGACGGACATGAAACGGGTAGAAGGCAAATAAGATGTAACAAGTGTCTTGTGGTATTTCATTTATCATGCACAAAGTTCATGAAGATGGAGCCATATTTGATTGATAAGAGAGTGTCGTGGGTTTGTTGTAACTGCGGACAATCTAACTACAGTGACAGTTTGTTTTATGACATTGGTATTCCTACAGATAAAAATCTATATGAATGGACAAGACAGGATACAGTACAAGAATGTTCCAGTGCAGTTGAAGAACAACTGAAAGTCTTTGACAAGGTGAGAGAGGTTTTCAAGAAATCGCAGAAGCATGAACGTTGTACAGAATGTAGCAATGCATTGTACCACCAGAAACAAACTGGTGGTTATTTTTTGAGGAAAAGAAAATCGACTACGGTAGTTGATGCAGCTAAATCAAACAGAATATCTAAAAAGACAAAAAGAGCAAGCAAACTTGAAACAAAGAGTAATGATTCAAATGCTAGTGAGAGCATTAGTAAACAACAAAGACAAACAGTGAAGAGAAAAGAGAGTACTGATATGGAAGCTGATAAACAACTGTCCGAAAAGGTAAAGAAAAGGTCAGCAGTTACTAAAAAGAGGAAGGTGGAAGTAGAAGAGAAGAACATACATGTAGACATTGATACTGATCAGCAAGCAGAAAAAAATGAGGCAAATTCAAGTAATACATGTGGAATGCAACATCGATCATGCCAAAGCACTGATAAAATGGACTCAAAAATGCATACTAGCAAAGATATGTACATGAGTACACCATGCTCAGCTGTGGAATACGTTATTATACAGGGAAATTATCACCAGGGTCATGCAAAGTTTGGTTTGAATAGCGGAAAGCAATGTGTTGCTAATAGTTTGTGTTCAATGATGTACAGTCAAGTAAAGGATTTGAAAAGGTGGACATGCCATGATATGGATTTGGTACTGAATACTGGTGATGAGTTGTATGGCCATTTGTCACAAAGTTCTACTATGCATAATGATTTTTTGTTAATCAATGAATTGCCAAATGAACTGTGTGTGTTCAATCATCATTTTAGTATGATTTATCATGAGTCCGTCTGTGGTACTTTTGGAATGAACTTAAGTTTATTGGAATTTAATATGATAACATTGAATGATGCACTTGAGCAAACACTACAACAATACAATGCCTGCTTTATATGTTTCAAAGGAAATACATTTGCTGCTATTGCTCAAAGTGGTATGTATTATATATTTGATTCCCATTCCAGAGATCATAACGGTTGCCAAGTAAGTGAAGGCAGGAGCTTGATAAAAAGTGCAGCAACCTTGCAAGATGTATACAGGTATTGTACTGATTTGGGTAGATCAATGAATGTAACTGACAATGATCAGTTTGAAATTACAGGTGTTATGATGGGAAAAATAAATGAGAAAAGAGAAGGTGAAGTGAATGTACATGACAATAAGGAAAACCAAAGAAGCAAACAAGATAGAGATGTTAAAAATCAAAAAGTTAAGGATTTTACAGATAATAATGTGTCAATAAATACTGGGGATGTTGAATGTGTAAATGAAGGTAGTGATATTGAAATGATGGAAGTACCTGAAATGACTAGTTTTAAGTTTGTTCCATTAAGACATGAACATAAGTTTGCATTAAGTAAAAAAGTTGGAATTGCTCACATTACTTCAAAAGTCGATGAAATACCTCGGCAGTGTAACCATATGGGTCAGCCAGCTTGTACAAAGAACATCAGAGGTGATGGAAATTGTTTTTTCAGAGCTGTTTCTTATGCTATATCTGGATCTGAACGGAATCATATGAGACTACGATTGGCTGCTGTAAATCACCTTTTGAAGTATGAGGACCAATACAAGTCTTTCTTGCCTGAAGGATTCAGTAATGTTGAAGAGTATGTTTTAAAGAGGAAAGTTATGTGTTCTGGTGTCTGGGCAACAGAGATTGAAATTATGTCATTGGCACATTTTTTGGGAACAGACATATATACATACAGCAATAGATGGTTGATATTTTCAGGAAAAGTGAGTGAAGTGGGTACTGTGACATCTGATGCAGGAATTTACCTGATGCATACGGAGCAGATACATTATGATGTGGTGTTATCAGTTAATGAGTTAATTAGTAATAACTGCAATGCTTTGATTGAACCAATCCTGGACAATGGTGGGTGCTCCAAAGAAAATAATTCCCATAAAGCAGGGCAAGAGAGTGTGAGTGATATTGGTGCATGTAACAGTTACAATGTGAAGTCGGATGTACGAAGTGTAATTAGAGACATTGCAGTTGGAAAAGGGGTAATTAAAAAGAGAAAGTGTCGTCACAATTTGCGTTCAAAGAGAAATATTGACAGAGAAAGAAAAAAACAGAAAAATCAACATGAAGCAAATGTGTCAAATTTGTCGGGATGCGTTGATGAGGATGATGTGAAGAGCACTGCAAAGAAATTATATGATAAACTTAATTATCATGGAAATCCTGTTTTAAAAAAACAGAAAAGTGACAGTGTCATGATTAAATATCATACAAATGTTGATTACAAAACTAAACAAATTATGACACAGAAAGATAAATATCATAAAGATGCAAATTACAAGAGCAAAAAAATTCAGACCTTAAAAGATAAATATCATGGAGATGCAAATTACAAGATTAAAAAAATCCAAACTGTAAAAGCTAAATATCATGGAGATGCAAAATACAAAAGACAGGTAATTGAAACACAAAAAGGAAAGTATCATGGAAATGTAAATTACAAAAGACAGGTAATTGAAACACAAAAAGGAAAGTATCATGGAGATGTAAATTACAAAAGACATGTAATTGAAACACAAAAAGGAAAGTATCATGGAGATGTAAATTACAAAAGACACGTAATTGAAAGACAAAAAGGAAAGTATCATGGAGATGTAAATTACAAAAGACACGTAATTGAAAGACAAAAAGGAAAGTATCATGGAGATGTAAATTACAAAAGACACGTAATTGAAAGACAAAAAGGAAAGTATCATGGAGATGTAAATTACAAAAGAAAGGTAATTCAGGCACAGAAGGGAAAGTATCATGGGAATACATATTACAGAAAGAAGTTAATCCAGGCAATAACATTGATAAATAAAAATAAATACAATACAGATGACAACTACAGAAAGGATAAAGTTAAAATGTCAAAAGAAAGACAATTGAAAGTAAAGGCTATGAAAACTCACGTACAAAATGTAATTGAGAATTTTAAGAAGAAAACAGAAAGTGGTCCAGACTGTATTTGTGCTGTGTGTCAGAGATTGCTTTTTCAAAGTCAGGTAAAAAAATGTAGTAAAGATAAATACAAATACTTTCAATATATTTGTGATCAGTATTTACATGAATGTAACGAAGATTGTAATATGCCATGTGCTTTGGCTACATCAAACAGAGGAACATTGTGGATTTGCTATACATGTCATAGAAAACTAATTGCTAACAGAGTACCAGCAGAAGCATGTATGAATACTCTAAGTTTGATAGACATTCCAGAAGAGTTGCAGAGACTGAATAGTTTAGAACAACATTTAATTGCAAGGAATATCGCATTCATGAAAATTGTAAATCGTCCAAAGGGTGGTCAAAAAGGAATTTATGGACCTTGTGTTTGTGTACCATCAAATACCATGGAGACAGTACAAAGACTACCTAGATGTGCAAATGAGAATGACATGATACGGATCAAACTGAAACGAAAACTGTCATACAAAGGTTACCATGAGTATCAATATGTGAATAGATGGCATGTAGAACAAGCTTTGTTTTATTTAAAAACTAATAATAAATGGTATCATGATATTGAAATAGAAGAAGATTGGGCAAATCATGTACCAGAATGTTTGAATGATGAAGAGGAAGAGGTTGAAAATAACATTGAAGTAAACAATGAAGAAGATACAAGCATTAAAACTGAGGATGAAAGTGATGTTGAGGATGATGATGAGGACCGATTGCGTGGGGTACAACTTGACACTTGTCTGCAACCAGTAAATATAGGGCAAGAAGTTCTTGATCAGTATTTTGATGAAATATTCTGTGTTGCTCCGTGTGAAGGTAATAATCCTGTAAGATTATTAATGGAAGAAGGGAATGAGGCAAAGTGTTTTCCAATATTATTTCCAACTGGAACACCAATATTTAAGGACAAACGGAATGTCAGGATAACACTCAGTAGATATTTACATAATCGATTGATGAATGCTGATCACAGATTTGCTCAAAATACAGACTACATATTTTATGCTCAATATTTGTCAGAAATACAACAAGTCATGTCTAGTGTCTCTATTGCTTTGCGCAAAGGAACTGCTAAAACTCGGGAAGGGAAGAGTATAACATCAGCAATGCTTAACAATAAAGAAAAACTCAGAGATATGCTGAAATCTGACAAAGGATATAAGTTTTTGAAGCCTATAAGAGGCACACCACCATACTGGCAATGTGCTCATAGAGATGTGTTAGCAATGATTACACAACTTGGACTTCCCACATGGTTCTGTTCATTCTCCTCTGCTGATATGAGATGGTCTGAAGTAATTGGTACAATAATGAAACAACAGGGAGACATTAGAAATTTTGATGAATTGGACTGGAATGACAAATGTATGTTACTGAGGAGCAATCCTGTTACAGCAGCTCGAATGTTTGATAAGAGATTTCATGTGTTTTTGAAGGAAGTGATAATGTCAGAAGCTCAACCAATTGGCAAAGTGAAAGATTATTTTTATCGAGTTGAATTCCAACAAAGAGGGTCACCACACACGCATTGTTTATTTTGGATTGAAGATGCTCCTAAACTGGACACCGATTCTGATGAAGACGTCATTGCCTTTATAGACAGATATATCTCCTGTAATTTACCTTCTAAAGATGAGGATGAAGAATTACATGAAATTATCAATAATGTACAGGTACATAGTAAAAAACATTCAAAAAGTTGTAAAAAGAAGGGTACTGAATGTAGGTTTAACTTTCCGAGACCACCATCTGAGAGAACCTTTATAATCAGACGTGTTGAACCAACTACTGCCGAGACAAATGATTTTAGTGCTGATGATAGTGACATTGATAGCATGAGTCAGATATCAGATTTGGATGAACTTTATAATGATGTTATTAGTAAAGCTCAAGCAGAGGAATTATTAAAGAGTATTTGGAATGAGGTACAAAATCAAGAGAAACAGTATACGTCTACTGAAGAACTGTTCACTGCTGCCGGGATCACTCAAAAAGAATTTGAAAAGGCTAATGAGCTATTGACTAAAAAACTTAGCATTGTGTTGAAGCGTAATCCCCAAGATGTCTGGGTAAATCAATACAATTCTCACTTGATACGAGCATGGAATGCAAATTTAGATATTCAGTACATAACGGACATTTTTGGATGCGTGGCATATGTTGCATCGTACATGTCAAAAGCAGAACGTGAGATGGGAATGCTGTTGAGTAATGTTTCTAGTGAAGCACAGAAAGGAAATCTTGATGCAAAGCAAAGCATGAAGGAAGTTGGCTATGCATATTTGCAGAATCGTGAAGTGTCGGCTCAAGAGGCAGTGTATCGTGTGTGTAACTTAAGGTTAAAGGAATGCTCAAGAAAAGTAGAATTTATACCCGTTGGAGAAAATCCAGTAAGAATGAGCTTACCTCTAAAGTTAATTCAAAATAAGTCAGAAGCTGATGATGAAGACATCTGGCTCCACAGTAAGATTGATAGATATAAAGCAAGGCCACAGTCGCATGATTTTGATGAAATGTGTCTGGCTTCATTTTGTTCAAATTACAGAATTTTATATAGTACAGAAGCACTAAAAGCTCAAAAAGGAAAAGTTAATTCCAATATTCATGAATTACAGAATGGTTTAGGATATATACGAAAACGTACTCGGACTCGATATGCAGTGATTAAATATCCCAGATTTTCCATTTCAAAGATTTCAGAGAAATACTATCAAAGCATCTTGCAGCTTTTCTTGCCTTATCGTATTGATGCACAATTAAAACCTTTGCACTTTGAAACGTTTGAAGAATTCTATAACATTGCAAGTGTCAAACTTCATGAGTGTGATGATCGTACACAACGTGTAAGCTTAATTGTGGATACTAATCGTCAAAAATTTGAAGCTAACATAGAATCTATGGAAGATGTTGAACAGTACTTGCACAAGTTTGGACCACAGGAGGATGCATGGGCTTTAATTTCACCAGAGGTTGAATCAGAGAGAATTGAATGTGAAAATGAAAGAGGTCCAGTAAATGAAGCCAGTGAGGATGAGTATGATATTCCTGACCTAAAATGTAATGATAAAGAGAAGGCAGGACAAGGTATTGAATACCGTTCACGCAGAATAACTGTGAATGAAGCTTCGTGTTTAATGCGAATGTTAAATGCCAAACAAAAAGAAGTTTTCTACAAGATCAGAAAGTGGTGTTTAGATAAAGTGAATGGTAAAAAGCCAGAACCTTTCCACGTATTTGTAACAGGAGGAGCAGGCACAGGCAAGAGTCATTTGATTAAGTGTATTTACAGTGAAGCTGTGCGAATACTTGGACGATCAACCCATAATCCAGATGATGTCACAGTGTTACTAACTGCTCCCACTGGTGTTGCTGCACACAATATTAATGGTTTAACCCTGCATAGTGCTTTGTCAATTGGAATCAACATATCACTGCCTTATCAACCACTTGGTGATGAGAAAATGAGTACCTTGCGTAATGAATTAGGTCAGTTACAAATTCTAATCGTAGATGAAATTTCAATGGTTGATCAAAAGATGCTGTGTTACATACATGGGCGACTTCGACAAATCAAACAAACAAGATTTCAAGATCCTTTTGGTAAAGTGAGTGTGATTGCAGTTGGCGATTTTTATCAATTGCCTCCTGTAAAAGGAAAATCGTTACATCATAACACTGTTGAATCAGGATTGTGGCATGATAATTTCCAAAAAGTAGAACTGACGGAAATCATGAGACAAAAAGATCAGAAATTTACATTAGTTCTAAATGAATTGCGGGTGAAAGTGAAGAAAGATAATTTAAATGATGAGACTATTGCAATTTTGCAAAGTCGTGAAACTGGGGAAGACTGTTTTGATGCTATTCATATTTATCCAACAAATAAACAGGTTGACAACCACAATGTCCAAGTTTTACATAAGACATGTGAAAACTGCATTTGTATAGAAGCAAAAGATTTTGAGAAAGATGGCAGTGGACGATTGAAGCTAAAAGAAAAACCCCTAAAATCAAATCGTGGCAGTCTTTGCAGATCATTGTGGCTTGCTATTGGTGCAAGAGTTATGTTGACAAAAAATATTGATGTGTCAGATGGATTAGTAAATGGTGCATTTGGCACTGTTACTCATATTGAAATGTTGCCTGATCAATTGGACGCTGAATATATCAAAGTAAGATTTGATAATGAAAATGTAGGCTCAAAACTTAAGAGACAGGTAGTGCCACTAAATGATACTGATTCTGTTTTAATTAAGATGGAAGAAGAATCAATTGGAAAGAAATGCACAAGGAGACAATTTCCCCTGAAACTTGCATGGGCATGTACAGTACATAAAGTACAAGGTATGACAGTGAATAAAGCAGTAGTGTGTCTGAATCGTACATTTGCAGCAGGTCAAGCATATGTTGGTTTAAGTCGTGTGACATCATTAAATGGACTTGTCATTGAGGGGTTTGATCCTAAATATGTGTATTGTGATAGATCAGTTACTGAAGCTTTGGATATCATGCCTGCATTTGTTACCAGTAATTTGCAGCAAAATATAACAGATACAACTAATACATGTACTGTAGTAACCCTTCATAATGTACAAGGCTTAAGAGCACACTTTTTAGACATGGAATCCCAATGCGAAATAATGCAGTCTGATTTCATTTGCCTAACAGAGACATGGGTTGAATCTGAACAAGTAAGTCAGTTCCACATGGAAAATTTCAAGTGCTATCATCAAGTAAGAGGCATGTCATATAATGGGTCGATGAAACATTTGCAGGAACAGAGTCATGGTGGTGTTGCGGTGTATGGCAAGAAAAGCAGATCTTTTAGTAGATTGAATATACCAGTACAGAATGTTGAGTATATTGCATTTCATGTAATTTCTAACACATCAATTGTAATTGTTGTTATTTATCGACCATCATCATATGGCATTCAGGATTTTGTTAACAGTTTGATCAAGTTGGTTAGTGAAATAAATAAGATCAGCAACAGATGCATTGTCATGGGTGATTTCAATGACAATATTCTTGATAGGGAATCGTCAATTGAAAAAGCAATGAAAGAGCAAGGATATACGCAGTGTGTAAAAGAGGCAACTACAGAGAATGGAACACTAATAGATCACATTTATGTACGGGGTTTGACTGATGTTGAAACATCTGTAATACCTACATATTATAGTTACCATGAAAGTGTTAAAATTTGTTTCTAATCATCTACACGTTTTTACATAGCTGTCGGATTAAGTAAATGTATATGTCTGGTACAGGTCTTGAAATGTCAGGATTTCGTACACACTTTGACAACACCACTTAGGGTAATTTTTTTATTGCAATGCAAGATGCAGCAACAAATATCAAAGTGCCAGCAATATGTGTTCACGATAATAATATCAAGTCTTTGAAATATTTGAAAAACATTAAATAACAGAGATAGCCAAGAAGAGATATTAGTGAAAAAGACACTCGAGATGAGAAATGCATGAGTTTCAAAACAAAATCTTTTGTTAAACACATTATTGATCTTGAAGCTTTAATTGATCTTGAGCCTTAACAAATTAATGACATCACACCAGCAACAACATGTTTAGAAGTTACTCATCAAAGCGGTTAAAATAATGAAGAGATTAATACTATTTAGAATGTGCAACGGGTCCACAGTGTGTATCAGAAATAACTGACATTTATATTTTATATTTACTTGATTTTACCGTGTACATGTATGATTTTGTTTTTATTTATTAGCTCCAAAAAGCAGTCAAGATAACCATGTTCCTGCTTCTACTGAGGAAGATAGTATCTTTAATGGTTAACCAGCAAAAGACCAGAACTATCACAGAAATCCGCGCTTCTTCAGCCCATCAACATGGACATCAAAAACAAAGATCTCAAAATGGATTGAACTGGGAATTGTCTATAGTAGCTGTCATAACTGCATCAATCAAGTGAGCTCATGCCATTTCATCTCCAGCTTGTATTGACTGGAGATTGTCTTTAGTACCTGCCATGGACTACATTATTCACTCCAGCTTGTATTGGCTGGGGATTGTCTTAATTTCCTGCAATGGACAAAGCCAATCATCTGAGCTCTTGCCATTTCATCTCCAGCTTATATTGGCTGGGGATTGTCTTCACTACCTGCCATGGACTACACCATTCAACCGAGCTCACGCCATTTCATCTCCAGCTTGTATTGGCTGGGGATTGTCTTCAGTACCTGCCTTGGCCTACACCATTCAATCGAGCTCACGCCATTTCATCTCCAGCTTGTATTGGCTGGGGATTGTCTTCAGTACCTGCCATGGCCTACACCATTCAACCGAGCTCATGCCATTTCATCTTCAGCTTATATTGGCTGGGGATTGTCTTCACTACCTGCCATGGACTACACCATTCAACTGAGCTCACGCCATTTCATCTCCAGCTTGTATTGGCTGGGGATTGTCTTCAGTACCTGCCATGGCCTACACCATTCAACCGAGCTTACGCCATTTCATCTCCAGCTTGTATTGGCTGGGGATTGTCTTCAGTACCTGCCATGGCCTACACCATTCAACCGAGCTCATGCCATTTCATCTTCAGCTTATATTGGCTGGGGATTGTCTTCACTACCTGCCATGGACTACACCATTCAACTGAGCTCACGCCATTTCATCTCCAGCTTGTATTGGCTGGGGATTGTCTTCAGTACCTGCCATGGCCTACACCATTCAACCGAGCTTACGCCATTTCATCTCCAGCTTGTATTGGCTGGGGATTGTCTTCAGTACCTGCCATGGCCTACACCATTCAACCGAGCTCATGCCATTTCATCTTCAGCTTATATTGGCTGGGGATTGTCTTCACTACCTGCCATGGACTACACCATTCAACTGAGCTCACGCCATTTCATCTCCAGCTTGTATTGGCTGGGGATTGTCTTCAGTACCTGCCATGGCCTACACCATTCAACCGAGCTCACGCCATTTCATCTCCAGCTTGTATTGGCTGGGGATTGTGTTCAATAACTGCCATGGACTACACCATTCAACCGAGCTCACGCCATTTCATCTTCAGCTTGTATTGGCTGGGGATTGTCTTCAGTACCTGCCATGGACTATGCCATTCATCTGAGCTCATGTCATTTTATCTCCAGCTTGTATTGGCTGGGGATTGTCTTCAGTACCTGCCATGGACTATGCCATTCATCTGAGCTCATGTCATTTTATCTCCAGCTTGTATTGGCTGGGGATTGTCTTCAGTACCTGCCATGGACTATGCTTTTCATCCGAGCTCATGTCATTTTATCTCCAGCTAGTATTGGCTGGGGATAGTCTTCAGTACCTGCCATGGACTATGCTTTTCATCTGAGCTCATGTCATTTCATCTCCAGCTAGTATTGGCTGGGGATAGTCTTCAGTACCTGCCATGGACTATGCCATTCATCCGAGCTCATGTCATTTCATCTCCAGCTTGTATTGGCTGGGGATTGTCTTCAGTACCTGCCATGGACTATGCCATTCATCTGAGCTGATGCCATTTCATCTCCAGCTTGTATTGGCTGGGGATGGTCTTCAGTACGTGCCATGGACTATGTCATTCATCTGAGCTCATGTCATTTTATCTCCAGCTTGTATTGACTGGGGATTGTCTTCAGTACCTGCCATGGACTATGCTTTTCATCTGACCTCATGTCATTTCATCTCCAGCTTGTATTAGCTCGAGATTTTCTTCATCAATACCTGCCATGGACTATATGCCATTCATCTGAGTTCATGCCATTTTATCTCCAGCTTGTATTGGCTGGGGATTGTCTTCAGTACATGCCATGGACTACAATATGCCATTCACTACGTTTTGACTGGTATTTATCTTGAAGACCTATCATAGACTTGTATTGGCTGACAATTATGTTGAGGATTATTCATGGACGACAGTGTATGCAAGGGCACCTCATTTATGAACATTCTGAAATGTTATTTATTAGTGCTTTTAATGATGTAAGTGATATACAAACATAGTACTCCACATGTGCATGCTATGGCATAATGATCTGTTGCATCAAACTCAAATTACTGTGCCAGACAGCTGGAATGTATAGGTTCAAATCTTGGCCACAGCCAATGGTGGCTGTTGAGCAAGTCTTTTTATTATTGCTTAAATAAACAAAGATGTAACTTGATTGTCTTGAAAACAATTCGTTACCACTCCCAGTCCCATTCATATCGTAAAGAGACTGGTATAAATCCGCTTTTGTTTCGGTGTGTGTGAGAGAGGCGCATGTCTTTGGTTTAATGGGCAATATACGTAACAAATTGCAATCAAGTAACAAAACAACCTTTTTATACTTTCCATGTTAAAATATAAACAGTATGTAAAATAGTAACTGTTTTATTCACTCCAAAGGCTTCACTCCATTTATGCCCAGATCTGTACTGACAGTCAATGAAAACGCATCACTTTTAATATTTGAAAATAGTTTAATGGAACGTGTCAAGAAAAAAAAACACAAAAACACAAACATTGAAGCGTAAAATTCACTGGTTTCAATACTCAGACTATTGTGCGTAGACTTAATGAATACAGTGGAATGCATTATACTTCACAAATTGCCAAGATACCGGTGATGCTTTTGTATTGACTGTCAGTATATTTATTCATAATACCTGTAACGTAATTAAACAGTTCACACTTTTTAATAAGACAAAAGTTCTTGTCATTTATATCAAGTCAAAGCAAAGTCAAGTGCATTGGTGTGTTTTATAAGGCTATGTCACAGGTGGGACAAAAAAGCACCCAAAACTCATGCGAGAAATTAAGAAAAGCTCTTTGCAATTAATTTCCGTTTCTTTTTGATTTTTTATTACTTGTAAATGTATTACTAGAATTCGTAAGACTAACAGCACTTTGAACCTCAAAATATCAATGCTTTTCTAAAGAGCTCGTTGTGTGCAAAGTAATTATGTTATAACACGTACATTGTACTACTAGATTTTTCTCTCATCCCAAGTTTGGTTATTTCCTTTCACTTGTGATTAGGCACCATATTGAGATGTGGTGGCCAAGCAGTCTAGTGTGTCAAACTCAAGTTCCTGTGCCAGTACTAGAATGTGGGTTCGATTCCGGGCCGTGACGGGTTGTGGCACTTGTGCTCTTTAGCAAGGCACTTAATCACACTTGTTCCGTCCTTCGGAAGGAATGTCAAGCCGTTGGTCCAGTGTGTTTCGGTAACGCACTTTAAAGATCCCAGAACATTCTTTGTCAAGAACAAGCGGAGGGATTTCCCGGTGTTTCTGGCTGTTTCTAATTCAACTTGGAAGTTGATAGTTATTCGAATATCTACATGTATGTAATTGATCCCATTCCTGTGATTGGCGGTACTTCCGCTGTTGGATGTGGTGAATAAATAAATAAATAAATAAATAAATAAAAAAATACAAAATACTGGACGTTGTGTTGACATACTACTCGACTATTGATTATCATTGCAATTAATCTCATCTGTGAATATTAAATAAGCATACATGTTTTTGTTTAATAAGATTGAGTTAAAGGACCTGTGACATGCTAAACAACTTTGTGCCTAAGCTTTGCTTCATAATGACGGATTACTTGTTCAGCAAGACATACTATTGTTCGTTTGGATGTAAAATCAATAAAAGGTGGCCTTTTTCAACTTTGAAGATTTCATTGCAATAAATCACAGACAGAGGGCGCTGTTTTGAGTGTATCACATAAGGGTCATTCTATGAATTTGGGGTCCAACGTGTGACATTTTTCTGTCCCCGTTACACCTGACATACTGCTATTTGCATACAAGTATCATTAAAAATGCCTTCAAACCATATTTTTATGAATTGTATTTTATGTAATCACTCTTTCAAATAGAAGGCATTTAAAGAATATGTCCTGAATTTACAAAAGACAACATTTTACAAGGTGTCAGATGTAACGGGGACAGAAAAAGTGGACCCCAAATTTATGGAATGACCCATAAGGAAGACAGAAGGGAAAAGTTAAGAAAAAACATAAGACTTCAAGTTGGACTTGTGGCAAATTGCTGCAGTTTCTACCCCCAGTTTTGTCATGGCATACAGCAGGCAACATGTAAAACAAACTCAAATAGCCATGGATTACAAAAGTTTCAGGAAAATTGAGAAAACAAGTGGAATCTTTTGTGCCCAGTTGAATGTGATTTTCCTGTGTTTGCCTCTTGTGACATCGTGACCTTGTTCATGAATATGCATATTCATTAGCATAAAAACTAAAAACCTTTGTTTTAACCCCCAAAGGTAGCACCGTTGTTGTTGTTCTTCTTCTTTCGTATGATCCCCTAAAGGGATCTGGTTGCTGAGATTCGCCGACTTAAGTCGTTGCCCTGTAGCCACCTTAGGAGGTTCTTCAGCATGGCCACGAAGTACTATGGAACATGAAGAAATTCTCAGTTTTAGATGTGGGAGGAAAGCCCCACACACCACCGTGTATGGGGAAAACCCACGGAATCAGGCAGGGACTGAGAACCCAATCCACATACTGACCCGGACGGGATTCGAACCAGGGCCACATTGGTGGAAGGCGAGGAAAGAGCCGCTACGCCAACCTGACTCTCCGTTGTTGTTGTTAATTTATGGCATCTTCGGCAACTAAGGCCCTTTTAGAAGTGGAAGGAAACCCCTAGGGGAAAACCCACGCGGTCAAGTTGGGACTGCAGACCCAATCCACATACACGCCCCGGATTCGAACCCGGGACGCCAGAGGCGAAAGGCGAGGAAAGAACCGCTACGCCAACCCGACCGCCCCCTGAAGCACCGCGTGTCACACGTGCGTATTTATACCACTCGTGACCACTGAACCGTTTCACTTGACATAACAACGGTAAAGTAGATTTATTCTTATTCGCCCTGCAGCCGATTTCACGAAACTTACGCAGTTGCGTAAACCCACTTGCGCAACGTTTTATTGCGTAAGTCGCGCAACAATTTAGCGATTTTTCAAAGGTTGCGCAAGCTGCGCACTCTTTCGTGAAATCGGCTGCAGCTCAAACGAACAAATCAACATTATTCATTAAGCCCGCCGCACACCTTTGCGATTTACCGGATAATCGGATCATCGGACCACATACCGGAAAGGTGTGCGCTGAAACCATTCGGGCCGGTCTGACCGTACGCTATAGACCGGAGCAAATCAAACTGGTTTGATTTTTCCGGATCTGATGGTCCGGTGTCCGATGGGCAGGTAAATCGCAAAGGTGTGCGGCGGGCTTTACATGCAAGAAATTGACCCGAACGTGCAACGTCACAACATCATTACCCACGCCACTCTACACGTAAACATTTTGAAAACAGAATCCAAAACAAACTGTCAACTGAGCCAATGAGCGCTAGGTACTAGCATAGATGCAAGTCACGTATATTTCCCACAGGACAAATTGACCAATCACATGGCTTGCGGCGTTATGGCCTCGTTCATTACCAACGTAGGTACGGCACTTACATTTACTTCTAAAAAACCCAATTGAGCTTCATGTAAATACGTTTATATTTGACACAAATTGTTTATTACATCTAAGTTTTATACGGAACGAATATAATTCCCATTTGACTTAATTTAGTTACTGTTTAATTTACCCAGTGAATTCAAAAGCGAAATCCTACTCCCTTGTTTGTAGGAGCTCACGGCGTAATTTGTATAGCGTGACCTGCACGTGACTGGCTGATTACTGCTACCACCAGCGGTGTCGGTTCGAAAAAGGCCAAGTGAATAACTCACTCTGCGCGTGTAGACTCTGCTCAAGTCACCAAAATCGTCAAATTCACGAGGCCTTGACAAAAGGCTACCTTTGGGCCTATGCCTGTATCTAATTTTTTAAAGATTCAGCTTGGTTTCATAGGCATTGTTGCTCAGTAAGTGAAAAAAATAGAGATTTTAGCGTTCGTTGAACCTTGATCTCCAATGCATAGTTCCGATTTTGCCCAGTTAACCCCGCGCCCTTGGACATTGTTGCTATGGCTCACACGTTATCGTCAAAAATGGCGACACAACGCACAAAGCAATGGGACTTCCAACGGAAAGCACAGATTCATTGAAAAAAACTCAAAGGTATTTATGTTTCAGGGTCAACAGTTATTTTATAACACACTGAGTAAAGGACCAGTAATACAGGGATATCATATCATCACGAAATATAGCTTTCGTACCTTTGAACAACGAAACGACCGGCCTTGAAACCAAAAATTCACCCAGATCGTCGCATACAACACTGTACAAATTGTATGGGGCCGGCAGAACATATCGCGTGATCATGTTGTTGTGAGCGTACAGTGCACTTTGACCTATGTGGGTGACATCTGCTAGCTCTGTTGTGATTGGTCGCCGGGTTCGGTTGATTGACAGGTCGGAACTATGCATTGACCCCAGAACGAAGGGTCAGATGGAAATGATGTCACACTTGTATGCACACCTTCACATTGGGGTTGATATTCCTACCAAGTTTCAAGTTGATAGCTTGCACCGTTTTGAGATATAAATTGTTGAAATAATAACCTTTGAAATCTTGTAATGTGACACCTGTGACGACATCATGACGTCACAATTTTGTGCACAAATTGTTGAACAATATGTTGAACATCAAGTTCTTAAATGTGGCGAAGGAATCATACCAATATCTGTTGTAGTTTTCAAGATACAGCATTTTAAAACAATTCAGCTCCAAATTTGCGTAATTTGACACCACATTACGTAACCACCGTCCATGTGATGACGTCACCAATGGTATAGTCAAAAGGTCCACATGTGTGGAAACACTGATTTCGTCCCGTAGAAATATGGTCAAATTCACTACCACTTTGAATCTATTTGCATTCAAAATGCTAAAAAATTGCACATTTTAGAACAACTTCCGGTATGGACCGGAAGTAGGCGTCACACAGGGGTCATGACATCGTATGATTTGTTCAGTTCATTTAGACTTATCATGTTGTGAAAGAATTGTTCAAGTATCTATTACGGTACTTGAGATATGAATTTTGAAAATAATAACCTTTGAATTTTTGTAATTTGACACCTGATGACGTCATGATTACGTCACACTTGATGCCATCATGATACTGTACATGCTGGTGAAAGTCTGTCATAGGGCCTATGTCTGTATCTAATTTACTAACGATTCAGCTTGGTTTGATGGGCATTGTTACTGGTAAGTGTAAAAACTGAGATTTCCGTTTTCGTTGAACTTTGACCTCCAATTGACCCCAGAAGGAAGGGTCAGATGACAATGCCCACACAAAGAAAGTTGTAGAACAGAATGTCATCTATAAACCTGCCAAATACGAAGTTCCTGGGTCACGTGGTTTTCGAGACGGAAGCATTTTAAAATATGCATATTTTGGTTTTTTGGGAGGTGTAATTTGATACTTGATGACGTCACGATGACGTCACGCTTGATGCCATCATAATATTAAACACGCTGGTGAAAGTCTGCTATGGGACCTATGCCTGTACTTAGTTTCTTAAAGATTCAGCTTGGTTTGATGGGCATTGTTGCTCAATAAGTGCAAAAATTTAGATTTTCGTTTTCGTTGAACTTTGACCTCAGATTGACCCCAGAAGGAAGGGTCAGATGAAAATGCCCACACGAAGAAAATTGTAGGCCATGATCTGATATATAAGCCTGTCAAATACGAAGATCATGGGTCACGTGGTTTTCCAAACGGAAGCATTTTAAAACATGCATATTTTGGTCATTTTTGGTTTGTAATTTGATACCTAATGACGTCACAATGACGTCACACTTGTATGCACATCTTCACATTGGGGTTGATGTTCCTACCAAGTTTTAAGTTGATAGCTTGAACCGTTTTGAAGAAAAGCTCTGGAAACGTTTGAGTGGAAAAAGAAGAAAAAAAAAAAAAAAAAAAAAAATAAAGAAATCGTACGAGAGTAATAGGTGATCGGGCTGTTGGCCCGATCACCTAAAAATAAAGAAATCGTACGAGAGCAATAGGTGATCGGGCTGTTGGCCCGATCACCTAAAAAAAGACAAAGAAATCGTACGATATCAATAGGTGATCGGGTTGAGCCCGATCACCTAATAATCTAGACTTCTGACGTCTGACCGGTTGTGTACCGTAAACCCCAGCTGCGGAGGTAATAGGTTTTCCATCTACTTGGCCTTGGACAAAATTAGACCCAGGTACTTAATATAGAAATACAATCTATATATAAAAGAAAGAAATGTTTATCGCTTATTAGGTGATCGGGCTCAACCCGATCACCTATTGATATCGTACGATTTCTTTGTCTTTTTTTTTTTTTTTTTTTCTTCTTTTTCCACTCAAACGTTTCCAGAGCTTTTCTTCGAAACGGTTCAAGCTATCAACTTGAAACTTTGTAGGAACATCAACCCCAATGTGAAGGTGTGCATACAAGTGTGACGTCATTGTGACGTCATCGGGTGTCAAATTACAACCCAAAAATGACTAAAATATGCATGTTTTAAAATGCTTCCGTCTGGAAAACCACGTGACCCATGATTTTCGTATTTAGCAGGCTTATAGATAGGATCATGGCCTACAATTTTCTTTGTGTGGGCATTTTCATCTGACCCTTCCTTCTGGGGTCAATCTGAGGTCAAAGTTCAACGAAAACGAAAATCTCAATTTTTGCACTTATTGAGCAACAATGCCCATCAAACCAAGCTGAATCTTTAAGTAACTAGGTACATGCATAGGTCCTATGGCAGACTTTCACCAGCGTGTATAATATTATGATGGCATCAAGCGTGACGTCATCGTGACGTCATCAAGTATCAAATTACACCCCCAAAAAAACCAAAATATGCATATTTTAAAATGCTTCCGTCTTGAAAACCACGTGACCCAGGATCTTCGTATTTGGCAGGTTTATAGATGACATTCTATGCTACTATTTTCTTTGTGTGGGCATTTTCATCTGACCCTTCCTTCTGGGGTCAATTGGAGGTCAAAGTTCAACGAAACTGAGAATCTCAGTTTTTAAACTTACCAGCAACAATGCCTATCAAACCAAGCTGAATCGTTAGTAAATTAGATACAGACATAGGTCCTGGCCTACGGCAGACTTTCACCAGAATGTATAGTATCATGATGGCATCAAGTGTGACGTAATCATGACGTCATCAGGTGTCAAATTACAAAAATTCAAAGGTTATTATTTCCAAAATTCATACCTCAAGAACCGTAATAGATACTTGAACAATTCTTTCACAACATGATAAGTCTAAATGAACTGAACAAATCATACAATGTCATGACCCCTGTGTGACGCCTACTTCCGGTCCAAACCGGAAGTTGTTCTAAAATGTGCATTTTTTAAAGCGTTTTGAATGCAAATAGATTCAAAGTGTTAGTGAATTTGACCATATTTCTACGGAACGAAATGTTTCCACACATGTGGACTTTTTGACTATACCATTGGTGACGTCATCACATGGACGGTAGTTACGTAATGTGGTGTCAAAATACGCAAATTTGGAGCTGAATTGTTTAAAAATGCTGTATCTTGAGAACTACAACAGATATTTGCATGATTCTTTCGCCACATTTAAGAACTTGATGTTTATCAAATTGTTGAACAATTTGTGCACAACATTGTGACGTCATGATATCGTCACAGGTGTCAAATTACAAAAATTAAATGGTTATTATTTCAAAAATTCATATCTCAAGAATCGTAAAAGATACTTGAAAAATTCTTTCACAGCATGATAGGTCGCAATGAACTGAACAAATCATACAATGGCATGACCCCTGTGTGACCCAAACCTCCGGTTCAAACCGGAAGAGGTTCGAAAATGTACACTTTTTTAGCACTTTGAATGCAAATAGAGCCAAAGTGGTAGGGAATTTGACCATAGTTCTACGGAACGAAATGTTCCCTCACATGTGGACTTTATGACTACATATATACCACTGATGACGTCACACGTGTACGGTGGTTACGTAATGTGGAGAAATTATTTGTTGGGTCCCTTGATAATTAAGCTAACTCAGTCGTTTGAGGGCGCTATGCCAAGCCTCCACTAATCTGACGATTTGCGCCCATATATAGTGCTCGACTTCTAATAATAGAACTTGTATCTAGGCGGCCTGTCTCGGGTCAGAGGTCATAATGTATCTTTTTAAGGAGGATGTCTGGGCCACACGGCCAATGATACACGTACGTACGTGCGCGTGTAGTGAATAAGTCAGACAGACAAGACATAATAAGAAGGGCTTGATTTACAACCGAGAAAATTTGACTTTTGAAGATGTAAAACTGCTAGTTTCCGTGGCATCATCGCTAGGAAAGTTGAATGAACACTTGATAGCACAAGGACATTTACTTTTGGTGACTTAGCTGTTGTATCTTGGGTGCAATTATGTACGGCTAGCCTTAGTCGGCGGACCAGAGTAAATATGTCTTCTCCCCGAAAACTGTGAATGTGACATGCTGGAAATCGTTGCTGTGTTGGAAATAAAATGGACATGGTGGACCGCAACTCAATTAAGTTGACTGGAGCGTCAGTTTATTCTAGATGCAATTGAACCCCAACTCCCCACACGGCGATATACTACAGTAATATGATCTCAAATGACAACATCTTTAGAACTGTAATAGATATTGAAAAGATTCTTTCACCACATATACATGTCAAAACTTGTTCTTCAGTAGATACTTGAACAATCTGTGCACACAATAGTAACGTTATGATGAGATTGACAATTATGACGTCATCAGATACACAATTTTAGCGTTGAATAGTCAGAGTCATGTCTTGAGAATTCCAATACTTTTTCAACATCAAACAACTCAAGTTTTCAAACAATCTCAAAACTGTGTCGTCTTCATCATTTCAATGTTTATGTCACCCGATCACCTTGCGTTTGTAAAAAACACAAACGCGAAGCTCTAGTTACTGCTGAATTTATGGGCTTAACTATGCTTTCTTTTTCCTGTGTTATGTTCAGAAGTTAACTCATAGTGCTGTTCTTTGGACATGTTTTTTTTGGGGAAAGGGAAAAGAACGCCAACTTGCCTTTCTTCGTCTTCCAGCATTGACAAAAAGATATGCGCGCTACTGCGCGTTAAATCGAATGAAAAAAGGAATCACATGGAGTTTAAGCGGAAATAGCCAAAAGGTGTTTCAATAATTAAAAAAAAAATGTTTTTAGGACAAAGTAAAAATAATAAATACTGTTACACATGATTTTTAAGGTTATTTAAAAGCTATTTAAAATTATATTAAAGGCAGTAAACATGATTGGTAACTCGAAGAATCAGATGTTCACAGATTTACACATAACTTACACGATATAAACATAATAACGGCAGAAAACTTTCCCTATAATGGTTTTGTCTGAAGTGCTACAGTCTTTGAGAAATGAGCAAAACAATTATTTTTCGTCTCGCGAGACGTAAATTCAATTCGCCCCAAAACCATTTCGCCCAAGTGCCCAGTATTGCCCCCAAACCAATTCGCCCAAGTGCCATTTTACCCCAAATCACTTCGTCCTAACACTACCTAGCCCAAATGCCACTTCTCCCCAAAACCACTTCGTGCACAGTTAGACGAAGTACGGAGCTGGTTTTTGCTCAGGTTGGTTTTAATCATGCATGACTTTAATCATGCATATCTTGAGCATATATTTGCGCCCTGAGCATCTTTTTGATGGATACCGGCGCATTACAAATATTCATTATTATTATTATTATTATCTTTAATCACACAGGGGGATAAAACTATTTCTAACTGTATACCAATCATGTATTCTATCTTTAAGGCCTATTCTACGTTCGAAAGTTACCGACAACTACATTTGGTTGGAATAAACATGTATATATATAAAACTGTCGGATGCAGTGGCAGAACAAACCGCGCTGACACTGATGCACACGATTACCGCTTGTTCTGTGGGCGCAATTCCAATGGAAGACTTTTAAGACGCTTGGTGGCAGCAAACAAACTGACCCTTTCCATCGTCAACGCCTTACTGAGCATGTACACTTTGGCTTAATTAGCCCCTGTCACACACTTAAGCGTGACCACCTAAAGCGGACAATTGTCAATATGGCGGCCGAACACAAAGGCTAATGGCAACCTTATGTTCCTTTTGCGATATTAACAATTGTCCGCTCTCGGTCTCCAAGGCGCCTGCGCACACGTCACGCTTGAGTAACAAGCGTTTACACTACTCTACCGCTACCACCACGCGTCTTAAAAGTATCCCATAGTATACACTGTCTTCATAAACTGACTTACAGAACATAATTAAAATGACGTCCTCTGGAAGCTGGTTTAATTCGATGAATTTGTCGGCAATCAGGCTTAATTTGATGAATTTGTCGGCCTCCAAACTAAGGAACCGCAATATATAAAATAAATAAAGCATTGAATTGTCTGAAGATGAGCACAAAATTGCCACAGCTGTCGACGCTTGAAATGAACTTTGCAGTCGAGCCATGATAAGGTGCATGTTCGATTTGAGACTAAGAAAATTAAATATGGTTCAAAGTAGAATACGATTTCTACGCCAATCTCTGCATGATTGAAACACTTCTTTCGTGGATAAAAATATTGTTCTTAGAACGAATGTCTTAAATTATAAACAAGAATAGGGTTAAAAAAGATTCGTGAACGAAATCAAACTTTCTTTCAAGTGATTTCAAATGAAATAGGCGCAAATCCGTAAAACATCTACCTTTATTGCTCCATCATTTACAGCGTGATATGCACCACAACAAAAAAGTAATCCGATTGACAAAATGGCTTTTAGTGTAAAGGAATATTAACAGATGGCAAGGCAGAATGTACCTTTAACAAGCAGCAAGCAAGTCAGATGAGCATTTACTTATTTCGCCTCCCGGTGTAATGAACCCGAGATATGACGTGAATCGTTCTTACATTTGCGGCCTTGACTAGAATTATCTCAATTAAATCGTAAAATGATTAAAAAATTCCGGCGACAAGACGTTGGTATTGTTCAGTCACAGCAATCCAGTGGAGAGCCGAAGTGTGTCGTCCTTGCGATTAATTCCAAAACGACCAGGAGATGACGTCACGGTTTGCTACATGTGCGTTTTTAGTGCCAATAAGATTCCCACAGGAAATCGCACATATAAGCAAATCATGACGTCATTGTGTCTATGGCGTTATTGATGCTGTTGATGATCAGGACAAAGATTTCTATGGAACAAGATTCGTTAAAACATGGCAGCCATGGATTCACCCGCGCGCACTTCGTGTGTTTGTATAGACCGTTGTTTACCCTGCACACGATTAATCTCCATCGATGTCATCTTAGTAAGAAGGCGCCGTGCATAGTCCGTGTCGTGATTCAAGAAATGGCGCGCTTTGCCTCATCAATTAGTCTACATTGCAGTATAAGCTTAAAAATAAAGTGCTGGTATGCGGGAATTTGCAAGGATGCGCAGGATGTGATGGGTTGAGGTTTAAAAGGCTCATCGTTGCAAGTACTGTTTGGAGGGGCGGTCGGGTTGGCGTACGGGTTCTTTCCTCGCCTTTCACCTCTGGGGTCCCGGGTTCGAATCCGGGGCGTGTATGTGGATTGGGTTTGCAGTCCCTACTTGACCGCGTGGGTTTTCCCCTGGGGCATTTCTCTGGGGGTTTTCCTCCCACTTCTAAAACTGCAACTCCTTCTTCGTCATCTCAAGTTGATAAGATAGTATAGTTAAAGCTAAAACCGTATAGTTTATGGCATAAAGGGCCTTAGTTGCCGAAGATGCCATAAAATATACAACAACAACTACTGTTTGGATTTCAAATCAAAACAAAGAAGTCTTTCACTCTTTAAACTTTTAGTGCGTTGTTTCTCTGAACAATTCCATCCACGCAGCCTTTTCTCAAACCGACGCGCGAAAGGGCTCAGTGTGAATCATTTAATCAAGTCTTGAAACTGGACGTGTGAATCCAGCCAAAGTGTTGGATTGGTCTTCAGAAAAGCATTCCATCATATGGCTATGGAATTATTCATAATGGTCGGCGGAATTTCTCATATGTCACAGAATTCAACCAAGCTTGCGCGCGCTACCTCAATGATTCTGAGGCTGCAGATTTAATAAGCACGCCACTTTGAGTTAAATTGAAATGTTTGTCACTCCGGTCATAATCAATGACCACAATGTCACCACTCGCTAATCCTTTAATACATTATTCGAATAAATATGAATTTAGTTGTTATCTGTGAACGTTTCAAGTTGGCGAATCCATGGGAGTGCAGGGACATTTTACACGGCATTTTATTATGCCGTCTACCCGTGTAAATTGGTACGTGTGTAGGCCAAAGGTGTACCTTGGCAAAATCGAACACGGGTCGATGAGACCACGGATGGCACGTACATTGTAGGCTTCAAATTACCTACATTGACTCCACCCTGGAATAAACCGACATGGGGAAGTCCAGTTGGCGCAGTGGGCATTCGCTGGCAGAGTCGTGACGTCACATTGCGGGCGCTGGACCGTAACTACGGTTACTGGTTCACGCTCACGTTTTACATCCATTGTGTTTGCGCAGTGTATTTTACTATTATTCTTTTAGAAGAAAATATTTAAAAATAAGGACCCTAATGACTTGCAATGGTTTGCTCATACCTACTCTCATAGCGATACGCTATCATACCGCCTTATTTTGTGATGTTTGTAACAGAAAAACTCAACAGAAAATGTTACCCTTGTGGCTCCTGCGCAAAACGAATGGAGAAACGCGTTGCCATGCAAGTAGCGTGAACCGTTGTCAAAGAAGTGAGCGCGTACGCGCGGAAATTGACGTCACACTTTTCCAGCGAATAACGGTTCTTTTTCGCATTTCACCTAGCTCTGGCGTGCAAGATTCGATTCCTATATGTGTGCTTGTAAATAGAACGTGCGTGAGTCCGCGAGACTCCGCGAGACTCGTCGCCCTCTGGACACCTTGTATAAGAATCTCAAGCGTGTGAAGTGAACATTATTTCGGTACCATTTTGGCTCCACGTGAGAATAAAAATTTTCACTATACGATATTTTGGGTTCACCTTATTAAATCTTCCTGAAAGTCTTATTACTTGTGGGAAAAACTTAATAGAACAAAAAGTACATGAAATAGACATAACAAACACAAATCACAAAGCGTATCAATTGTCGTCCAAACACAAGCGCAAAATAGCGCGAATGCAGCATTTTGGCGCGAATACAGTGCATTGTGGTCGTTTCCAAAATCACTTTCTTCAGCTTCCGGCTCGGTCCATATGCAGCACGATATGTGACAGAGGGTAGCACTCCCTCCCTCCCTTCCTATATTGTCCCAATTGTGTCTCAAAAATCCAAAAAGGAATTCCTTTCTTTTTGGGGGGAGTTGGTGCATTAACAAAATAGAAGAGTGTGTTGAGGTATACAGACCATGTGCAGCACGATATGTGGCAAACGGACTCGCCCCTACCATTGTTCCCCTATTGTGTCTCAAACATCCAAGGAATTTCCAAAAGGGAAGAGTGTGTTGAAGTATAGGGGAGTAGGGGGAGTCCCTCTGCCACATATCGTGCTGGGTATAATACAGACCGTATCGAATAGCCGCCATTTCGTGGGCACCTTTTGTTACTCAATACCTAATACCCCAGTCACAATTAGCCTGCGATGGGTTTGCGAGTAGTTTGCGACGGATTTCTGGGCATTTTCGGCCGGGGCCCCACGGGACTCCTTGCGGCTGCCGGGTAATTTTTGGGCATCGGGCGGGCATCGAGTTACTTTTAACTCGGACTTAAAACCTGGTGCGGCGTTTTGCATCGCAAACTGATCGCCAATAAATCGGTCGATGCCTGGCCGATGTCCGGCAGGGCATCGCACACATCGGGTGGGCGCCGGGCCAAATTTTTGACAACCCAGACAATCCATATATCGGCCAGGCGCCGCCCAGGCGCCGCCCAGACGCCGCTCAGACGCCGGCCGGGCCCGGTCGGCCGGGACTTAAAGCTAGGTCACATTTCCACCGGCGTGCCACCGATGTCGAGACATCGGTGGTTTTCACCGGCGTCCCGATGTCTGTAATACCTAAGTCACAATTAAAGCGGAGGCCGGGCGGCGTGTGCGGTTTATAGGCATCGGTCGGCGTGTACGTGTAGAGGTCGGCGAAAGATCGCGCGATTGGGCGGTCACAGTCACAATTAAAAGTGCCCCGCACGCTGCCATGACGGAATGGGGTCGATTTCTTGGCCCGTTTATCGGCCGGTGTCCGGCAGGCACTCGTCCGATGTCCTGCCGATGTCCTGCCTATGCCACTGCGATACCCCGGCCGATGTCTGGCCGATTTCCGGCCGGGCGCCGCCAAGTCGGCCGGACGCCGGGCGGGGCCCGGCCAGCGTCTGAGCAGCGTCTGGGCGGCGCCTGGATTGTATGGGTTGTCAAAAATTTGGCCCGGAGCCCGCCCGATGTGTGCGATGCCCTGCCGGACATCGGCCAGGCATCGACCGATTTATTGGCGATCAGTTTGCGATGCGAAACGCCGCACCAGGTTTTAAGTCAGAGTTAAAAGTAATTCGATGCCCGCCCGATGCCCAAAAATGACCCGGCAGCCGCAAGGAGTCCCGTGGGGCCCCGGCCGAAAATGCCTAGAAATCCGTCGCAAACTACTCGCAAACCCATCGCAAGCTAATTGTGACTGGGGTATAAACTATACCCAGCACGATATGTGGCAGAGGGACTCCCCCCTAACGCCCCTATACCTCAACACACTCTTCCCTTTTGTTAACGCACCAATGCCCCCTAAAAACTGAAAGGAATTCCTTGGAAATTCCTTGAATGTTTGAGACACAATAGGGGAACAATGGTAGGGGCGGGGGGAGGGGTGGGGGTGCGGTAGTCCGTTTGCCACATATCGTGCTGCATATGACTTAAACCGTTCAACAAGGAAGCACAATAAGTGCAACCATGCATGTCCTCAAGGAACAAAGAAACTGCCCCACGAAATGGCGACTATTCGATACGGTCTATATATAGGAACAGTATACATATCGTGCTGCAGTACAGCTCGGGTATGCGATTTTCTGTCTTGTCAGTCATGGTGTGTAGTTTACTTGCTTCGGTTCCTCTTGGTGGCCTTAACTACGCTCAACAGAGGGAAATGTTTGAGTTGATTTTCAAACCAGATATTTGTTTGACGGCGTTATTTCTGATGAACCGGAGAAGGAGCTGGAAACT